>VZRH01003989.1:811387-930181 GCA_013397555.1 Urocynchramus pylzowi
GCTCGGCTCGGGGCGAGCGCGGCCGGCGCCGCTCGGGCTCCGCTCCGCATCGCGCTTGCACGGCTCGCCGGGCTGCTGGAAGGGAACCGGAGGAAAATGCCTTATGGATCGCTTCTCTGGGAGCCTGTGCACGACGCTTTCGTGCTCTCTGGGAGTTTTGTTGAATCCTGTTTTAAATGACCAAGAATGAGAGTTCCTAGCATGTCCTACAGAGAGGTGTTGTTCTCCAAACATAAGTCTCCCTGTTAACTCTTGGCAGTTCCGTCTCGATTTGTGATTGATTACTTCTTTCTCGTTTGTGGTGCTTTGGCCATTCGCAACAACTTTTTCCGTTTCTCATAGTCTCTTTTCTTTAAATCAGTAATCTATTTATTATTATTCATGGAGTATTTATCTGGTGTTGAACTCTCCCAAGACTTGTCCATGTGCAGGCTGGCTGATTGTGTGCAGAGAAATAAATACCACGAGTGGTTGTGCAATTGACCATCATTAATCTCTGTCATCTTGGTATCACTTGTTCATTATCCTCAACTCACAATTTTGTGGATCTGTCTTCCTGGTGATCAGTCACAAACTCAGTACCACAGATCTGGTTATAGGGCTCTTTATTGGGTAACATAGTTTGTTTTCTTTTATGACACGATAACAGTTTCATTGCTAAATGAAACAGGGTGTGAGAGCTGCCTTGCTTTTAGCATAAACATGAATATTTTTTGCTGCTGAAAGCCCTGGAGGTGAACAGGCTGGGATCCCCACACCGTTCTGATTAATCAAAGATTAAAAAAGCTTCGAAGTTATACAAAGGAGAAAAATATTAATTGAATCCCATCTCTGACAAATAGATCTTGCTATGTAACTCATACGGCTCATGTTGGTCCTTCTTGACAAAATCAGTGACGTTTTCTTGTGTTGTCTACGGGTGGGCTTTGTGCAGCCTGTGACACAAACCCCTGAATATCTGTTGCTGTTGTCTGTATTAAGTTAGCAGTGGTAAACTTCAAGTTGGCTGTTGTATAAGCTTAAATTCAACCAACCAAAAAACCCACAGGCATGGAACTGGGAGATAGGAGAGACTTTAATTGTTCTGTGATACTTCCTAGCCTTCAGATAACTTCCAAGTTATGTACTTGGGCCAGAGTTATGCTTTTGGAGCTTTCTCATGCATTTACGGTTTCAAGAAGATAATGCTGAAAAAAGTCAATAACCCACGTAAGGATTTGTTAAACTTGAATTTAAGAAGTTAAAGTAAAATTTATGTACAGCTCTCATCTTTTAGATATAAAGTCTTGATGTTTTGCTACTGAAACCAAATTAATTTGAGTTGGTTTAAATCAAGGATTCTGTGATATTTGAATATATTTTTTAAAAACTGAGTTCTGTGAAATGACAAAAAATTGCTATTTTATAGCTTATTAAAATACTTAGTTTAAAAATTCATTGTGTTACTTGAATAGCATTCATTTTATAAATTGGAGTATTCAGTTAGCTGGTTGGTAATCTAACTCAAATTCCATAAATATATCACATTTGAACTGTATGTGTTCAAGTCTTTCAACATTTGGAGTGAAATAATTTCTAGTTGGAAGGAGTGTAAACAGAATTGTCAGTTAAATACTCTCTAGGTTTATTTTGTCTCAGTATAACTTACCAATAGCAACTGAATTATAAAAAAATAAAGTAATGTAGACAGCTTCTCTTGAATATTACATGCTACTGCAGTCTCCTGTAGAAAATAGCTGCAGGCAACAAACCACTTGAAAGTTCCTGCTCTTGGTGGTGGGAGCAACTGTGTTAGACTTAGTTAAGTCATGAAATGATGTTGGCACATCAAAGCTTTATGAACTTTTTAAAATTAGATTGCTCTTTGTCACTTATGGTTCAAATTTAGAATGATTCCAGAATCCTCGTTTGTCATTTTCATTTGTGGTCTTACTGTCTCAGTTGTTTTGCTGCAGGCAAATATTTTAGGAGAGATGAGCTTTTCTGAGACTTGTGTGCCAGTAAAAACAGGTTGTATGTTTTACAGAAACCTGAAATACTTCAGTTGCTTGTTTTCACCAAATGAATCCCAGAAAATAAGCAAATATTTCTGCTTGTTACTTGTGCTTGTTGGTTGTGGTACTGGAATTCTGTGTTTTGTCAGATGAGACAAGGTTTTCAAGTTCGTGTGATCTCTGCCTACAGTGGCCATTCCTTCTCTGACTAATTTGAAAACTTAGGAGAATATTGTAGGTGTGGATTTCCAAAATGGTGCTGTTGGGCTTTGGTGGTGGATCTTGTTTTGTTTTGTGTTGTTTGTTTTTTCCTCCTTTTTCCTATTTTCTTTTTTTTTGATGTGTATAAATCAGAAAACATACTGGAAAGAGGAATATGTTGTCGATTTGGTCTCTGTCATCGAGATGTGAGAATTTCCAAGAGCATCATCTGGTTCAGTACTTGTTTTGTCATGGATAGAAGTGATTGATGGCAGCCATCAACATACCAGTTTAATATTCTTAAATAAAAGCTTTGTTCTCTTTCTCAGTATCACTTAAAACATTCATGTTCTGAAAACTTCTTCTTTGTCAATGATCCTCATATAAGATGAAGAGAGTGATAATCTAGTCCTTGGGAAACAGAGGTGTGTGGGGAATTGGAGTTACAGTTTGGAAAAAAAAGCTTGCACACAGCAAATATACGGAGGAATGGAAAGAGCTCTTTTTCATGTGCATCACAAAAACTTTAACGGTGACATAGCCCATAGCTGTGGTTTAGATTCAATGCCGTCCAGCGTTTTAGGTGAACTTCCCTTTAAACTCAAAGGCTAAGTAAAAATGGGAATTCCTCAAGGTCCCGTAGTTCCTGGGTCATTGGCACCGGCAGTCGTGCGCTGTGGGCCGCTCTGGGCCTCCTTTTGGCTCCTGTCCTGTCGGCGAGGCTCGGCGGGGCTCGGCGGGGCTCGGCGGGGCTCGGCGGGGCTCGGCGGGGCTCGGCGGGGCTCGGCGGGGCTCGNTTCCGTTCGGTGCACAGGTTTTGTGTTTGAAGATTAGTACAGTGACTTCAGTTGGTTTTTTTATTCGAAAAAAAAAAATCTGCTTTCAAAAAGTTCTGCATCTTTGTAGTTTAAGGGTAAGCCTTAAACTGATGCAACTTTTGACAAGGTCGGGTATTTACTTAAGAGTGCTATACCAAAAGTTTATTTTGAGAGTACATGGTTAAAATTGTAGTTTTAGTCCTATGTTGTTTTAACTAGAATTTATTTTCCTTAAATATTATCATCTTGAAGTTCATAACAATCTGGTAAAGTTGGAAATTAATTTTTTTGTGAGAATAAATACAAAGCAAGCGAAATCTCTGAAGGTGACCCTCATTTAGATCATCACAATTATAGGACTAGTGTTGGTTTGTTGAAGTTGGGAAGCTTGTCTCAAGAAAGATGTTTCAGTGTTCAGGGGGTATCAACACATAAACTGTGGTTTTTTTTTTTCTTGAGCCTGTCAGTTTGATGGGTGAGATCACTGAGACTAGACCAGAATCCTAGATTTGATGGGTTATGCCATTCCATTATTTCACAGAATACTCAGTCAGTTTTTAGTATCTCTGTATTTCCAAGTTTTCCACTGTTTAATTGTCCTAGATCTGTGAGGTCTTGGGTGAAGAAGAAGGAAAGGGAAACCTTTCACAAACATTTTCTGAGATCTGGCACTCAATTTTGAATACAGGAATGTGGGAAAATTCGATCCCCCCAGGGTACCCCTGGGGCTTTCATGTGGCACCTGGCTTTTCCTAGCCTTTACTGGCTACAGATTTGCATGGAGGAGCCCAGGACTAGTCTCTGTTTAAAGTTGTTTATGCCAATTTGTGTCAGAAATGAAGGACATGTCGGACTATATTTGTGTGCAGCTACCTCTTGTGTTATTGTGGCTTCAGAGGGAAAATAAATTAGTTGTCTGATAGTTGCTTTGTCCAGGTATATACTTCATTGTTGTCTATTCTGCACATTTTTTGATTGTGTAGCTAGCTATGATTTCTGCCTTTGGAAGGCTTATTTTTGTAAAAGAATATGATCAGAAGAGGGAGTAGATGTAAGAAGATTGGCATATATAGCAGGGTAGTTTGTGATCTGTGATTGAGAAGCTGATCACAATACCTACCCAAAAAAGTATCTGAGAACATGTGTTGGTTGGTTTTGGTTTTTTTTTTTTGTGAATTTTTTTTTTGGTAGGTAGGTGAGTGGTTTATTTTCTTATGGCTCTGAATTTAATGGCTTATTAGTCCTGCCCTTACACAACCTTTTATGCATTTTACTTTTCTGTGCTTTATTTCAGTAAAACGTTAGTTATTTTATTAGAGCAAGGGAATATGTGTGACACTAGGAATCATTTTGTTTTCTGCAGCAGTTTTTTGTTACTGTTTCTGCATAACTCTAGAGATGAAAGTATTTTTGCATCTGTTCCCATTGTTCAAGGGTTGATAGAACAAGGTGATGACTTCTGCTTGTGTTTTGAAGAAGGTATCAGATGATGCCTGTTGCCATATAATGGATCTCTCTGCAGTGGTTTAGATTGATAAGAATTATAGCTGAAATTTCAGGGTTTCTTATTAACAAATTAATCTGAATGTACTGCCATTTCAGAAAAGACATAACATTTCTGAAACTACTGACTATTTTAAAAAGTAACAACTTAGGTATGCATCTTTTATTTAGTTGTGGTTGCATTCCAAATTTGGCTTTGGAGTTGCTGCAGAATTTTGGTGAAATGCTGCTTAGCTCGTGGCCTGTGAGTGAGAGAGCTGTGGGTGATGTGGAGGACACCTGACCTTACCTGCAGGCTCCCCTCAGGTTTCTCCCTCCTCCAGAGGTACCCGAGTCCCAGTTCATGTGATGAGCACTCCCCTGATGCTTCCTGGGAGGGTGTGTGCTGTGCTTTGTGTGGTCACATAGCACAGAGCACTTTGTGCAGTTACTTTCCTAGTGCTTAGGCCACGGGACCTGACTGGAAGGAGATGGGCATTGTTCATGGGGAGGTGATGTTGCAGTTCTTGGTTATGGCTGAATTGCAGTTTTTTACTAAACACAAGATTTCAGCCTCAGTTTTAAGGCCTTCCTTGCAGCATCATATCTGGGCAAAAGAAAATTGACTTCCACTTTGTCTACAAATAAAAATAAGCTGTTCAAGCTAAGGCTTTTTCAGTTTTTCATGCTATTACCTGTTATTCCTTTATTTCTTTGCATAAAACTCTCAGTTCATCCCTTAAAAAGAATCAACTGAAAATTTGGACTATATCAGCTCTTAATAAGCAGATAATAAGCAAGTGATATAATTGGTTGATTTTTTTTTTTTGAGTGTAATCTTCCAGCAAGGAGAGTTCATTATAAGTAGAGTTTGTATGGAGTAGGGGTGTGGATATTGGAGGTCTGTATTTTTTCATGTGCTACTTTTATTAATGTACTGTGGTAATTGAATGTATAGATTACTGAAGTTACAAAAATCCCCAATGTAAGTAGTAAATGTCAAGAACACAGCTTTGTAATTTATGTGTGCATTTGAGGTGTCTGGTTTTCAGTTTGAAGGTGACTGTCTGACAGGAGTCCTGGAATAAGACATTTTTTATAATTATGGATATAGTGGCGAATTAATTGAATGTGTGTAAGATGGCGGTGCATCCTGACCACTGGCCATTTCACTTCTGATTTTCTTAGAAACAGAGGACTGATTCTTATGATGTTTTTTCCAAGGAAGGAAACTGGGAAGGCTTGATCAAGCCTTTTTATTTTTTTATTTAAAGCTTTTTATTAAAGCAAGAATGACCAGTGGCTGCAGTCTATATATCATGTGGCAGAGCTGTGCTTGCAGCAGGGAAATATAGAATTGACGTATTATGTTTTAATTTAGGGTAAAGAACACAATTTAAATATATTTGAAAAGAAAAGACTATCATATTAACAATTTAAGATTGATAACATAAGAATTTGTAAAACCTGGCTGTTTTGTACTATTTAGGGATGCTAACAGTGTTCTTGCAGGAAAGTTCCAGTTTGGTGTGTGGCCATATACTATTTTTATTGTTTCTTATGTACCTGTTTGGACAACTGTATCCAAAATACTTTCTTTTAACACCACGTGAAATAAAGCTTTGTGTAATGAATGCACGGTTGCTTCCTAGAAAAACTAGGAAGAACATTGTGGAATGAATGAAAAAATTGTGTTCTTGGTCATAGAATTGTTTAGGTGGGAAAGGACCCCTGGAGCTCTAATCCAGCCTTCTCCTTAAATCTTGTCCTGTAAGGCCACTTGTCAAGTTTTGAATGTCTCAGAGGATGAAGTTTCCACAATGTCTCTGACAGTCTATTAGGCTGTTCCTATTGGGAGCTTCTTCTTTATTTCAAATTTTAAAGTTATCTTGAATTCCTGAGAAGATTCATGTTTTTCACCCCCCAGTATATGTTTAGAAAGTATCCCTTGATGTGGGAGGCTTGGAACTCTAATGTCCCGATTTAGAGCTGGTGATGGTTTTTTGCTGGGAATTTTAGAAAGAGACAGGTAAATGGCTACTGAATGACTTTTTGGTACCTTCTTTTCCCTCTTGTTCCATGTACTGTATTTATCTTTCTTCTGTCTGTGCTCAAGCTTCACTTACTGTGTCTGCCAAAGTCTTGCAAATAAAACTTCCTTTCCTAAGCATTTACCTGTTCACTTAAGTGCCATTCATACACTAATCAAAATTATTCTTCTTGCAGTTTTCATGTTTAAGCAGTGATATTTTTATTCCTTCTCATAAGTATTATTTCTAGAAATCGACAGTTCATTTGAAACTATGGTAACCAGAAAGGAAAGCTGCACAAGTATCTCTCTTGGATCTGTGGTATAGGTCTGTTGTTACTTGCCTAATAAACAACTGGCTAAAGAAAAGGTGAAACTGGCTTTTGCATGTTTGTTTGCCAAATGTAGAAATGGTTTAACAAGGCAAATGCTTCAATAACAATGGAAAATGTTTGGGTTTTCTTCCCCACTCAATTACATTTATTTTCAATATTCTACTTTTAAGTTGTTCTTGTTTTATTAAGTGTGCTTCCATTCAACTAGTTTTGATAAGTTCTGTTTTCAAAACTGATATGTATAGTATTCGATTAATTTAAAAATATTTATCAATTAAATGGTATTGCTGATGCAGTGACATGTATATGGTATTACCACTCTGCTATGAAACAAACCAGATTTTATACACAGATGAGCTGTGGCTTGACAGTTGAAATGTAATTTAAAAAATCAGATTTTAGGAATTTATCTTGCTGCATTGCATTGTCTCTGTTATACTGCTCAATTTCTATTCAGCAATACAGTGGTTTTATGAAAGTTAGCTTAGAGCCTCAGAGCACTATTTAGTGCTAAACAGAAATTTTCAAAGGTGGCAAGACAGATTGTTTACATCAATATGATATAAAAATGTCAAAAACATTTTTAGATACTTTCAGTTCAATAGCATCAGATAGAAGAAAATACAGAAAGTCATCCTCTTCATGTACAGTAGGTTACTCATTAAGATTCTTCCTGTTCACCCCCAAATGCAGTAACAATCTCTGTAAAATTGAATTCTCAAGGGTTTTCCTTTTTGTGCCAAGGGGCTGTAAACTGCAGAGCATACCTTGCATTCAAAACTGCTTAGAGAAGTTTTGTTTACAAGAGAGGATTTATGCATTCTTGCATAAGCCTACAAATGGGCTTATGCCCTTCACCTATCTCTAGTGAAGGGAAGCATGGAAAAATTCAAATGGTTCTTTTGGATGCAAGATTGACTCAATGTTCCTGGGAACTTGGGGATTTAAGAAACTTACTAAAGTTTTTCAGTTCCTTTACAATAAGCATTATTAGTGTATGAGGAATTAAGCATCCTAGGAGATGAAATGGGATTACTTTGATGAAGGAAAATATAGCAAGAAAGATAGGAAAGGTAGGAATGTGGTAGAAAATGGGGATGAATACTAGAGCCATTTCAGAAATACCTTGTGTGTCCAGTTCTGTCATCTTCCCTTTTTTATTCTGTTGTGGACTATGTTGGCATTGAGTTATTAGATATGAACAGTGTAAGTAACTGCTTTAATGTAAAAACTTTATCTTGGAATACATTGCCAGATGTGGAAAGGTGCAAATGTTTGTTTTGAATGTTTAATTTTTGAATGCCAAACTATCAAACATTAAAGGCTTTTTGAACGGTATTTGGAGGGCAGAACTCAAATTGGTAATCTGTTGAAAACAGTTTTTTCTGTGAGGGTAGTTGGTGGAGAGACTAGTTACTTCACTGATGAATTGAGCAGTTATGTAACTAAGTAATTTTTCAACATAATTTCACATGCAGAGTTTCCTCTCTCATTCACAGTGTTCCTCCTTCCATACTTGTTCACTTCAAGCTACTGAAGATGAGCCTTCCCATTCACAGGGCAGTTCCATGAGTAGGTGCTGCTGCTAGGGTGGGTCTGTCTCTGTGATCAGAGACAGACCTGATCGCATGCTTTGCTGTTAGCCTTGTGCCTGTGTTTTATGACCACAGGTGAACTGGTTTAAGGAGCTAAACTCTGAAGAAAAGTATTTTTCTGTGGGTTAAATTCCTGTGAAGTCAAATGTGTGCTGCTTCTGCATGAAAGATGATATTGGAGCTTTTGGCTGGTAAGAATGGAAAAATACTCAATATTTCAGTAGTTGAAGTGTTTTATCAGTTACCTTGTCCAACAGTAGTGGCAATATCTTCTGTTCCTGTAGAGCCGGGAAAGGAAACTTTATTCCTGCTCTAATGTACTTTTCTACCTGGTCTTACTCATAAAAACCATCAGGCTGGCATGCCAATTCCAACAGTAGTCCTCTAATCTCTGCAGTGATCTCCATTTTATCTTTTTTTTTCCTCCTCTGAAATGTTGCAAAGTCTGTCATAGATCAATTAGAGCTCCACAAGGAAATTCAGGACTGCGGTTGATTTACATTAATTTATGCAGGCAGGAAGATGATATACATTTTTCTCTGATTTCATTCTGTGTGCTGGTTAGAAGTTGTGCAGGTGTTACTGGGAATAAGATGGAAGGGGTAAGAGAAGATTTTAAGAACAGTTGTAGAAGATTTTCCTTGCAGCTTTGGCATGGTTAATCAGATGCTGTTGTAAAAACCCTGCTAGACCTCCTCCTTCAGCTGGATGCTTACCAGCCTGCTGTGGTTAGATCTTATTCTGAGCCTTTGCACTCTTGAGTTTTCTGTGGTTCCTGGAAGCTGCAGTGCCAGTTCTATACATGAGGTCTTGCTTTGGCCTGTTTACAGAGTATGGACCATGATATGCAATGATCTGAAGTCCCATCTCTCCTAGCTTTGGAGATTTTTGGGGCATCCTCAGGCTACAGGTCTTATCTCTAAGAGTACCTGATAATTAAATCAGATATACCCTTTTTTGATCTTATAAAATATTAATATTGTCCTTGAGAGATATTGAGAAATGTCTGAACATGCCATGTGCCTCTCCTCTTTACCTCACTTTTAGCACAATTTAGACCATTTTGTTTTCTTGCACTCTTGGAAGAGAGCTTGCAGAGTGTTTTTTGCAACATGGGATCCTAGCTAAGAAGATGCTGGCTTTCTTTACGTGTTTGGGAAGAGCTTTGCTCTTGAATGATCAGAAGCTATTACATTGTGATTCATTGCCTAATTCCTCGCCATTTTAGATTTTAAATCTGGGAAAACTAGTCTGTTCTAGACAGAACTGGGATGTATTGAAAATAAAATTCTATAAGAAAATCAAACTGACACCTACACTGTAGGCTGACTTTGCTTTGTGAAGCTGTAGTCTGGTCAGGAATACTAGGCAACAGGAAACTCATATTTACAAGATGTTTGGAGTTCTGCCGATCATTTTAGGTTGTACAGAGGATTATAGAGATGTGGGTTGTTCAGCATGCGTTTATATAAGCTGTGTTGGAACAGGAGTTTCTTTTTTGGTGTTGGAATTTGTAGCAGGCAGTGGGCATTGGTTCTCCCCAGTTTTGCAGGTGCTCCTTAGAAGGACTGTTGTGAATATAGCTGCAATTGCCTGAGCTCTGTTTCTCCTTACTGCTGTTGAAATGTTTCTGTGGGACTTCCCTGCTTGGAAGCATGCCAGAATGAGTGTGTGGGAAGACTTAATACTGGCTACTTACATAGCATTTTGTATGTTCAAACTCTTCTGCAAATATTAACTAATCTTTATTTAACATTTGAGCCTAATTTCTGTCAGTATAAACCAATAACAGGCAGTTATGACCCCTATTTTTTTGATGTCAAAAGAACAAAATACCGTAAGTAGAATAGTCAGAATAATCTTTATCATCTCATTAACATACCATTTTTTGTCACTGTACTGTTCTGGTTTCGTGTGGTGTAGAAAAAAGTTAGGAATGGAGTGCAGTGCTACTCTTCAGGAGGTCTCTGCATTGTAGGATGTTGACTGTGGGAAAGAGTCACATTGTGTTCATTTTGTGTGTGGTATTTCAAGCTTTTCTGTGTTGGTTTTTGTTTCTGCAATATTAAGGTTTATTTCTTTCCAGTCTGGGGAGCCGTAGTATATTCATAACAAGTATTGCTGTGAGAATAATGTTCATTCTGAGCTTGCTGCTTAAGAGCTGTCATTCATCTTAAAATGTATAGTTATTTGAAAATTCCTGTAGAAGCTACTAAGGTTTACCCTACTTGTGTTTTGGCATTGTAAATGCCAGTTTTCAGTTAACTGGTATTTATTAAATGGAACTGCTATGACAAATTCATTAAGCTGTTAGTGTTTTAATTACTGTAAGGTTCTTTCAGCACCAAAGCTAAAGCAGCTGGGGATGTTTTTATTAGGGTCCCATATTTTACTTTGAAAATTACTGTCACATTGTTTTTTGTTGATGCTGTTGATCAGCTCTAAATGACTACTGTGTTGTAGGGAAGTATTTTGCTGTAGCAGTGTCTAAAATATCAGCATATGGATTTCAAACAGATTTATAATTAATAAAAACGTCCCTTTTGAGTGGAAGTTTTTGCAGATAGTTTGTTTTACATTCTATTTGCCAGATTTTCTGCAGCTTCTCTCTATTTTGAAGAGATAATAAAATAGTTTTCTTCATGTAATTTACAACTGTAGTTTGCATGAAGTGATAAATGTGTGTATTTGCAATTTGGATTGGATATGTTTTCATGTTAAGCATTCTTTTAAAATATGGCCTCAGTTCTGGCTTGAGTGTTAAGATTTTGTCATTCCAGCTTTTGCTTTGCGAGTTAAATACGAAAGAGGTTTATACAGTGAATTGCATGCTGCAAACAGCGTGGATTAATAGGAAGAAGTATTGAGGTCAGGTCCTTACTATAGGTGTGGTAATGTGCTAAACCAGCTCGTTTCCTGCACCACGGCTGGCCTGGACCCTCTTCCATTGTATTGGGCTCCATCGTGGAGACACTCAGTGAAATGGTGAATTGGGCTTATTGGTCTTACACTTTTAACAGAGAATTCAAAGAGAAATTCGCTAAAGTAATGTAAATTTTCTTTTCATTTGTAATAGCATTATTTGTAGAAGCTACACAGATCAATGAAGAAAATTAGAAATAGAACTAGTTCTCATGACATACTCTTGGAGTGTTGAACTACTCAGTGGTGGGTGCTGTCTGTGTTGGAATAAAGCTAGTCCTGGCTCTGCATGGACGAAGGTAGATCCTGATCATATCTCATGTGTTGAAGTAACTTTGTAATAGTAATGGATTAGAGAACCTAGATGAGACCACTCTAGGTTGTACTTGGTAAAATGAGCTAGTGGTTGATTTTTCTGCAGGAATTTAATAATTTCTTGTTTCTGTCACATTTCTGCTGCTTTCACTGCCATTTTATGTAGGCTTTAGGCAAAGGCGATCAACTGTTGGCTTAGCAGAACATTGAATTTATTCAGACAGCACAAACCAAAGTGAGTTAAGAATTTTCATTACTGTGGGAAAAACAGCATGTGGGGCCAGGCTTTTCTGTTTCATAGCTGGCTAGGTAACACTTGTACAGGCACTTGGGTGTTGTACTAAATATTCCTCATAGTGCCATAGGCAGAGAGAGTAGGCTGGGTTTGGAGCAGTGTATGGCAACTTCTAAAGCAGCTGTAGCTACCAGAACAGTACAGACATCTCTGCTTGCTTTTGATGGAATTGGACAGTTGATTATGTCTGCCATAGTGTCTTCACTGACTTTCAAAAGAGCTGTTTTACACCAGCCACAGGACTCTTTTGTTGAGCCAGCTCAGCTTATTAAACTGTTGGAAAGCTAATTAATTTGAAAAGAAATTAATAGATTGTTGCTTGACAAAGAGTATGACAAGTGCCCTTGGCTATGAAGCATGGCCAGAAGTAAATGCAAGAAGGGGGCAGTGGGACAGGACAGCTCTTTTTCCAGTAGCAACCCATCTATTGTATTGTCAAGCTATTGTGGTTATTTTTTGTAGTTTCATTCATTATTAAGCAAAAAAGAGGATAGTTAATGCAGTCTCTTCAAATATTGGTATAAATGTGGAATCACTTAGTTTATAAGTGAAAGGAATAACAGAATAAAACTTGAAATTACTAGAATTTGGCCTAATTGTTACTGTTGAACAGTTTCCTTTTCTGCAGGTCAGTGACAAGTTGAGAAGGTGTAGAAAAGGCAAAGATTGTGAAACAGGGAGGTAAGTGGGAGTGGTGGAAGTGCTTAAGTTGTAGAATGTATTTTGTGTAACATGTTTTATATTCTAAGTATTCAATAATAGTGGTGTAAAACCTTTTAACTGCTGGAAGGCATGATGGTTTAAAATGTATATTCAATTTTTAGATTTGATAGTTAGGAAGATGCTGACTTTTTCTTCCTATGCTGACTTGTTCTTCCTTTTTGTAAAATCAGCCTGTAATCCAGCAGGTTTAATGATGGATCACGTATCTTCTGTCCAGGACAGATCTGGTTAATGCAAAATTGCAGAAATGTAGTTGTGGGCCTTAGTCTAAGGGACATCAAGGTTCTGTGAGTGTGTGATCTGGTACTGGTTTGTACTTGTCCAAGTATAAACACTTGTGATATCACTGTCAAAGGAGTCCTGGATGTGCTTCTGTGTCTTGTTGGCACAGAAGGCAGATGTTCACACAGCAACCTGGAAGATGGTGTGATTTAAGTATCATGCTGCAATTTTTGACTGTCTGGAAAATTAATCTGTGTTCAGATTCTTTGGTGGTTTAATTTGGAGCGAGATGGTTTTTGTTCAGAAAATGCTGTGCAGTAGCCTGGAATAGGCTGGGTTATTGTTCCCCTGAGGGCTGCTGCTTCTGGACTGTGTATGTTGACACTATAGGTGGGCATACCTGTTGTGTGCATTATCTCCTTGTATTGCTTCACGGGGTACAAAATGAAATTCATAAGTTATATTGTTGTTGAACTTCCTAATATCTGTGAAGTATTACTAGACTACTACACGGCTCTTCATTGAGAGCTTAATTAAAATAAAGACAAAAGATAGTACAGAAAACCCTAAATTTACTTAATAAATACTAAATTATGTGGTAGGTAAATACAGTCCATTTCATAATGGCAGAATATTAATCTTCTGATCATAATTTGGTAGCAGTTACTTTCCTGAAGTAATTCTTTAACTATGCCATTTTAATTTTTTCCTCCTGCTCTCTCATTCCTGCCCCCAGATATTTAGATTTATGATTAGCATCTGTCATTTAACACTGTTAACTCCTCTGTCTTCTGGAATTCTCTGCAAGACATGGTAGTGCTGCCCTATTTAATTGCATTAATTTTTTTTTCTTGCATTGATGTTTGCTAATTCATCTAGTGAGGTAAATGGTCTTTGGAGTAACAAGTAGGAAGGGGGGAGTTGTCAGCAATGGAGATGTAGGCTAATGGGTCCATATCAACCAATGCCACTGACAAGGCATAAGAAACTCCACCAGGACCTTTAAAAAAAATTTGTTAAACCAGAGGAAATGTAAGGGGCACTCTGGGGTTTAGGGACCTGTTCATTGCTATGGAAGTAGACTTGATCACTTAGTACCAGTTAGGGCAAAAGGCTGGAAAGGGAGAAATATTTTCCCTGATTTTGTCCCTCACAATTCTTTAGCTACATGTGCAGTTTCCTGTGCAGTGTTACAAACACTTTTTAAAATTAATTTTTTAAAAAAGCATTTTTAGACTTCTATAGATAAGCCTACCTGTAAGATTGTGAAGGCCACAATCTTCTTAGTCATGAATTCAAGTTCATAAAGCAGTCCTTGAACTTAAATTTTGTTTTGTTCTTGTATATATTTGTGGATAGGGTAAAAAGCAAACACTTTCAAAGCAACAGTTTTAGTTGAAATTATTCATTACTTTGCAGTGAGAAGTACAGGATTGTACTCATTAATAAATATTTGTAAGAAATTTTCTGGTCATAACATTCTCTTTTTTTTCTAATCTAACTTGGGTGTGTAATAATGTGTGTTACATAAACTGGGCTGTGAAAACCCAAGCTTAGAAAAGTGATTGTTGGAAGCCACAAATGAACAGGCAAGCAGGTGGATTGCTGAGCTCTTGAGGGAAGTGGGGTTTGTTAGGATTAAGTCAGATGGGCACTGCAGCTCTTGCAAACCTAAGGGAAGAATTTAAAAGGAAGGTGTGAGCTTTGGTGGACTTGCTCTTTCCTTTATATGACTTTAGTGATGGCAGCTTGAAACTGAGGTGAGCTAGGACATTTCAGTTGTTTAACTTTGGGGTAGCCTGTAACCCCCAAGTAGATTGGCCATAGTGGATAGTCACGCAGCTCCTTATGCTTTGGCCAACCATGTTTAACTTTGTACAATATACCTTGCTTAAAGGTCTGTTGTAAAACTCACATCCTGCTAAAAAATCCTTCAATTCCTTGTCAGTAGCATTTATACTGCACTGGTGTCCAGCTGTGGAGGAGGAAAAAATTGCATGCATTGGGTGCTTAGTGCTTTTTCACATAACTGAATAAAGCATGTGAGATTCAGGAGGTAGCCACTAGAAGATTCCATAGTATTTTTAAAATTTTGTGCCTTAAATTTAAAAAAAACCAATTCTTGCCTTACAGCATTTATTGAGAACACTTTTGTCAATCTTTTGGCTTTTTCAGGGAGCAATAGGAGATTGCCTTGTCTGAAGGGTAGCTGTTACCTTAACAGCCTGTTTTAAGGACTAAGCTTATATAGTTAAAAAGCTGCCTTTTAAAAAGATAATGGTTACATATTTGCAAATTTTTATGGGGGACAATATTTTTTGAGTTATACTTTCTCCAAGTGGATTTCACTGAACATCATTCTCCGTGTGGCATTAGAACTACAGTGAATCAGCTGATGAGTTACTGCCTGGCTTTGTAATTGGGCTGCCCATATTCCATGTGATTGTAGGATTTTTAATTTGGGAATTGCAGAAGCCTTCCAGGAGTTCATAGCAGTTGTCACAGGCTAAAACAAGACTTAAATTTTTTGTGAGAATGCCTGGTTCTTGATTTTCTTCTGATCAGTAAGAGATCATAAAGGAGCCTGTGCTGCAAGGATGGATAAATAGGGATACAAGTGTGAGTGCTGTCTATATGCTAATGTTCAAGAAGGTTTTGGAGAACTAAATATCATCTGTTACAATGTCTTTTTTTCTTGCTTCTCACATGAAAATACAGTCTGCACTGAAGCAGCCATAGCAAAAAAAATTGTCTACTATAAAATGGCTGAGGGAAGATTAGAAAGATGAATACTTTTTATTCCAGGTTTATAGTTTTCTTCGGGCTTTTTGTGTTCATTTGTTTTCCTGTTCAAACTGTTTCATTGGAGCACAGATAACCTGTGTCTGGTGTCACTTATAAAAGTTTGTGAGAGGTTTGTTTCACATGACTGGAAAATAATAAATTATAATTCTATCAATTTTTCTTTAAATACTACTCTTCATGAGTAATTTTGTGTGTATTAAAAATACTCAAATATCAATATTTCCTGTGAAAGAGGAGAATTTTGCCAATTGTGGCTCAGCAAAGGTTTTTAGTAGTAAATTGTCTCCACTCATGACAAAGTGCTTGGGTATCCCTCCTTTAATGTGACTGAGGGGACTAGAATACTGCAGTAGTGCTGGCTTGATATTTGTGGCTTTGAACTGAGATAACCAAGTCATGTTCTCGTTCACTTTTTGCTCTCTCCCTGGCGGGGAGGGGGATTGCTACCTGGGTGTGCATCCTTGTTATTGATGCTGCTTCAATCAACCACAAGCAGTTTCAAGAGAACATCTTGAAGACATATTGTTTCCTTGGGGATTTACTGCATTTGCAACATCACACCTCTGATCCTGCTGCTTACTGAATATGATTATCAGCCATTAGGGCTGAATATTTAAACATGGTCACTACAAAGTGTTTCCCTTCTCATCTCTGGGGTTTTTTTTTGTTTTGTTCATCATTAAAGATCTTTCTCCAGTCTGTTTAGTTTTTGTGGACTTTTCCCCTGTGATGTTTCTCCTGTATTCATTGTTCCAGTATGAGTTCTGTCTACTTCTTAGTCTTGCTGACAGACACGCTGATAGATTTTTACAAAATGAATTTCTGTACAAAATGCATTTTCTTCATTTTCCTGAGGAACATAAAAAATTGTCTTTTTTTCTAGTCATCAGTTAATCTGTGGATGCTTTATATTGTTTCTCCCCCCAACCCCCTGTTAGCCTTTTGCACTCCAGAAAACCCAAAAAATCACATAAAAATGTTTAGGTATTGCCATTATGTTGCCTATATGAGAACTGCTGAGAAGTCGTATGTCATTGGGCATTAGAGACTGTGTGATATAGAAAACATCAAATGGTATTTTTACCTGGACAGTTTAAATTTTTTTTTGGTTGGTTTTCTTTGCTCCAGCACACCATATGGTCATATTTAGTTTACATTACGCTATAGTGTGGGAGATACACGTTTTAAACCTTGTAATTTATTAGTAAATAATAAATAACATTTATTTAGTGTGTTATTTTAATGTAGATTTGGGGAATGGTAAGTATTAAATCTTGAGTTTTATCTTTTAGTTTCAGGATTGGGAATTGTCATTGTGCGTGTACCCTGATGTGTTAATTGGTGAGAGATATGGTTTAAATAGGCAGCCAGGGCACTTCTTTGTCTTCTCTCCCCTGCAAGTATTAGCTGCCATTGTGAACAAGAACATTGTTTTGGTAAAGGGGAAACGTTTAATAGCATAATTTTATGCCATTGCTTGGGGGTTGTAGATATTGCAGTCCAGCAAGTACTCTGAGACTCCCTGAGCTGGAAATTGCTGCATGTGTTGCTCCAAGGTTGTACCTTGTGTGTGAACTGAAATGCTTGATGACATAAAGTGAATTGCTTGATGAGCACTTTGTTTTCTTCAGAGTTATTGGAAGATATGAAAATTTTTTGGTATCTGCTTCTGGAAATAGTGTTAGACAATTGTCTTTTTCTCTGCAAATTGATGCTTCTCCTTCTATTTAAATTAAGGGTATTAATTCTTGGGAAAGCCAGGTTGTTGATATTGTTAAAACTCTCAATTTGTACTATGCAGTGCTTAACATATAAATCACAACAACTTTAATTTTCTCCATTAAATGTTCTTTTGGGGGGCTTTAGGAGACTGTGATTGCTGTTCTAAAATGTGTATATTCAGGTTGGGCTGTAATACAGAAATACTGTAATGTAAAGAATGATTAAACTTTCCTTGCTACAGAATGTATCTTGGTAGTCTGTAATCATTATACTATTATTTTGCTTGGAAGGAAGAGAAATGTTTTTTTGTATGGTACAGAGAATCCTGAGGACATTCTGTTAGGCCTAAAAGGGTAAGGTATCCTTTGTGGATTGGATTTTTTTGTAGTCATAAAATGCCAGAATTATTTGCTTAATTATGTCCTAGGTGTTAAGAGTTTTATGCATTTGTTTGTGAGAAAGCTGTGTGAACCACAATTTTGATGGAGTACTATTTTTAGGTATCGCTACAAGAGTGAAAAGGCTTATTTAGAGCTTGTCACTGGTGGTGTGTTTACTGTGTGTAAATTCAGTACTAATGTTTGGTATCTAAATTTTAACACTTGCTATGCTGTCTTGTTTTTATTGGCATACATGGATGTTAATTGGAGTTAATTGCCTTGGAGACCTATGCAGATTTCTGTAAATTGAATGATATCTCTGGGTCTTGTGAAGGGTTTTTTTCATTTTTCAGATAATGTTTGTGTGCTGTGATTTTCTTTTGCTGTTGAACAGCTGTGACTTTGCCATTCTCATGCTTTAGTCTTTCCACTGCTCCAGCTGTGTCCTTAGACCTTTCCTTACCCGTAAGTTCAGTTCAGGAGGAGCTAATTGCTGCTTGTTTGGGGCCGTCATCCGTTTTATCTGACCTTTTTAAAGGTTCGGTGCTGCTGTCTGGCTCCCTCTCTGCTGGGCTGCCGTTCTTACCTTTGTTCCTTCCCTGCAGCTAAGACTTGCACAAGAGGAATTTTACTACTTTGTGGCCTAGCAGGTCTATCTTGCTATGATCAGCTGCAAGAAGTGCTTACATACCTTTCTGGTGGTTTTTTCCTTCTGCCTTGTTTTCTTAGTGTACTGTGTATTCTACCAGGATCTGCAGTTCTAGCACAGTTTTTGCACTTAGCATACGAAGTCTTAAGTTAATTCACATAGTAATAAAATTTATGTTCTGTAATTAATTTTTTTGGCAGGCATCTGTTTCACAGTAATGAATTGGTAACAGTTCCTAAAATGTCTGTTGACTGTCTAGAGAATTGTAGGAAAGTTGGCATTTAAAAATGTTTCTCATAACTGAAAGAAGTGGGCAGCTTTGTCTTAACCCATCTTTTCACAGAAAAAGTTCAAAAACTTCCAACTGAAGTTGCTTTCTCTATCTAAATTTAAAAAACCAGTATGTTGTTTTTCTCTTCATCTCTGAATTTAATTTCCCTTAATCTCAAAAACACCCTGAAATTAAAAAAATCATATATTAAGAATAGAAATAGTAGTTGTGTTTCTTAAAAAAACCCACAAAAAACCCAAACCTAAAATCTGCCAAAGAAAAGCCCAATTTGACATCATGTTATCTATTATCAGTATTGTCTGCAACACTTAACAGCAGCTGAAAACTGTGGCTCTGATTGTAGGTTCACTTTAGGTTGCTTGCAAGACTAAATTTGTAGCATTTAATGATCTGGGATTTTCATACCCTAGGGCAAGATTATAGTAAGTGGAGGTCAAGCTGAACAACCACCAGACCTGATTTACACTCGGATAAAAATGTTCTTGTCTAACAATTAGATGGAATGATATTACCTCTTCTTAACTTGTGCTGGAAATTGTTTCATATTGTTTCAAGACCAAGGCAGTCAGATGCCAAGAAAGCATCCTCTGCATGGAATATTAGTCTTGCCTTTCAAGTTTATGGAGTTGCAGAGGATCCAGGTGTATGTATCAATGGCCCCTGGCATGTGTATTGTGGGGGATAGGAAACTTACTCCAAACATAATGTGATTTTAATACATAAACTCTTCTTAATGCTATGTCCTTGTGAAAGCAGCAGTCAATGATGCTGAAATAGGGAGAAGAAGAAAAATCTTGAAAAGATGTAACTTGTGGTTATTGACATTTAATTCTTCCCAGACATACCTGCTAAGTTTGTTTCAATAAGGTTTATACAGTTACTTCTCCAGATCAGTTGATTGACTAGTGATGTTTTGACAGTCATGTAATAGATCATGACCAAAACAATGAGAGTTTTTTAATATATGTTCGGTGAGCAATTAAATCGTACTCTGAAACATTAAAAGTGATTACATTTAGTTAATGTGGTCAGCCTAAAGAAAAGATGGTAAATACATTTCAGTGGGAGCATTTTGTTACTATAACTAAACATTGTGTTGCTAATTTGTCAGGTGATATTAACTTCCAGTGGCATGCCTGTATAGGAATTCCATTTCCGTTGAAACAAGATATTATACTTGTAATCCCGATTAGTGGTACAACAGCATGAGAATCCTATACTGCTGATTTATTGCCACAGCAGTTCTAAACAGTAAGTGACTTTTTGAGTAAGAACACAAAGTTGGCAGTTTGCATTAGTAATGTAAAGAGATTACTATAGTGTAATAGAAGAACGAGCTCATTGTTCATCTAGTGTTCTTTTGAAATTGGTGCCTGGGGCATTAAAGTGATGACTTGAAAAAATTTGCTACTTGATGATACTGAAGCACACTAGGTTATTTTCTGTATAAAGATATTTAAACATGCATGAGTCCTAGTCCAGTTACCTAATTTTAAATATCTTCCCTTTTCCCATAATGTATAGCCAACCCTGTGATGACAAACTGCATGTAATTAAGTTTTCTTTTGTAAGCAAATCATGGTTCGAGGAGCTGTGAACTTGTTGTGAGTAGTAAATGATTTTGCAGAATTTTACCTGGTTAAAAAGTTTTTATTTGCCATTAGGTGTTATGATTTGATGTAACAATCCTGAGTGGTGATCACAGATTTCTGGTAAAAGTAATTGGAGAACCAAATCTGTTAGACATGAGTAAGAGCAGAGCCTGTTGAGTTCAACACAGGAGCAATAAATAATTCTGTAATTGATGGCTAACTAATTAAGTCAAAGAAACACTGCTCTTGAGTAGGTATCTAGGAGAACAGAATAACTTAATATGAGGGATTCAACAAGATTGAATTTCTATTGTGGAAAATTAAATATGTGTTTAGAGAAAGTGTATTGACTTATTTCAGCATTGCATCAGTGCACAACATAAAATGGAGTAGTAATCAAAGCACTCTGAAAGAGGTATTGCCTATTTTAAATAATCCCTGTTTCTGTCCAGTCTGTTTCTGTCCACCATGTATGTTCAAAATACTTGGAATTTTAAGTTACTGAGAAATGTCAGAGAATGAGAATTGAAAAACTCTGCATGTAACTGTATGTTGTGTTCTCAGTTGTTGAGTTACCTGTTTCTGATTTGAGTGTGGGGAGCTGGGGGGGGGGGGCAGGGGTTTGGTACAAAAGAGAGAAACCTATGCTAGGACTAGGAATGCAGTTAATTGCAAAACTACAGTAATTGTTGGGGAAGACATGGTGAGAGATACAGCACTTGCATTCTGGCCATTCTTGTTTTAATAATTAGAGGTAATTGCAAACTGATAAGACAAATATTATCATGAAGTGAAAACCACAAGAAGATGACACAGTTCAAATAACAAATTAAAAGCAGAAACTATGGTGAATAAAGTATTTTTCCATGCAGTTGTTGGACAACTATAGATTTGTTAGTTGTCCTCTGGTGACTTTCTCTGTGGCAGTTGACTTTTCCATCCCTCTGTCAGAGGTTACCGCCCATGCCGTGGAAGTCAGCAGGATGGGATTTGTCAGCTCTTCAGTCTTCTCTGTTTGCAAGTTCAGAATATTAGCTTTAATTGTCACTGCAGATGAGTTGCCATTAATAGATCTGACTGTATGCCAGAGTATACGAAATGGTTTCTTTAGTTTTTTTGAGTTGCATCAGTGGGGTGCTTTTTGGTGGTGGGTAATTTTTTTTGTTTTGTTTGAGGTGTGGTTTTTGGTTTTTTTTTTTTTTTTTTTTTTTTTTTTTTTTTTTTTTTTTTTTTGGTTTTGTTGTTTTTTTTTCTTCTCCAGTGAAATGGTAATTATTAATCTAGTAAAGTTCCCCTCCCCAATAACATCCTGTTAAGAGTCCTAGAAAAGGTTGGTCAGCAGTAACTGTGTCTGAATTTGCCACACAAAATCATGGTTATGAAACTGCTGTACAAGTTAAGCTGTAGCTAAAGTAAATTCAGTCAACACTGCAATGTAACCTTATTTTATCTTTTGTACATACTTACCAACTAACTTTTAGAAGGCAGAAATAGTTTTTGGTATGCCCTATAGTGTAGGAGCTGGTAAACTACAATGGCTAAAAAAGGATGTTCTTTTTGTGTGTGGCATCAGCTAAAAACAATCGCTGGATTTCTTTCCTTATGCCCAAGATGGCATTTTTGTCTCAGCTGGAAGAAAGAAAAAAGAAAGCAATATTTAGCATGCGAGCCTTGTTCCACCTGCTGGAGGTGAGGGGATTGGTACCTCCAGGTGCTGCAGAAATGCTGCGGGTTTCAGGCACCTCCAGGAATTCAGCTCACCAGTGCTATAGGGTACACCCTGCTACAGAATGCCTCTCTTGGAGTGGGGGAAGGGGGAGAAATCATAGCACATGTAGCCTGTTTAAGAGACATCTGGCACTACTGCTCCTTTTCTTTTTTTTTAATTAAAAAAGAAAAAAAGAAAGAAAATACAGGAAAAAGGCTGAAAGTAAGTACCTTATCTTAACAGCTTCTACTGTGTTGCTGAGCTGGTAAGTCTGATAGTTGTAGTTTTAATGTTTTTATTGTATTAAACATGGCTCAAATAAAATATTTACTACAAATTGTGATACTTGCATAATGTCTTCAGTGAATTTTCAACATAACATAAATTTAGCTGTAGGGTATAACTATCTTATGAAAGAGGAGGGAGCTACTAGCTTTATTTACATGATGAATTTACTCAAAAGCAAACATGTAGGGGTACAGCTTTATGGATTTTTTTTTTCTTTTAAGATTAAATGAAGAAACCAAAGATCTAATTTTGGTTGATTTAACTAGCTCTACCTGTATATTTTAGGTCTCTGTAGAATGGATGCTCCTGTGTAAAGGCTAGTAACAACATCATCATTTCCATTATCATCCTGCACAGTAATAGAGGATGATAATGGAAGATAACTTCAAAAGGACAAATTTCACTACCCTTTACCTCAGAATATTTTACACACATCAAGACTTGCTTAATGTTTGTCAGCTTACTTGGTAAAATGAGACTGGTTTCTAAAAACCCTGGGTTTGATACTCTTTTTTCATGTTAGCTTTCATAAAACAGGCCTGGTTTGTTAGAGCACACTCAGTTGGCCTGATTTTTTACCTTCCACAAGTAAGCAATTACAGAGTTTAAAAAATTGATTGATTTAAATAATGCCAATATTTTTGCAGTGTTCTTAAGACGTATGCAAGTGGCCAGGCTGCTTTCCTCTGGATGTCCAATGAATGTCAGTAGTTAACTCTAGGTCTCCATACATGAGGTTTCAGTGCCAGTCGTGTCTCCCACAAAATGATTTTAAGAGGGCTCTGTTTTAGGATGAATAAAGAAAAGGAGAGAGAAGTGTTTAGATTTAGTGATGATAATATGTATTTTTTTCATCCAGTAATTAATTAATTAATGGGTTATGAAGATTCTTCATTGTGGATATATTCGGTTCACTAAATTGTATGGAGGAAAGCCATGCCCATCACAACTACTGTTTGTATAAAATTGATATTCTGTACTGCAGATCTCTGAACAAACCAATTGGGCTTTTAGCCCAAATGTTATGAGGGAGAACAGGAACAAAATGTTGGGTATTAAAAATGCTTAAGTTATTACTGAGGATGTATGGAGCACAGATGTTCTGAGGTTGGCAGAGTTGCTGAGATAAGTTTTTAATGAAAGATAACAAGGTTTTTATCTTTATTTCTTCTGTTTTAGAGGCAAAGCCAACTTTTGCATACATGTGTAGTTTGCTTGAATTTTATTTTGTAAGGATGATTTAGTTTGATTGTTGAAAGAACCATAATCCACTTACGAAAGGCTTAGGTTTTAGCTTCATACTGCTTGGTTTGGATGTGGCACAATATTTATTTCTTTTATTCTTAAATATTCCTTTTCCTTATTGATGGCATAGATTTTCATTTGGGCCAGGGAAGGATGGACATGGATGGCAAGGTAATGGCAGTCTTTGGAGCTGCACTTTGAATTAGTTTTCCAGTGCTGCTGTGTGCTGTGGGTACAGTGGTGATGGATGGGGCGGGTGGGAGAGCGCCCGGTGCTGGCTGCAGAGCAGCCATGGCCCTGCAGGTGGCCCGGGGGAATCCTGGGCAGTCATGTCCTTGCTGTAGCCCAGCCCTGGTAGAAAAAAAGCTGGGCTGCTTGGGCAGAAGACAACAGGATTATATTGAATGAAGTATCCTCCCCGCATTTAAAAAATTTTTTTTTTCATTGTTGCTTTAGAATTAAAGGTCCAGGTAAGACTAACTCCGTTTGACTAGTGTCTATATTCTTTCCTGTTTATTTCTGTGGTGAATTTAGTCTCTCTTAGTTACTGTCTGGAGCCAGTTCGAACATTTTTGAATGATGTGAAGCTTCAGCTAATAAACTGGTGAATCTGAGCTGACCAAATGTAGAACATAGTTGTTCTCTTTTTGCCTTCTGGTCCTGGAAGGTTTGGGATCAACGTGCAGGGGAGTACAGGGGGCTCTGCACTGGATTATCCCAAGTGCGCTGTGACCTGCACCGATCCAAGCTGCCTGGGAGATGTGCTTGAGAGATTTTACTTTCCACTCTTCAGTAGTTTTATTTTATAGGGTTTTCCCTTATTTCAGCCATCTGATACTGACTGTATCTTAGAATAGCAGCTGAAGCTATTGCAGTATGCACTTGTATAGTCCCTCCTCCAGAATTTGTAATCAAACGCAGTTGTTCTTAAAAATGCCCGAAGTTTTGGGTACAAACCCCTAGTGACCTGGACTTTTTTAAGAGGAAGATCTCTATGGTAGGAGGGAAAGCAGCGGGGCTCCACTAATGAGGCAACTTGCAGGCTCACATTAATCAGTGGCAGAACAAAAAACAGAACTTGCTAGATGGGGAATGCCTTGTCAGTTGGAAAACTCTGCTTCTGCATCCTGTGTACTATTGGCTGTACATTTGAACAATGCTAATTCTGCTGAAGGATTTGCTGTGGAGCAGCTTACCTGCTTGCTGTGGACTATGCATGTCTTCATCCCTGGCTTTTACAAGTGCAAAGATTTTGAGGGGATGTGCAAAGTACATTTTTGTAAAATCGGTATGTGAAGAGGCATATTGTTCTATTCTGTAGTTTGGAAATTTATGGCATTTAGGCAGCTGGAGGGTGTGCTTGCCTTGTATCATAAATGAACCAATACTCCTTTTTTAACTTGAGTAGACATAAGTGGCTTTTCCCCCCACTTTTTTCCCCCATTTATTTTTTTCAAGTCTTGGCTGTTATCTGACTTGGCTTTTATTCTTCCTAAGAGCCTAATTTTCCACGCAGTCACACTACAACATCTGGAAGCAATCTCTTCTTTGGCAAGGAAAGATGTGACAAACACAATGAGGTGTAACTTCTACTTTCGTTATCTTACCTTTGCATTTTTTTAAGACATCCAAACCCAAACCATTTAAAAGATATATGGGAATTTCAGGTGTGTTTTAATGGAGCTTGGGAATATTCTTGGGTAGGATCATTAGAGAAAGTAACACAGGTACTTTCCCCATTAATAAGCATAATAGTTGCATTTACTGTACTGTTCAATAATCTTTCAGATATTGTAATGCATGTATTGAGTGTTTTAAAGCCATATTTTACTGGACAGTGTGAATTACTGGTTGCCAGTATAAAACCCTCATAGGACTCAAGCAGTAACAGTGTACTTATGTTTCAAAATAGCATTTAACTTCATTAAAGATATGGATGTTATTAATGGTACTTTAATGAGCAATCCTATGACTGTGAAGCACTCACTGTTGCAAGCTCTTTTCCTTCTGTAATAGTTGCTACACATATTTAATAAACTAGCATAAATATAAAAACTTGTAATGAGAACAGGATTATTTGGTAGTTGAGATTAGCAGACTTATTAGGGTGGTACAAAGGTCCTTGTATATTACTCACTTTTCAATTCTCTAAAATTGGGGTAAAGTCTCAACTTTCACTTTGAGTTTTAGCCTGACTTCTTTCATATGCCATTTAAATTTATTTTTTCTTTCATTCTTCCTTCTCCCCCTCAATAAAGCCTGTTTAAGATTTTGCTTTCACAGCATTAAACTGTGAAAACAAATTCTGCTTTGTGTTGACCAGTGTGTGCATTACCTCTGGGGGCCTGTGCTTGGCTGTTTCCTGGCTGGCTCTCTCAGGTTCTGCAGGTCCTCAGATGCTCCCAGCCGGCTCCTGGCTGAGGGGTGGTGAGAGGTGAAGGTTCTGGCAGTATGTGTGCTGTCTGCTGTCTAATGGAAATGGAGGAAATGCGTGTGGAATAGGAGTAGGGAGAATGCTTTGAGGAGACAGCTGAGACTGGGCAGGTGCCTGGTGAACTCAGAGACAGAAGGTGCTGTCACAGGTGATGTGTGTGTCCCAGGCATGGTGCTTGTCTGTGGGGCTGCTCCTCCCTTGGCAGATGTGTGAGGGGGAGCAGGTGGGTGGTTGGGGTCTTAGTGCCTGCTCAGCCCCACAGAACTGCAGGCTTTTGGCAGTGGCTCGTCCCAAGAGAAGGGTCGGAATCCCGGCAGGAGCCATGCAGGGCCTGCATTTGCCATGTTGGTATACGAGGTCCTGTGTCTCAGCAGTTCTGCTGCTGGTGGTGATGCTCTGGTGACAAAGCTCCTTGTTGGCTTGGTTGGGAAGGTGGAGTTCAGCTGCCCATGCTGCATCCAGTGACTTGTGTGGCTGCAGGAGGAATTGATTCAGTTGGCTGATCCAATGGAGAGCTAATCATGGGGGAAGGAAATGGTTTTGGTTTTATAATTTGCTTGCTGCTGGTTTGCCTGAGTGCCAGAATGAGCAGAAACTTTCCTGTGTGTTTAGAGAGAGGAAAGGAGAACCTACTGCTTGCAGTAACAGCCCATGGTGTTGGAAAAGCATGTTCTGAGATGGCTCTTTTCCTCTTATTCAGCAGACTTGTTTTATGAACTAAAGAACAAATGTTATAAAAGATGAATAAAGAGCAGGCCAGGGGAAAAATTGTAGTGATGGCATAAAATCAACAACCATCATAACATGGCTTTTTAAAAACTTTTTCCAAGATGGAGAGATGTATGGTCCCAAGTGGTTGGAGGGGGTGTAACAGCTGGAAGTTTAGGGAAAAAAATGTAAAGAAAGAGACTGAAAAGATAAAGAGCTGTGTGAATTCAGTCATTTAGGTTCTTTGTTGGCATGTTAACTGTTCATTGGCTTTGGCACAGTGGACTGGTCCTGTATATATTGACCATGTCTCTCTTGGTAAGCAAGGAAGAATGTAGATTGATGGTCTCCAGTACAGGTCTTTCTGTAAAGGAATTACAAGTCTCATTCATTAAGCAAACAGCACAGAAATAACCACACAAATAAAGGTATTAATTCCATTATTGTTTTGTTTACTCTTGATTGCACTATCTTAATATGATCAAAATTGCTGATATGGTTATAACTAATAATAAAGTACAGTTACATTACAGAATTACACTTGAAGTATGTTTTCTGTATCTTACTCAAATTGCAGAATTGCTTAAAGCTTGTTGGCAGCTGAAATACTAGGTTGTGTACTATTAGTAGAAATAACACACTCTTCAGGGTCTGTAGGGAGCGTCATGCACTTGCTCAAAATCTTGCTTACAAGTTCACTTACAGAAATAAAAGCAAAAGGAATATGAAGAAGCAGATTTGTCTGGGTTTTTTTTTTTTTTTTATTTTTTCCTGAATGACCAACCTTTTTTTTTTATCAAACAAAAGGTTAGGCACATTCTAGTTTATCAGAAAAAGGGGTGAGGGGTATAATGTAGTTGATACTGTCTTTGTCTTCTAAAATAGCTGAGGGAAAGTACTGGATGTATTTCTGATCCTTCATTTAAATTTTATCTGACTAGCATTTTAACTGTTGCTGCATAATTGGTCCTGAATCATCAGCATCTCTCATTCATGGATAGGTAAATAATTCAGAGATGAACTTCCGCCATACTCTTCTGCATCATAGTTTGAGAAGTTCTAATTTTCTGAATTAAGTGAGGTCCTTGATTTTACAGGTGATTAATTGAATTACAGGGAAGAAATCAATACATCCCTTAACAGCCTATTCTGCATTACCCAAATCTTTGTCCTGGCTGTGTAGACTTTTTTTTAACTTTGCATCTCTGTCTTTCCAACAAAATAGTGACTGTTTTACTGATTTGCATTATAAAACTTCAGGTGATAGATACCAAGGATCCAACAGCAACCAAAATAAACAGCCTGTGTAGAGAGAGCTCCCCAACCAAAACCCACCTACCTGAAACCTCACAGTGAACTTGATCAGTAACACTGAGGTTACTGCATTTGCACAAGCGTACAAAACACAAATATTTGGGACTGCTTTTGTGATTATTTATAGTGTGTGTGTGTATACATATATAATTAGGTATATTCTTAGAGCAAACACTGCTCACTGAATTGCATTAATAGATCTGTGCATGTAATAGGAATTGTGGGAGGACAGGTAGCCCTCAGCAACTGCTGATGACAGCTTATGTGTTATTGTGTGAATTGTGCTGGTGAATTCTGTCAACTTTTGGCAGAGTCAACGTTTGACCAGTGTATTTGAGTTAATCACAACCATACCTAAATATTCATGCAATAGGGATAAATAGCCTTTAAGGTTAAAATCTGTTTTTCAATGAATATGCTTTTGGAGTCTTGATAGTGTTTCATGTTTGCTTCTTGCTTTTAACAGTCAAATTCTTCGAAGTAGAAACCTCTCCTACATTTATAGTTGGAAGCATTATGTATGATTACTGTTGCTGAACTGCTCTTGTTGTTCCAATAAGCTTTTTAGTTCAGTGATATTTTGTTAGCAAAGTTTTAAATAGCAAAGTACAGTAAAGGGATACATTATTTCTGCTCTTAGAATGTTTTTTGAAATCCTTCTGCTTGTTTTGAAAGCCAAATACTGAGACTAGTCATACTACAGTAGCTGTATGCATTTTTGTCTTTGTAAGAGTCATTGGAATCAAACATGTATATGCCTTTATTTCAAAAAGATGAAGAAATCCTCTGGTGTGTTAACAGTCTAAATACAAATCTAAAGGAAATGTGCTACAATATTATTGCAATTTTAGCAATCTGTTATAAAGTTTATTGCAGAGAAATAACTAGGTCAACCTCTGGATGACCTGTCTTTTGGAGTTTCTTCAGTTAGCTTTAGGCTAGAGCTCCACCTTGTGATCCTTCAGCAGGATACATTTTCTTTTTATAGTTAATAATTTAATTATGATTTCACGAAGTTGAATGCCTTTTAAAGTTTTCACAGGCTTGAGAGATTTCAGTATCTGCTTGGGAAAATTAAAGTTGGAATTCTGTGAACATGCCAAAGAGGAAACCCAAGAGCTAATTTTTATTATACAATTTAGTTTAGAGTTAACTTCCTGGTGTTCTTAAAACAATTTGTTTATTAGAACTCATTTAATAGATAATGTAGACTTGCACTGTTTGGAATGACATCTGCAAGAATTTCACTTCTTTCATTTCAGATTTCACTGTGATATATGAACTTGATATATTTAAAAAGTTTTGATAGGAAAATCATTCATATAAGCATTCTTTCTTTTTGACTTCCTGAACCACATGCTTTGAATGAGTCATCCAGTGTGGGCATGAAGAAGACATGGCTGGCAGTAGTCTTGAATTTCCAGAAGGTGTTTAATGAGATGAAGGATCTTGGGGAATGACCAGTGTCGCTCTTCTCCCATACCGGAACAAGAGAACAGGACATAAATTTGGAAAGTAATAAATTCAAGGCAAAGAATATGCCTTTTTGCAGTATGGAATTTGGCTGTGGGAGTTCTTGGATGGAAGGCTCTCCATTGAGTATTGAGTTCAAAAACTCTGGAAATATTAATGGGAAAAACAAGGTGTGTTGTGAAGTATAGAGACAACCTCTCTGGCCAGCAAAATCCATAGATTATTTCTGTATGCCAGGAAGGTATTCAGGGAAACTTTACTATAAAGAAAATAGTGTTCTTCCTTGGGCAGCTTGTCTTGGCCACTGCCAGAGAAGGCCTACTGGAGTGGGTTGACCCTGCTGGCTGAGCATCAAAAGACTTTCCTTCTGGATGTGTGTAAATCTTGAAAGATTATTCTCTAGTAGGACAAATGCAAGGGGTTTTTGGTCATTGCTTGAGCTTGACGCCTGAGATCCGTTGCATTCTTTCTTTGTACACCGTTGCCAGCTGTTCATTTCTAGCTTCTGATTTCCAGAATACCAGTATATAGTTGCACTCCTGAGGGCTAAGTTTGTTCTACCTTCAAGAAAAACAGAAAATATGAATCTCAGTAGTTAATGCTTTAGCATCAGGCAAGAACTTGATATATCTGTTATGTTCTAGGAGGCGATTCGGACAAATGCTGCGTTTTCTCTCGTGTTTTGTGGGCTGTACCAAGATGAACAGTTCTGACAAGATGTTCAAGTTGGTGTAAATGGCAGACAGCTTTTGTTACTGATTTATTTGGCTTGTTTGATGTAGAGAACAAGTACTCTAATAACTTGCCTATTCTTTTTCATAGTTTAAGGGTTTTTTTTCTTTAATTTCTGTGATTATAACAATTTGAGATTTCTGCAAAATTTTATCAGATGGTATGTTTGGGTTTCATATAAGGAGCCAGTTTGGTTGTAAGGATCCTGATTGTCACTTTAGTAGATGTCTTGCCTCTTAACATTGAAAAAATGTAAACTAGAAAGAATCAAATACCAGCACATTGATAGACAGGTTGAACTGGAAACTGGGCAGTGTGGTTTTTGAAGTTTGCATCTCTGCTTTGCACTGGGATCTGAATCACAAGCATGCCTCAAAAAGAACTTGTAGATGTTTATCTTTCTTCTTCATTTTTCTTTTTACTGTTCCCCTCTCCCTGTACAGCTGAGCAGGTGCCAGCCTGATGACCAAGGCATTAAAGTGTGTCCTTTTTTCCAAGTTTGAGTTGCTGATTGGAATCAAAGTAAATATTAAGAGATAAATAAATACAAAGTACATGAAACAATTCCAAAATGTAGAGCTTTCTGATACATTAGCTTCTGAGCAGGGCATTTCACAGATGGCCTGGATGGTATAATAGCACCTTGCCACCAAAGAAGGGAATTTTACCCTTCCCTCCCCTGCTGGTGGCTATGCAGCCTTGTGTTTCCTGTGCCTTGACTCTGGATATCTGCGTTGAACCAGTTTAACTTAAGAATCTGGGAGAAAAATACTTTAAGTATATTTTGCCCATTTTAGCAGGGACTTTAATTGGGTGATACTGAATTGGCAGAGCCTACAGTGGTGAGTGGCTGGGCAGAGGTGGCTACAGGGAGTGTGAATGGAGTGCATTGGTCATGTGCCCATGTGGTGCCTTTGGAGAACGGAGGAATGCAGTGGCAGAGGGTGCTGCCATTCTGCAGCATGGTTTTTCTTGAAGCTTTTTATCTTCCGCTGTGTTTTGGATGGAACATACTTTTGTAGTTGCAGACTGTCTTGAGATTGATCATCTTGAACCTCTTTGCCTTTGCCACTATTTATTTCCACTGTGGTTCTCCACTTTAACATAATTATGTGAAATGTGAAGGAAGAGAACTAATTAAGTTCAGAGTTTATGGTTTCTCTCATCTCTCTACATCCTGGAAGCTACAGTGGCCCCTAGCATTCAGAATAAGCACTTGCAGGAGAAAACCTGTCCAGCCTCTCTGCCACATGCTCAGTTGAAATGCAGTCTCTGGAGCAGACAACATGTGCTTAGCATGCCAAAATTAAATCTTCCCTCAAATACCTAATCACTCCACAAAGCTGTAGAGTCAACAGACTGACTCTGAAGGTTTTTCTCCTTGGTATTCTGTCTTTAAAATACCTGAACATCATACTTTCTTAATTTCACTGTGTAAAAGTTAGCCTGGGGAGCCAAGTGACATAGAAAACCTAGTGGGTGGCTAAAACTTGCTTTTGAAGTATCCAGGGAGATTTTTTTTCCACCTTGATAATAGGAAAAATAAGAGAAAAACCTAAATTTATTATAATGAACAGTATTATAATGAAGTTTAAAACAAGTATTTCACAGTCTTTAGTTTTCTTCCTAAAACAGTTGTGTTTCCAATGTTTTCCTTTATATTATGTGGATAGTATTATCTTCCTTGATATTCCTAAGAGTCTTGACAAGTGCTTTAAATGTTAAACCTGTTGTCAGTCTGGTTTATCAACTCTGGAAGACATGGAGTTGTGAAGCATCTGGTTATAAGAACTTGGATTATATTTATGGAAGATTACATGGAAGTTGGCAAGTTGAAGATTGAAGATATAATATCCTGAAGTACACACATACTGTGCTTCAAGTTCAATGTCAAGTCTGGTTTTGGTTTGGTCAACTAGAACTAGAATTACCTAGTGTGGTCAGTTCTGGGCTCTGCTACTTAGAGGTGTTAATGAAAACCATTCCAGTTTGCTCCTCCTATTCAGGAAATGTGTGGGGGGGGGTGGGGTGTTGTGTTGTTTTTTCGGGTTTTTTTTGGGTTTTTTGTTGTTACATTTTGTTTGGTTGGGTTTTTTTACAGTGTTTCTGTATTATTTACTGCAATGCTTTTGCCATTTGTGGAGTCACTTTGTTGTAGGACCATGAGAGGACTCAAAATTTTTAAAATGGAAAAAGCTTGGTTGGAGACAGAGAATGGTGTGATGTATATTTTCTGTGTTTTGAACTCTTTATCCTTCCACATGTGGAATGTTTTTTACTGTATTTTTTATTTATTTTATTCTAGAAGTTGTCTGCTACAAAGGAAGAAAGAAAAGTAAGCTTGCACTTCAGACTGCTTTTTGAATATCTTTCTAATACAGTGGTGTTCCAGAAGATGATAAAGAAATGATAGCAGCTCCAGAAATACCAACTGATTTTACTCTCCTTCAGTAAGTGTTTTAAAAATTTGTTGTTCCATTTGTGAATGTACTGGTTTTTTTGTGTTATGGTTTACTTTCTCTTGGAACAAGGAAACATAATAAAGGATGGTGTTATATTTTTTTTTATTATGATGTTGGTAAAAGCATTTAAAATTTTTTTTAATTGAGTATTAATTCAACAGTAGCTTACATAAGTTTTTAAAATTATTTTTTGAAATCTGATTTTAAATCAAGTAGTTGAAATATTTGCCCTTAACTGGGGTGAGTAACTTAATATTTAAAATATGTAATGCCAAATGCTTTAGTTAAAGCCAAATTAATGGCTTCCCTCAGGCATCAGTTCCTTGGTGTTTTTGACATAATTTTACTAAGCCTTTTGTCTTCCCACAATTTTTAAGAAACTGACATTTGAGTTTCCAAGATTTAGAACTAGGTACAGATTACACTTTTGGATAGGGAAGTAAAGTGATTATTTTAAGCAGACCGAAAGAATCCAGTTCATCCCCTTTTATTGTCAAGGGATTGGTATGAACACATTGCTCTAGACTGTTGAAATGGATTAACCTGGTCACGAAATCTAAAAAGATGCAAAAGTGCAGTTTTGTATCGATGAGTTTATCTGTGTGGGTGTTTTTTCTTTTCAGTGAGAAGTAAAGATTGGAAATAAATTGGAAGATGGTTTAATATGAAGTAGAGTTTATACAACTGTTTATAATAGTTTTGTACTCTGTTGGTGCAGTTTATTGCTTAGTGAAATGTTTGGAATTTGTATTTAGATATTTCCTGTGAAAATAAGAACATCTAGGAATCTCTGAAGAAGAAATTTTTTTCACCTTTTTTCTTTTTTTTCATTCTTCCCCCCAAAGTCCTGGTTTGCAGGCTTTTCCAGTCCATATCACCTTACATAGTCAGCAAAACCAGACATGGCAGAGTCCTTGTCAAAAGGCAGCAAGCTCCTTTCAGACACTTGCAATAGTGAGAGACTGTAAGTTTCTGGAGTGTTTTAGAAGGTTATTAATAAATCCGTAGGAATGAGTCTCCCATGCCTCTGGTCATCTTTCCGATTGTTTAGTTAATTGAATCAGGAAGTATCAGTGTATCAGAAATTTGTGATAGCAGCTGAAATTCATTGTACTGCATCTGTGTGTTAAAATGTGATGCTCTTGTAGCATCATTTAAGTTAATTTTGATTGGAAATTTAGAAATACACAAGCCAAACATTTTGTATTAATAATTCAGGTCGTTTCACACACCTTCCTATCAATGTTGTCCATCAAGGATTTGTGTATCAGTGCAGTGTATTTCAGTGTGTAGGAGATCATACAAATGAGTTTGTGCATTTAGTATGTTTTTACCTTATAAGCCTAAACAGAGCTATAGCTTTTTGATGAGGAAACCTCGCCTAAACTTCTTTCCTGTACCTTTCAACATAAGTGCAAACCTCTTAATTATTTGCTGAGTTTCTAACAGCATGAAGAAAATTGTTGAGACACTTTGGTTGTCAGGGAAAGTGATGTTTTTTGGGATTTTTTTTTTGCTGTTGGCTTTTTCTCCTCATTTTGTTTAAGTATTTGTGGCCAATATTTAAAGCTCTTTGCTTTTTGAGATGTTGTCATGTTTGTCACATGTCAAAGGCATGGCTCCCAGCCTGCTGCTATTTTCTACCTACCCTCAAATCTTTTAATCTTCCTGTATGGCTTCCTTCACAGGTACATTGTTTGGGGGAGACAGGATTGGCTTTGAGTGTGGGGATGTGCTCTGTTCCTCAACAGTAGGCTTGGGAAAAGTTTCACTGTTGGTGTTGACTTACTGGACTGAGAGAATACTGTGATTTTATATAGTATATTTAAGAATGTTTCTGATGAACTNGCCAATATTTAAAGCTCTTTGCTTTTTGAGATGTCATGTTTGTCACATGTCAAAGGCATGGCTCCCAGCCTGCTGCTATTTTCTACCTACCCTCAAATCTTTTAATCTTCCTGTATGGCTTCCTTCACAGGTACATTGTTTGGGGGAGACAGGATTGGCTTTGAGTGTGGGGATGTGCTCTGTTCCTCAACAGTAGGCTTGGGAAAAGTTTCACTGTTGGTGTTGACTTACTGGACTGAGAGAATACTGTGATTTTATATAGTATATTTAAGAATGTTTCTGATGAACTGTGTGAATGGTTTGTCTTTTTATCCTTGCAGGGAGTCTGAAACACACTTCTCTTCTGATACAGACTTTGAGGATATTGAAGGAAAAAACCAAAAACAAGGCAAAGGCAAAGTATGTTCACTCTTTAGGGATACTGAAACATTTCTCCTGTTACGAATTGAAGAGTTTAGCACTTTCTTTGAAGCTGAATGAGCAAGAAGGAATATTTTCTGAAAATGGAAGTGTTCTGTGAAGAGAGTTCATATATGTATTTGCATGGAAATGCTTCGTCTTGACTGTTTCTGTGATATTTTTTTAGTGCTCTGAAGGTATAAGGGAGGCAGGGTAGGAAAGGATAAGCTTGATTTTATCAGTCTCTTTCTGTATTTTCCATCCTATACTTAAATTCGTCATGTATTCTATGTCTTTTAGTTTGAAAAATGAACGGAACAATAATTCAGTTAAAAAGAGTTTTTTAAACAGGTTGCAGACGGGAGGTTACAGTAGTGGAGTGGGAGGTCTAAACCCAGTTCCCAGCCCTCCTCTCCCTTCCTGGGACAGTTGTCATCCCCATGTGCCTTTCACAGGCTTCACAGCCACCACGTGTGGCTCCTTCCCTGCCGTGTGCTGGCCTGGGCTGTGACCCCTCACTGGACACCCCATGAGCTTGGACCAGTGCAGAGCGCCTGGTTGTGGAGAGGTGGTGATAGATTTTAAACAATGGTCATGTAATTTGTACTTAACGTTCTTTCTTCTTTCTGTAAGTCGTACTTGATTTGGGAAATCAAATACAAACACACCTCACCCCCCACTTGCCAATGTGTATTGAAATGGAAAAATAAAAGGTTAATGAATTGCAGAGAAGATTTTGTCATGTGTTAAGGAAATTGCCTTAGCTGTTTTAAAGGAAATATGTATAATCTGTTCTACAATTTAAACACAAGAAAGATCTGTGTTATACACTATCACTAATAAAATTTTTAGTTGCTAAAAGATTTTAAATGAGGGAAGGAGGAACCTATAGAGTTCTTGCTGATCTTTGTATCACTCAGGATCTGCTGTTCTCAACTTTTGAATTTTTATTATATATATATATATAAAAGACATTTTAAAAATATGGTTGCTGAAAATCAAAGGCTTTGCTTATATTTGTCATGGTATGGATAGAGATTTCTTTTTTTTAATACTTCATGATAATTAAATAAAACTTCTTGTGTTTGTGATTGCAGACCTGTAAAAAAGGAAAAAAAGGACCAGCAGAGAAGGGAAAAAGTGGAAACGGAGGAGGGAAACCCGGTGGTCCGAATCGGATGAATGGACATCACCAACAGAATGGTGTGGAAAACATGATGCTCTTTGAAGTAGTTAAAATGGGCAAGAGTGCTATGCAGGTAAGACCTGGGATAGCTCTATGACTTGGATGTAGATACAATTTAAATATAACAATATTTTTTTCTACATGCAATTTAATCAAATGAAGTCTAAATTAATTTTTTTCCTTCAATTTGCTGTTTTTACTTTTATATAAGAATCAAAATAAAGTGGTTTTGCTTTGTTGATGTTTGCTTTGTTGATGATTTTTCATTTCTAAATGTTATTCATGAATAATCACATATGAAATGAATAAATTCATACTACAATTCAAAATAAGTTTTTAGTATCCTGAATGTAGAAAGGTTATTTTAGATTGCATAACTTTAAAGTCCTTTCTGTGTGGTGGTAACTGAATACAAATGTGGTTTAGACTTATTGTTGTCATAGAACTTAACAAGAATCTGTAGTTTTTGCATGCATCCAGAGCTTAGATTATCTGAAAATAAATAGCTGCTTCTCTTCTCTCATCCAACCTAACATCAGTAGCTAAAACTTACAGGCTCCTCTTTAAATTTCCTGACCCAAATTGCAACCGATTACAGTGTAGCAATATACTCTGGCCAAGTCAACTTAGGGTAGATTTAACCCCTTCAAGTATCTACATTAGGTACTCTCCCCACTGAATTTACTAACAGGATGGAAGTCAGACTATTAAGAAATACAGCACTGGTTTTTATTTTTTAATTCAGTTAAGTCACTGAAGTGTTTGCTTGTCTGTGAGTCTCCCAGTTGAGATAGGGTTAAAGTGTAATAAGTGTAAGCCTGTCAGCCATGAAGCTTTCCTGCTGACTCACTCATGTGTCTCCTGGCAGTGTGGAAGAAAGACTATCTTTGGGACTGGAAATTTACAGTTTGCAGCACCTGTAATACACATGCAGGAAGCTGGGTTGCTGTGCAGTCCTCTCAAGGTTTACAGGCTCCTGCATTACAGCTGGGAGCAAGGACAAATTACTTGGATGTATTTGCATAGAGCAATACTGATTCTCCAATCATTTGTTTTGTTCTATTTCAAAGCAGATGGAAAAACAATACTTCTCTAACTGTTGCTCTGTGTGCAACTTGTTCAGCCAGTAATCAGTAATTGTATCTTCATGAATTTTTAACTGTTTAAAATGATATACAGTCAAAATATTTTGCTTTCCAAGGGCAAAATGGACCTTTTCCAGGTCTGATTACTCTGTTGAATTGGGAAATTGATACCTGAATCTTTGTCAATTTTTTAAAATTAGAAAGAAAAAAAGTTCTCAAATTATTTTTAAACTAAAGTCCATTCAGCAGTCACAGTACAAAGTTTTCTCCATAGCCTTCAGTATCTGCTTACCTGGAAAAAATTTGGTAATAATTTTAAGTTAACTGTTTTATTTTAAATTCTATTCTGTACCTTCTGAATTAGTTGACAAGGTGGTGTTAAGTCATAGGTTGGATTTGACAACCTCAAAGGTCTTTTCCAACCTAATCCATTCTGTGATTCTGTGAATTAGTGTCTGTTCCCTGGCAAAAAGAGGTGGTTCATTCACAGAGACAAAACATTTCAAGAAACAACTGTTTTGCTGGCACTTCTTTAAATCGAATAGGTTCTGAAAAGGCTGCCTAATAGAAATATTTGTTCCATTCCTGTCATTCAGTTCTTGCACGGTGACCTTCTTTAGAAGTCAAATTTCTTTTCTCCGTATTTCACTCTTCCCTTCAGGTCACTTCACTCAGGTCCAGTTCATAGGTTCTGTTCTACTGGAAAGACCGTGACAGTTTCACTTTGAGTTTTTCATTCTTTTTGTTGTGCTGACAACAGTTGTGCATCACATTATAAACAATCTAAGATTCAGTGAAGAGGGATTTATCTGTATCTCTGTTCAGAAGTTTTTCTTAATGGCAGTATGTTTTATTTGTCCTCACAGTAATATTGGCTGTGTGAGTAAGCACTGAGAATACAGACAGGATGCTTTGGAGATGGTGCATAGTCCAGCTGTCTTTTGAAATTCTGAATTATTCCATCATTTAGGGAAGGGTACTAACATATTAAAAAAAGTCAAACATGAGACCTTGATACTACAGCGAGTCTCTTGTACATGTATTAATAAAATTGTGTGTCTGTTTTATGACCTTGGCAGTAGATGGTTTGTACTCTACAAATGGATGGTTAAAACATTATTGCATGTAAATTCTATTTTCTCAAAATGGTTGCCACAGGTTTAATTGGTTCACATTAAGGTCTTTTAATAAAACGTACTTGTTCCTCTTTGGCTTAGTGTCTACAGAGTAATTATTATCCATGGAGTGTAGGGCAGTGCTGTTCATCCTGTTATGGCAAATGTGGATGAAGCAAAGTTCATCCAAGGGGCACAGTTTTTGAAAAATATAGGGAGTTGCAACTGTTGGAATTGAATGCACAAATAATATCTTCAGAGAAATATCTATGGCTTGGCAGGGCAGCAGGAGGATGTGAATAAAAAACCTGGTTCTGTAAAATACCCCAATTATTTTTTGCATTCTTCCTCCAAAAATGTTACTGTAGAAGGATATGGTATTCCTGTGCTTTATGTTTGGGTGTCAGTTTTGTACTGGTATATGTTTATAGAATAAAATGAGTTCTTGAGAACATACAGCAGTAACAGAACATTTAAACTTTTAGTTCTGTAGTAATCAAAACAGAGGGTTCAAGTTACTTAAAAGGATGAAGAAGAATCACTTACTTGAAAGAAGTTAAGTAACAATGTATTCAATTTATGAAAACTGAGCAGTGCCTTTTATTTGTTTTCTTTCAGTCTGTAGTGGATGACTGGATAGAGTCATACAAACATGACCGAGATATAGCACTTCTTGATCTCATTAACTTCTTTATTCAGTGTTCAGGCTGCAAAGGTAAGATGCTGAAATGGTTACTCATCCATTTAAGTAATATTACAGCATGAGTCTCAGTCTTTGCTTTCATACCACTGAGGCTGTAAGACTGCTTCATCCCCAGAGCTAGTTTACATTATCAGGTTCTTGGAGTTAAACAAGTATTTTGGAAGGTGGGAGCAGAAGGTTTAGAAATCTTATACTGTAGTTTAAAGTGTTGATTAAGCCTTTTGTATTTACAGCAGATAGAAATCAGTACTGCTCCTTAATGTCTGCTTCCTCTTCCTTTGTTCCTGCTATTATTTCAGGAAATCATCTCTCCTGTCTCTGATAGTTCAGCTTGTTCAATCTTGGAATTCTAATTTGAGTGTACCTATTTTTTATCATTGATTAAGATTGCTTCATAGCTTTTGTAGACATGCTTATTTCAAAAGATATTATGGTCTACTTCATGGTAGCCTGTCTACAGTAAGATTGTGTTTCCATACTTTTTTTTTTTTCTTTATTTTCTGATTTTTCCCCTCATTTCTGTGTCCTCCATTCTTTTACCTCTCACCTCCTCTTGAAGAGAAGGTAACTTGCCTTGCTGTGTCACCATGCTTGATAGAGGAGGACTGGATATAATTTGTTCTGCTGAAGTATTTCTCTGTCCTGCTAAACTTCTAACATGTGTAAATCTCCAGAAAGCTAATGGTGTTCCTCAGAGGTTATCTGCGCTTTCAAGAGTAGCGACCTTTTGATTTTTGTTACAAGATAAAGCTGCAGAATCTTTTAATGCTTTCTGTGATGATCCTTGTCATGAATTTTGCAGTAAACTTCGGGACCTCTAACAATTTGAGGCCAAGGCAAATAGAAATTTAATGAAAGCGCTCTGTTTATTACAGTGCAGAAGATAATAAGTAGCAATACAGCTGTTCAAAATTGTCTTGCACTATTTAGAATCTTGAGTCCCAGAAGGTCACTTCACATGGTGTAATGCTCACTGGTGCAGAGGTCTGGCACAAGTATCTTTGACTTCTGATTATGAGTGAATGAGTAAATTCTAGGTGTTTGTGTACATGCACACAAACATGCTTTTTTAAGAAGAAAAAGACTAAACCTCACATAAATAAATGGTGTTAAGTACTTGTTATACATGAATGCTAGAAGAAAAAAAGTGAAATTTATTAAAAATATACATGTGTAGTCAGTAGATTAGGTGAAAATGGGTTATTTTGACATTGTAGCAGGAGGCATGTCATCTGCCATCCACAGCTTTCACATTAACAGTGCTAATGACCTAATATCTGAATTGTAGGAGTTGTTACGGCAGAGATGTTCCGACATATGCAGAATTCTGAAATAATCCGAAAAATGACTGAAGAATTTGATGAGGTAATTTAATGAAGTGCTGATTATGTATTCATTTTTATTTACTTTTTACCTGTCCGAATCTTGCTGGATCATGTTGCTAGACATTTATTTCAAGAATATGGAGTTAGAAAAATCACAGGACTTTTATGAATGAAAATGTTAAACTCTTATTTCATTGAACTTATAAGACTAGGAAGTAAAGCTCTGCATGTATGCAACTTATTTTATTACTGGTTTAAGAAATCAATATTAACTTTCAGTTTTTAAATAGTGGGAACTCCTACTATGGTGGAGCTATGGGGGATGCCTCCCTATCTTGCTGTTTATATAAGGCCTTATGTTCGCTAACTTTATTTCTATGCATTCATTAATCTACAAATTGTGGGGATTTAAATTTGATTACTTTCCAGTTGAAGACTAATGCTTTTCCTTTCATGGGGATAATAGATTTTTCCCCATTAAATTGTCACTTTCTGTTCCACAGAGTGTTGGGGTAAATGAGATAAATTGGGTTGGTTTTTTTTTGGTGGGTAATGGGGTTCTTTTTGTTTTGTTTGGTTTTTTTTTGTAGTTTTTATTTTGGTTTTGGTTTGGGCTTTTTTTGTTGGTTTCATTTGGCTTTCGTTTGTTTTTGGTTTTCTTGGGTTTGAGTGGTGTTCCTTTCATCCTGTGTTCAGAGAACGTAGATGGAGCTTTAAAACCTCCACCCCAAATTTGTCTAGTACAGAAAGGATTCTCTCCACTGCCACCTCTCCAATAATTAAAAAAATCCATAACTTTAACTGAGGGGAAAATGTAATATCCTTTTCTTTAAAGGAATTTTAGTGTTCCCTAAAACTACCTCAATGCATAAATAGATATGATTACTCTAAGGCAATATTGTGTGAAATTCATAAAGCCACACCTGGGACTGTTGGTACATGGGTTTTTTAATCACTATGTCATGCTCACTTTTTCTTGTAATAGAATTCTAATGAGCAGCTCTCAGATTTCTAATCCCTTTTCATAGATACTTTCTTTATTTTTCAACCTGTATTGTTGTTCAGCCTCTTCAAGAAACTGCTCACAGTGGCACTGACACAAATGATTCAGTTTTTCTCCCTGTCGTTTTACCATTATTTGTAAAGGCTTCCATATCAGGAAAGGACCCACATTTGTTATGTTTAAGATGTTGTAGTCGGTAATTTATGGCTTCAGGAAGTTTCAGTCTGATATGTAAGCATTTCCCTGTAAACTTCCTTATGATCCTGACCTGTTCCTAAACTTGTCATCTAAATGTTCATGTGATGGTTCTAGTGTAACAAAGCAGATTTGTAAGGCAAATAATTTTTTTCTTTTATTTTGTATCAAACAGAAAAGAGGAATTAGTAGTTAAAAAGTTGCCTTTGTGATATAACAAGCCTCAGCTGCAAAGTATATTTATGGAATCATATTCTTCTGATGTATCATTTTTAAGGCCTCTGAGATTTTGGCTTTAAAGTTGTACATATCTCTTCTTAATCTTTATTTAATGAAATAACTTCTAAAGTGAAAGAGTTTCCTGTTTCTTTTTTCTGTGTTTTAATAGGATAGTGGAGATTATCCACTAACTATGGCTGGCCCCCAGTGGAAAAAGTTCAAATCCAGTTTTTGTGAGTTCATTGGAGTACTCGTCCGACAATGTCAATATAGCATCATATATGATGAGTATATGATGGACACTGTCATTTCCCTGCTTACGGGGCTGTCAGACTCACAGGTCAGAGCGTTTCGGCACACTAGCACACTGGCAGGTCAGTGAATTTATATTTATTTGGGTATTGCTTACCTTTAATGCTTTGAGTTGCATGGCACAGAATTACTCTGGTTGAACTTCTTGATATTCAACATTCAACTTGTGGTTTTTTTTGTGATACCATTTCCATCTTATGCAATTTGCTTTGGGACAGCTTTTTATCTTGGATTTTTGTTACTGAAAAAGGCAGTACTATTTTAAAGCATTCTAGCTCTCTGGTATTTAATTTTTGTTATCTTTAGTAGAAAAGAAATAGAAGGAAACTTTTCAGTTGATTCTACTAGCTTGTCTTTGGTCATAAATAAGGGTGTAGGTGTCTTTTAATCTCAAATCCAGTAGAACCTGTTCATGCTCTGCATTAAGTCAAACAGAAGTTGTAGTTTATGTTGGATGCAGTTTTTACTACAAACTTAAATTGTGCTACATATTGAGGTCATGGCGCTATGTAAAGTAGCATTTCCAGTCTTTGCATTAGAAATAATTTAAGAATTCGAAAAAGAATTAAAAAAAAATAATTTTTTAATCAGTAGTACAGTCTCTAAATATCTTTGTTTTATGTAATTGAACTTTTCACATGATTTTTTCCCCAATGTGTTAAATTGTGAAGAAATCTTTTATGAGTTAAGTATAGAGTGTTTCAAAGAAATAGGTATTTGTGTGGACAAAGGATGAACTACTTGGATACAGGTATCCTAAACTTGCACTGGTTACTGAGGAAGGATTGTGAATGGCATTGTGTGGCTGTCAGCTTATGTGAGGTTATGGTAACAATTTTACTTTTAACAAGGTAAATTTAGGCTGTTTGTGAAATTGAGGTATTGCCACACTTGAACCACACAAGGCTAGCTTCCCTTGACCTGGCTGATACACAGCTGGCTTCAGTCCTAACTGTCATGTCAGTCCTTCTGTATCCTTGATAGCCCTCTGGAATTTACATTAGCACACTGCACATGGGGCTGCTGCTGTGTGACTTCTACCAGCCAGAGCATTTCTTATGGAGAGAGGAACAAAACTTTTTATTTCAGGAGAATTTACAGATGCTGCTGTATCATCAGTTCTGACTGTTGTACTATATGACTTAATACAAATTCTAGGTCTTACAAAGCAAATTATTACCTTTGTTATTGTTTTTTTTTTTTTTTTTTTTAATTGGAGTTGTGCCTGAATAAAAGTTGCAGAAATTGCCCTGTTGCACATTAGTTTCTGTCAAACAAAATATTTTTTTATAAGCCATGTATTTTCATTTGTTCACATCAGCAGTCAATTCTGTTGGTTTTGTTTGTTCGTCTGTGTTTTACTGTTTGTATTGTTGAAGATTGTATTTTATATGGAAAGGAGTGCTAGCAAAATCCTTGTATCCATATTTACTGGTACTTCTGGTAATTTTGGCTTCTGTGATTAACTCAGACTTGCTCTTTAATCTTGGAGATCACAGTGTGAGATGATATTGCAATATAACTGCAAGTCTTTAAGCCTTGCTCATTAACTTTATGCTGGTGATACATGCACAAGAATTTTCTGTGTCTGCTCTGCCAGTGCAAGCCCTTTTATGCCTTGTTAAAGAAACCCACAAGGCAAGCAATTGAACACCTTCTAATTTCTGAAAAATGGGTATTTGTCTGCACCCTTTTGAAAAGGATTGATCTAAAAGTAAAAGGACACAAAAAAATCCCATGCAAGTGTGTTTCATATTTTGGTTTTGTGGCTTGTAGTTGACTAATGTGTTCTTTGCTTCTGCTAATAAATGAATCTTTGAAAAACCTGCACCTTTTTAAAATTAAATTGAGGGAAAAAGACTGGCATGATGTGGTGTTGTTGGTTGTCTAAGACATTTTCTTTTGAAGAAAGAAACTTCTTATATATTTAAGACTGAATAGTATCAGTCTAACTGACTCTGATAGCAATTCTTTAAGCATTTCTTGGGCTAGGTTTGTTAATCTTACATTCTACCTTCATTTTGGGGAGGAAACAGATCCTATATATCTTATTTCAATAATAATAATGTACGTATAATAAAAATAATGCTTATAGCATTAAAGAAGTGACAAAAAAGAACAGAATAGCAATATTGCATCTATTGTCTTGATAAATAATGATGCAATGCTTGGTAAAACATTGCATAAGTTTGTGTATCAAAAAATTACAGTAAATGTATTTTCATAGATACAGAAAGGGTTGATCAGAAGAGGTGTCAAGATTCTTCTTCTAAGTTTTCTGAGATCAGGTAACCTTTTAAATAATACTTATTCTTTTCACTTTCTTTTGTAGCCATGAAACTGATGACTGCTTTAGTGAATGTGGCATTAAATCTAAGTATTAACATGGACAACACACAGCGGCAATATGAAGCAGAACGAAATAAAATAATTGGCAAACGAGCTAATGATAGGCTGGAACTCTTACTACAGAAGAGAAAGGAGGTTAGTGCAATTAAGTGTTCATAAATATAAGTGTTCCTAAATGGCAGCTAATAATTAATCTTGTTCTGTAATTGGTTTTGCTAGTTACCTGTCTCTCTAACTCTTCAGGTTGTATGTGTTTAATGCATGAAAAACTTCTAAAGGTGCTTCTTACTGTCTGGTTTTCTGCAAAAAGAAGTAAATGTAGAGTCTTAAAAATAGTAGTGTTGTAGTGAAGTTAGTGAGAGAGACTGCAATCAGTAATAGATACATTTTTGTTGTATTTCTTGATGAGTTTTCTACATTGAGCTCCATGTGACAAAAATTACCACACATTGACAGGTTTTGGCTTCTAGAGAAGATCTCCGTGATCTTGGAATAAAATACTGCTTTTATAATGTCAGTAATGATCTCAGCAGAAAATGTATTTAAAGGCTTTAGATAAGGCTTTTTTCATGTACAGAAAGCACTATCAAAGTTGAAAATGCAGTCTACTTCTGTTTTCTTTCTTTTGTGTAAAAGAGACTTGCTGATTCATTGCTGACAATGTTGTCTTGTTGAAAGCTCTAATTCAATCAGGTTTCACTTTTTACTTTTGGGGCAATTGGTGGTTTGGTTTTTGTTTGTTTGTTGGGTCTTTTTTGGATGGTGGTGGTGATGTTTGTTTTATTTTAGGTTTTTGTTTCTAGACTTTAGGAATAACTTCTTCACGATCAAAGGAAATGTCTCACCTTTGCTCTTCAGCATTTGTACTGTTACCTGTTAAGGGTTTTTTTTTCCCTGACAGTTCAGACAAACTAACAAGTTTGTCTTCTGATCTTCTCCCAAAGGTCTTGCAGTTCAAGACTGATCTCTTAACAACCCATTCAATGTAGTTTTGTTAGATGTGTGTGCATGGCCAGTTCTAGTGTGAATAATACATAGATACATAAAAAAGCAATTATGTTCCTAGAAAATTAAATCAGGTTTTCTTAGAAATTAGTTAAAAAGGACCTTTCAGAAACCCAAGATGTCTTTGTTACACTTAAAGAACAGGTTTCCAGTGATCACAATTACTAAAATTCGTATGCTATGGTAGATACAATTTCTTAAATAATAGCATATTGTACTGTGAAACAGATCTGTGAATATTTCTGAATTAATGAAAGGATTTAATGATCACACTTGTAAATGTTAATTTAGTTTGTCTAGCATGAGCTCCATCTGATCTGACTGTAAAAATGCTGCTCACTGTTTATTTACTCTCTACATTCTTTCAGCTTCAAGAAAATCAGGATGAAATAGAAAACATGATGAATGCAATATTTAAAGGTGTTTTTGTGCATAGATACCGGTAAGTTTCTCTCAGTAAGTAATGTGTAGCAGCATTACTTTATTCTGGAAGCTGGGGGCAGGTTATTTCTAATTATTCATCTCTTTGAACTTACTGCCCCACTTCTCTCCACAGAGATGCAATTGCTGAAATAAGAGCCATCTGCATTGAGGAGATCGGAATATGGATGAAAATGTACAGTGATGCCTTCCTCAATGACAGCTACTTAAAATATGTGGGGTGGACAATGCATGACAAGGTAAACTGCACAGAGCAAAAGGAGCAGAACCAAGAAACAGAACTCCTTGGTTTTGGTTATTGATCTTTCCAGACTAGGTTTGGATCTCTTAACTGTTTGGTCACTGCTTTCCTTATCACTCAGAAGTACTGGCATTTCAAAATGCTTATAAGCTAGACTTGAATGTTTTTAGAGAGTACATATAGATTTTTTTAAGAAACTGTTATTTGTAGGCAAATGGTCTTCTGTATTTATTTATTGCTGATGCAAACTTATAGTTCATAGTGCTTAACTACTTCAAATTAATGCATGTCATCCCTATAGTCTGGCAGTACTCTGTTTTGCAAAGTTACGAAACTCTAGCATTCTCATCTAGCTGTAAAAAGTATGGGGAAAGTCCCCTTTTGTGCTGGTTAGTGCCTCAAGCTGTTATTTACCAACTACCACCTAGAGACTGTTCTCTGCTTGGAGGGGTCAATACAGTTTACAAATACTTTCTGACTCATTATTGAGTCAGCACATTGCCTCAGTTCTTGCTTCAGAAACTTCAAGCTGTTGAATTTTAAGTGAAAGAAATGAGGGATGCTCAGTCTTGCTGTGCTGTTCATGGGCTTGGTGTAAAAACCCAATAACTTCTGGCAGTGGGGTGAGGTCATCTGTACCTTAGAATATGTTCTCTGCTGAAGCAGGTCTTGTATTTTGAGAGGAGTATTTATCTTTTTATCTACTGAGTCATTTTGACTGAATAAGGGAATGGTCATCAATGATAGAAATATCTTGAGTGTTTAGAAAGAATGAGAAAGGTGTATTTTGATTTATGGAGATGGTAACTGCAGTAAGACCTTGAGGGGTTTTGTTTGTTTTTGTTGCTTCATTGCCTTGTTACAAACAGGGTTATATTCTTATCTCGTTAATAATGATTATTGGTAGTGTATTGTGACAGCATTTAATCTTTGTTTTTGAATTAATTCTGACTATAAAAGAAACTTGTCTTGTATGATATGAAGATCACATCTGTATCCTATACTTGACTTTTAATTCAGTTTTTAATTTTATTTTAGCAAGGAGAAGTAAGACTCAAATGCCTAACTGCTTTGCAAGGGCTTTACTATAATAAGGAGCTTAATTCCAAATTGGAACTCTTCACCAGTCGGTTCAAGGTTAGTGTTACTTCTTACTTTGAGTATATATATGATTTTTTTAAAGTCGCATTACACTTCTTTCCTCTTCAAAAATATTTTCTTTTGTGTTCTTAGGATAGAATTGTGTCTATGACTCTTGACAAAGAATATGATGTTGCAGTCCAAGCAATAAAATTACTCACTCTTGTTTTACAGTAAGTACATCTATATTTCCTTACCTGACATACAACAAATACCAAAACTGAAGTGTTTCTAATCCTTGTGGGTGAGGCCAGCAGCATGGCACTTCAGATAATCTGAAGGCTATAGGAATGTCTATGCATCTTACACTCAAAGAAAATGAAATTCCAAAAGTAATCTGTCTGGAGCAGTGTTGCTACTTATCTCCCACAGTTCAGTAGTTGTTAGGGCTAGGGACTTTGAATTCAGCCTCATCGTTCAAAACAATCATGGAATGTTTGAAATGAAGAACATGGAATATATTGAACATTACACAGTAGTTGAACTCTTGAGCATAACCTTCTAGCAGTAGCTCATATTTCATCAGTATATTTTGTTCAGGAAGACTTTGGAACTAAGACTCTGGAGTTTTAGAATGAGAAATCGAAGGAAAAGGTTTAGGTTCTCATTCATTTCCATCTCCCTCATTAGAGTTCATACTTTGTTGACTCAGCCTTTTTGGTTTTTTCTTTCTTTCTTTCTTTCCTTCCTTCTTCCCATCCCTACCCCTAGGAGTAGTGAAGAAGTTCTGACTGCAGAAGACTGTGAAAATGTCTACCACCTGGTTTATTCAGCTCATCGGCCAGTAGCAGTTGCCGCAGGGGAATTTCTTTATAAAAAGTAAGATGGAGAAATTACAGTTAACTTCTTGATCCTGTAGATTTTTGTGCATTTGTGTGCATAAATACAATGATTCTTATTAGACTTAATCAAGAAAAGGAAAAGTGGCCTTAAGAAAGAAGAGACAATGTAACATTACTGTATTTTCTAAACTGATGTAGTTTTTTGAAATGGGAAATAGAAGTTTGGAAGGCTGCACTTTGAAAGCTTGTACCTTCAGGGAATATAATAAAAATGTTCCTATGTCTTCTCCTTTCCCATTCTTCCTGTGAAACATCTTAAAATGCTTATGTAGTTTGGGGCCTAAAACTTGGGCTTGCATCATGAGTGTTTTCCCATTTGTAGTTCCTCCCCTGTGCCCGCCTCCTCCCCATTGTCCCATATGACCATTTCATAAAATATTTTTCATTTTAAAAACCCACTAAAAATCCAGCATGTCAGGTGTGTAGGAGAAGATAACAGATTTTCCATCTAATACTTTTCAGACCTCCTTCCAATATTTCTTAGCTGCTTTAAAGTCTCCTGTAGGGAGGTTTAGAAAATATCATTTGCTGAGGAGGAGCATAAGACCTGAAGCACCTGCAGTTATCACTGATGTTTGTAAAGCATTCTGTTATAATTATACATCCCACTGGAAACAGTCAGTGGCATATCAACTCAGCATATATAAAATGCATATATGAAATTCTTCAAATGCTACTTGTCCCAAATTACTTCCTTTTGAAGTAAAATATGGAGTGAAGCAACAAGGTATTTAGTGTGTAAAAACCCAATATCTTGATGTGAATTAACTATGGTGAAGGCAATGAAGAAGAAACTTGTCAAGAAATAATTTTTCTTTTAGGCTTTTCAGCCGCAGAGATGCTGAAGATGATGGAATACTGAAAAGGAGGGGAAGACAAAGTCCAAATGCTAATCTTGTGAAGACATTAGTGTTTTTCTTTTTGGAAAGTGAAGTAAGTTTTCAGGGATGTCTTTGTTTTTATAGTGTGTGGGGGGGTTTTTGTTGTTGTTCTAATTTTTGTCAGTTAAATTTTATTGTTTTGTTTTGGTTTTTTTTTTCCCCACTCATTGGTTAATAACCATGAATCTGTCCTGGTTTTCCTGTTGTTTGAGCAACCTGGGGGTCAAAAGACTGTTTTGTATGGTTGTGTTTATTTGAAGGATCTGTCAGTACACAGTATTGAGACAGGCTGTGAATGCTACCTGATAAAAATGATGATGTATAAGTGTAAAGAAATTGTGATTTGATGGATTTTAAAGGGGAGAGAGAAAAAAGCAAAGAAACCCACTATCCCTCCCCACCTATCCCTCAAGTTCCAACAGATCTTGTAGCACTACTCCTTGTAGCTGTGGGTCTGGATTCATCTTTTTAAGTTAGTTGGGGAAGAAAACCTTCTGTTTAACCAGAGAGCTTGCAAAACTTGCTCTGTATTTTTGCCACAGGCAGGAGCCAAGCGTGAGAAATACTCTGTGTTATACTTCTGTAATAATCTTCATTGCTGACAAAATACTTAATATGTTCCTATTTTAGTTGCATGAACATGCTGCTTATCTTGTGGACAGCATGTGGGACTGTGCAACAGACCTCTTGAAGGACTGGGAATGTATGAACAGTCTTCTGCTGGAGGAGCCTCTCAATGGAGAAGAACGTAAGATATTTTTGTAGATCTTTATTTTGCTGTGCAGTTTTTGTTAGGTTTGAAATAAGGAAAAAATATGTTTACATATATTTTCTGTATTTCCATGACTATAAGAAGTCACTAATACCCATTATGAAATGTGAGGAAGTGTAGAAAGAGATCATCACCTGGTATGGAAGTGTTACACAAGAGCAATGGTTAGAAGAAAAGAGAAGGAATTAGCACGCAGTGTTGCCTTGGTGTTTCACAAGTTCAGGCTGCACTTTTGGCATAGAGAAACTAAGTTGCTTGTGAAACTGGTTCATTCATTGTTACAACTAACATATGGAAAAATACCATAATTTCTTTGATGACAATAGACCCAAACAAAACCCCTGGCATAATTCTGTAATTCATAGGTCCTAGTAAATGGACCTCTGAAAAATAGAAAGGAAGTAAAATAATTATAAAGCTTAGTGTTTGTTCCATCCTGTCCTGTGACCCATCTAGTGATATTCCCTCAATTTTTCAGTCTTTTCTGGTGTCATTTTATGAGGTACTTAATTTCTCTGTTCCTTCTGCCACCCCCATCACTGGAAATGAGCTGTTGGTCTACATGTCTGTTAAACAAAAAAGCCAAAAAAAAAAACCCTAAGCAAGAGCCCCAACATATCTTAATCCGTGTGGAAAATGAAAAATAACTTGTGTGTTAACATCTGTTTCTTAAATTTCAGCTTTAACAGACAGACAGGAAAGTGCACTGATTGAAATAATGCTTTGTACAATTCGGCAAGCGGCTGAATGTCATCCTCCGGTGGGAAGAGGAACGGGGAAAAGGGTAGGAAGCAAAAAACCTGCTCATCTAGGGATGTGGGAATGGCTCTGTGGGGCCACTGTGGGAAGAGGGAAGAGACTGTAGGCTATTGCTGCTGAAGGGACTGAGATGGGAGATTCAGCTTTGGTCTCCACATCTGACTACCCTGGCTAGTTTGCTTTTTCTGGACTTAGGATGTGCTTGAACTACTGCATTTGTTTGTACTATTAAAGATAATAAAAATTGATTCTGAAAGCAGTATTGGTTTGAAGGGAGGACTAGCATCAATGTTTGGGAAAAGCCTAAAACTGTTTTCAGTGTGAAAAATGGGGGAAAGGAAGATACACCACATAGTCTCTTGAATGAAAACCAGTCCACCAGTTGGCTTTTCTGTGATTGTATGGAGTTTAGGCAGCCTCTTTTGAGGAGGCATTAAGCAGTCTTCTGTCAAGATTGGTGCATATTTTGGTAAGAAACCCATTTAAGATCAGGTTGTAAGCTTGTATGAAAGTAGGATTGACAAATCAATTGAGTAAATATTGTTAAAAATTGAGAGCTGAAGGGGTTCCCTTTCTTACATTGTCATTCCAGTCATGGTATTTCGTTGCAGGAAAGGTAAACCTTTTGTTCTAGGTTATCACTTCTGTTTTATGATCTTAATAGTGTCCAGACTGACTTTGAATTGCATTTTTTGAATGCTGAATGTTTCTTTCCCATTTTTTTTATTATTGCACACTTCTCTCCTGCTTGACTTTGATACGTTACAGTGATTTTAGAGGTCCATGTACCTAATCATAATTTCATTAATGATAATGAAACTTTGCACCAGAACTTCTAGCTGTAAAATCCTCACAATACCAATATTTTAGGTGCTGACAGCAAAGGAAAAGAAAACCCAGTTGGATGACAGGACAAAAATTACTGAGCTTTTTGCAGTGGCACTTCCTCAGTTGCTAGCAAAGGTAGGTTTAATTCCATTTCTTGCTGATGGATGATTGTTGAAATGTTTACAAGTATGTTTCTGTAATTAATGATACAGCTTGCCACGAGTTTTATTTTTTTTCTTACTAATCTTTGTTTATATTTACTTGTTCTGTAATGAATTATGTTGTCCAAGACTTTTAAAACTAAACTGTTTTCCTTGCCAATTTTACAGTATTCTGTAGATGCAGAAAAAGTCACCAACTTACTGCAGTTGCCACAGTACTTTGATTTGGAAATTTATACAACAGGGCGATTAGAAAAGGTACAGTAACATCCACACATTAACATAACGGGAAAAGTCCCAGAATTTAGAGTTTGTCACTGGATTTTTGATCACCATTTTAGGAGTATTTTTTGTGTGAAGGAGATTTTATTTATTGTAACCCTTACTGATAGTGCAACTTGGATTTCAGAGTTGTGACTGGCAGCTCTTCTTAGAGATACTGAAAATACGAGTTTTCTAAGGCCTGTCTGGCCAGTTTTACCAGAGTATCTTCCAGTTAAATGAACTTAAATTGATAACATTTATTGCTGGGTTATGGTCATATTTGTGATAACTGTCTGACAGATAAAGCTTGTAGAAACAGCTCAGTAAGTTCTCTTTTTCTGTTACTGAAACTAGAAAACCAGCATCATCATTGCATGGAAAAGAGGAAGGATACCAGATCACAAATGATGTAGTTACTGTTCTCATTTTATCTGCTATGATGATGAAGTTGAAACTGTTCTCATCTCTATTGTCTCCTTCTCAGATGTGCTACTGCATTGTGAAGGAAGTAGCTGGAAATCATTAGAGTCAAAAAGTGATGAAATGTGTAGTTGACAGCACAGCCAGCAGTGATCGAGCAGCAGTGAGCATCTCAGGTTGAGGGGAGGAATATATGAACAGCTGAAGTTGGCTTTAGTTGGTGGACAGTAGTGTTATGAAACTAAAACTTCAATTATACAGCTTTTAAGGCACACATAAACATGCATAAATGTTTGTGTGAGTGGGAGGTAAATACTTCTGTGTTGTTCAGTTGTCATTGCAAATTCAAGTGTTAGATAAGACCATACCAACAATGGTAAATTTTTAATCACTTCTGTGTTTTGGTCTTTGACAAGCTCCACCTTAATTTTTGATAAATAGACTTAATTTCTCAGAAGCTTCACTGATTTTCTAGAAGGTGTTTGTGCTCTGTATCATAGTTACAAAAGTAATAAACACAATTTACCTTTTAAAATTCTTCAAGGTTAATTAAAAATGCGTGTGTATATTTGCATGTGTGCGTATATATATGAAAATAAAAATACATCTTTTCTTCTTTGGCTCGTCTTCCTTATAGCATTTGGATGCCTTACTGCGACAAATTCGGGATATTGTGGAGAAGCACACAGATATAGATGTTTTGGAAGCCTGTTCAAAAACCTACCATGCTCTCTGTAATGAAGAATTCACAATCTTTAACAGGGTTGACATTGCAAGAAGTCAGTTAATAGATGAATTGGCAGACAAGTTTAATCGACTTCTTGAGGACTTCCTGCAAGAGGTACTTTAATGTGCAAGATCACCTTTTCCTGCCCTTACAAATATTTTCAATATTTTTTCTGTCTTTCTCTGCAAGTCAGAGCTAAGGATGGGAGCTTCCCTCTCGTTTTCAAAACTCTTTAGTCAAATGCAATGATACAACAGTGTTGCTGCTGTGAGAGTGTGAACACAGACAGTTCTTTTAGTGAGTCTTTAATTTTGATCTCCTTTTGACAAAGGGTCCTTTGAGAATTTGAGAAAAATTTGAGATAAACAACTAAATACATAAACTTTTTACTCTTAGCTTTTGAGGCTTACATTTTTGAGAGTTGTAGTATTGTAATTCCCCTAGGATTCTCCTCAGATGTACTACTGTAGCTAGTCTTGCCTGTGGTTGCAGGTTGCTGTTGTCAAATATCAAAATCTCTAGAAAACACTCCCCCTCCCTTTCCTGAATGCAAGCAGATGCAGTTAGTAGATCAAAAATAACTTTGTTCCCACACTGAGTTGATCTGAGAAGTGAGAATCTTCTGATAGAGTATTTAACTTCACTATGTGGGATCTCTGACATTCAGACAAAATTTGTTTCTTCTTTTCATCTGTGGTGAGGAGCATAGGAAGTGTGTTTTTGACAGCTTCATTCTTAACATTTCGTAGAGGCATGAAGTTTATCAAGCTCTCCTTTTTTCTCTTGCTTTTTGTTCCGAACTAGAACTCCATTCTAGAAATCCTAAACAAGAAATGTGCCCATTTGTTTCCCTTTGTGATGAAAAGAAAGAAGGAGAGGTAAAGCAAGGAAATGAGATGTCAGAAGTTGGCTTGAAGGAAAATGGCAAATACTGTGGTGGAAGTGTTGAAATCCTTAGTTCTTTGATAGGTTGTGCAACTGCAGAATAGTAAAACTTGCATTATCTCTGCTAGACTAAGGAGGAGTTTCTTGACCTCAGATAGTTTATCTTAAGTACAAATAGATACTTTTTTGACCCTTTCATTTTTACTCTTTTTTTCCCTAATTGCAATTTTGTCAGAACTTATGGGAAGATTAGAACAAACTAGTTCCCTTCCCTCACTCAAAGTCTTTTTTCTGTGATTAAAGTAAGACTGAAGTACTGACCTGTGGCCCATCTAGTCCAGTGTCTTTTGTCTGACAGTGGCCTCTGCTGGATTCTTCAGAGAAAGTAGAAGCACCTACATTATACATTGTATTTTGCTAGCCTAGGCTTTTTCAGTTTTTTCTCCCTTGTCCTTCCTCCCCACCCCCCTTCCCCTCTCTCTTCTTCAGCTGCTATTTTATAGAATCCTAGAACTTGTCTAGATTGGAAAAGACCTTTAACATCATTGAGTCCATCTCTAGATAGGACCTGCTGGCTGCCCTATCTTGCCCAATCTCTCTAACTCTTCTGAAAGCATATGTGACAGTAATTTAGAATCAGGTCTGCACCCTCTCCTGCCCCCCAGTTTGGGGATGTGTGTGTTTGATTTTACTGAGTTCCCCAGTTCTCTTAGACTACACTGCTTGAGATATCTCACTGTATGATTATTAAATAGGGGGAGGAACCTGATGAAGATGATGCATATCAAGTCTTGTCAACACTGAAGAGAATCACTGCTTTTCACAAGTAAGTGGGCTTCTGCACATGTCAGTCAGGGTTTGTGGTGGGGGAAATTGTTTTTAATTCAGTATCAGGATTTATGGTGAGGGGGTTGTTTGTTTTTAATATGATGCATCTTACTTTTTAATGCAACTTCATGGGATTGTTTTGGGTTTTTTATATTGTTTTTTGTGTGTGTGTTTGTTTGGGTGGGGAGGTATTCAGTGGCTGGGTTTTTTCAACATAATTTTAAAAATTTATTTGATTAATTATTTAATTAATTATTTTTTGACCAGTTAAGCTTTTAGTAGTTGTTAACCTCAAATTGTAGAAAAAGTATTAGTTAAATAATACTTTTTGCTTCATTTCTAATGCTTCTAGTGCTCATGACCTATCAAGATGGGACTTGTTTGGCTGCAACTACAAGCTATTGAAAACTGGCATTGAAAATGGAGACATGCCAGAACAGGTCTGTAGTTTAAATGTGTTCTTTAGGCACAACAACAAATAGCTTTTGTTGCTGTCTTTTACTGGTCTTTGTTGTCTAATGCTTTTTTTCCTTTTGATTTCAGATTGTTATTCATGCACTGCAGTGTACTCATTATGTAATCCTTTGGCAGCTGGCAAAAGTTACTGAAAGCAGTTCCACAAAGGTATGCCTTGTTCCAGTTGTATTAGTAAATAAACATTTGTACATAGCTGCAGTGTTATCAAGTGGGAACTGTGATGGAATTAATTAAAACTAGGAATTTTCTTTATATTGATACCTAACTAATCCTGCTTTTTTATTAAGTTCTTCTTAATTAAGTTTTAGTAGTCACATACTTCACTTTAACAAACCTAGTACTTCCTTTAATTATTTTTATTATTTAAATGTCAGTATTATGTTCAATTTGACTGAATTTTAAAGTAATAGTAAATAAACATGATGCCTATCAGCTACAGTAACAATGCCAAAAAGGGGTAGAATACCAAACACAGTATAGTCAGTCTTACTACTCTCAGGTAGTGGGTTTGGATTTGTTTGGAAACCTTGAAATATCAGTGACAAGTTGGTGAGATCTAAGAGTTTGTACACTGTCATAGTGTTCTTATTGCTCAGTATGTCCCAATCCTACTTTACTCTTCATCAGCCTTTTAAATCTACTGTTAAATGAAGATGTGAAAAGATTAAGTTGAATTTCAGATTTTTTCAGGGAATGATGAGAGGCCCTGTTCTGGTTCTATGTATAGTAATCTTAAAGGGCAAAGCTCTGGCAGATGTCATCTTTCCAATTTCATTTATTGAAAAATCTTAGAGAAGGGATTAAGGTTTCCTGTATCCAGCATTGCTTGAAGAGGTTGATTAGGTGGTTCACTGTGTGAACTGTCAAATGAAAAAAAGCTTTTTTCAAAAGGCCTGGTAGTTTAGAATGGAGTTTGTAAGTGCTAAAACATTTTAATGATTTTTCTATCTAAAATTAAAAAATGTAATCCCTCTAATCAAACATACTTTTTCTGCAGTCCTGTAAGAAGAGTGCTTTTTTACTGGAAATCTTTGCTGGAGTTGCACTTCATTATTGGAGTTACAGTTAACACACCTTTCTTTATGTCAGAGTGGAGACAAGTAAATTGTTCAAGTTTTTTAAACACTTTGATTATCATTATTCTGTAATTAATACAGAAAAAAAATAAAAGTTGTATGACTGTCATAATTTACTAGGGAGAAAACAAAGGGAGCTCATGACATTAATAGTGTATGGGTAATTAATAATCCATTATTACAATACTCTCATTTTAATGTGAGGATACATACATTTTTCCTTTACTTTTTTTTTTTTTATTTTAGGATGTTGTAGTTTGAGCTTCTGGTAGATGCAGGAGTGGAAAATCATACTATGTAACTTGTATTAATAATCTTACAACAGAGAACACCTGTATCAGATTACTGTGGTTTTCCCATATCTGTTGAGACTTCTTTAGTCCAGTGAGTAATTGTAGTCTGAAGGTGTTGTAGATGAATGTGAACTTGACCACTGGCTGGTTAGTTTAACCAGTGTTTTAATGGCTTTTAACATTTCCAACCCCAAATACCTGATAAGAAGTTGCTGCACAGATTATTGAGAGGCGGCGTAGGTGTGTGAAGGATTTGGAGGTTTTGTTTCCTTATTCCTTAAAGGGTAAACAGCAGTCTTGAGGTTTTTGTAACCGTGATTAAAGCTTTTTCACAAGCCTAATGGCAGAAGTACTGACAAATTAGTTTAGAAATTAGGATCAGCCTAGCTGGTTTTTTTTGCCACAAAATATAATTTGTAATACTTTCAGCAGGAATGCAAAGAACCTAATGGAAAAGTGATGCCTTATTGAGACTATTTTCTGCTCCTACATAACAGGTTTTTTAGTTAATACTTTTTTTTTAATAAAATAACATGATTTTCATCCCAACTGCCATCTCTTCTGTGCTACACAGAATGACAAAATTAAGGAAATTGCTACTTGTTAATTTTATTTGTAATAGTGTTTTTTTAAAATAATGTAGTGGACTTGAATGTTACCACTAAGGTCTGTGGTGGAATGCTCTGTGAAAGTGAATGCACTGTATGGGTTTATAAAATTGAAGAAGCAAAACTGTTACATGAAATCATTCTCTTTAAAGGAGGATCTTCTACGTCTAAAGAAGCAGATGAGAGTGTTCTGTCAAATCTGTCAACACTACCTGACCAATGTAAATACTGCTGTTAAGGAACAGGTTAGTGGCTGTTGTTACTTGGAGTCTTCTAATACTGTACTTCTAACACAGCTGAAAAGTTCTTCTTGCTAATATTTTTGTCACTTAGTGATGTCCTGGCTGGTCGGGCTGAGTGCCCTTTGAGTGTGAATGCGCACGGTACTTGTGTGCTTGTTCTCCTTATGTACATAGGATTTTAGAATCAATTTAAACTTGAGTCTTTTGAGTAATTTTAGGCAGCATAATGTTTTATGCAAAGGAGTTTTTTGTTACTTTAAGTAATGACTCTGCAGGTGCACTGTAGAAGCCTCTGGGTGTAAGCTGAGTGAGAGTTCCATTTCAGACTTCATGCTTACCATGTGCTCCTGTGGAGCTGTAGATTCATAGCCTCAAAACTGGCTAAGGACAGCAATTTTAAAGGGTTTTTTTGGTTTTGTCTTTGAATGCATGCAGGTGCAGCTTCCCTTCTCTTCCTTCTCTGTATTGCTTTGTAGCACAATATATTCCTCAGTTTTTCAGAGACCCAAGAATTTGGGGATCTCAAAATCAGGAGGAAAAAAATGACTACTTAAGATGAGTGTGTATATGTCTATACATGCACCAAGTATTCACTGTAACCTAGGAGAGTTTCTTGTTGGGAAATGGGAATTTTTTTGAGTCACCTTTAGAAACGCTCTCACACCACTCTGTTGGTAATAGTGTTGTTCAGAGATGCTGTAGCAAGTGCTTGGAAGCCTCAGCAATGATACACTGCTCGGTAAAGATGTGAGCAGTTTTATAGTTAGTCCCTCATACAGTTGTCCTTTGTGGGAGTGTTTTAGCTCACTAAATCTTTAAATGTTTCAGACATAAAAAATGTAGATACTGAGCTTGAGTAAGTAATGCATGACAGTTCAGGCAGCAGACAGAAGTCCTGACTTTTTTGAAATGCTGGCATGAAGGTTTTGGGGATTGTCCTTAGTTTTTGCTTCTGTTTCAAAAATAATTGAGACATTGGGAAACACTTGTCCTGAGTTCTGAGGATAACAGAGAGAAAAAAAAAATAAAAATTGAACTGTAGGGGCTGAGTCTCTTCAATCTGTGGGCAAATAGTTTTTTGACCAGGACACTCATAGGATTTTGAGGTTCCAGTGAAGAGCACAGGTTACTGGTAGCAAAATTAATTCTAAGTAAATGCCTTTAACAATCTTTAAAATGTTAAAATGTAAGAAAATGAAGTGTGTACAGGGAAGGACCAGATTATCTTCTACGTAGACAGTTTAATTAAAGACATAGAAAGCCAGGAGCTTTTTTGCTGCTGAAGATAATAATAACCTGGTTAAAGTGGAAAATCTGGTCCACTGCGTCGCACAATTGCAGCTTTTGAAACTCTTGCTAGAACAAGAATATTCCTGGAGCTTAATAGGCATGTTCTGTGTCAAAGAGCTACTAGTGTAATAGTCACAAGGTGGAGGGTGGGAATGTGCTAGTAACAGAAATTACTGAAGCTCTGAGTAGGTCTAAGAGGCTGTATGACTCTCAGACTCTGGTGAATGCTCTAGAAACTAGAGCCTGCCTAGTTACACAAGGTCCTGTCACATAGGTACAATGTTCCACTTCCTGTGGGTTCCACTTCCCTTCTCTAATCTCACCAAAGGACACAAGGGACTTCAGAGGAACAGATGTCACAATTTTTTTGTGACCAGGAATTAATAGTATTCACTTTGAGGAGTTAGAGGGCAGACCTGTTCATGGAAGTACTTGGGAGATTAGAGCCAAAGAGAAGGTGCAGCACTAAGCAGCTTGTTGCCTTGGTCTGCTAGTTTGAAGAATGTCAGTCTCTGTGTCAGGTGCTATGACATTTGAACCTTCTGGGGCAGTGGAGTACAGACATTTAAATCTGGTATCAGATTTACAAGTTAGCCAGCAAAAGAAAAAGTTGGTTGCAGTTTTGCATTTTTGGACATTAGGATTTAAAGGAATTGAATAATCTCAGCTGTTTCATGTTAAACAAATGTGATCGAAACATTTTTAAGAAAAGACAGCAAAAAGGAGATTGTACTATGGTTGGAGTCCACGAAGTTCTCTAGTGACCTAATGTAGTATCCGTCAGGTAGAATTTGGGAGTTTCAGGCTTCTCATGTTTTAATTTTGCAATATTTTCATATTTAGTTTGGCATCATCTGTGCAGTATTTTTATTTGGAGACCTAGTCTTGATACCGGAACCTGCTGTGTGAAGCTATGCACATTTTGACTTCAGTTGGCCTTTGTAGTTTAGTAGGACTTCAGTGGCCTGTGTAGACTGTTGAGATATTGAGTATTTTGTCAATTGCAAATAAATTATTCTATACAAAATCCACTTTCCAAGCAAGTATTTATTAAGGTTTCTTTTTAACAGGCTTTCACAATTCTGTGTGATGTGTTGATGATCTTCAGCCATCAGATTATGACAGGAGGACGTGACATGTTGGAGCCACTTGTTTACACTCCTGATTCTTCCTTGCAATCTGAACTACTCAGTTTTATTCTAGATCATGTCTTCATTGATCAGGATGATGATAATAATAGTGCGGGTTTGTACAAAACTTAAATTTACTTTTTTTTTTTTTTTTTGTTTTATAACTAATATCTTTGTTTCCTGGTGCATTTCTGGGTTTTTGTGGTGGTGGTGGTATTTTGTTGTTGGGTTTTTTCTTTTTTGTTTTAATTTTGTTTTGTCATTGAGAGGTGTGCATGTGCACAGAGGTAGGCGTGGCTTTTAAATGTCAGCAGCTGATTAAAGGATTTTCTGTATTGGGAGCATGTAGGATAATTGCAATAAAGGTTTGGTTTAATAGGCTCAAGTATTTACCTCTGTATCAGGGTAACAGACATGTCAGTGGACATGTGAAGTGCATTGCCATCAGAACTGAGATCTGATTTTCTGAATCATGACCACTAGCCCATATCAATTTTATATATAAATGTTTAAGCATAGAGTCTTTAAACCTGACAGTTTTCCTGTTCTGAACTCTTTTCTAGATGGACAGCAGGATGATGAAGCCAGCAAAATTGAAGCATTGCACAAAAGAAGAAACCTGCTTGCAGCTTTCTGTAAGCTCATTGTATATACTGTGGTGGAAATGAACACAGCCGCGGACATTTTCAAGCAATATATGAAGGTAAATTTGAAGCTTAGTAGTGGTACTTCATAAAACTCTCAGAATACAGTAGTTGTGGGATTTCTAACTATTACTTTTTTTTTTTTCACCTTACAAGATAACCAGTTCAAAATGTGAAGAATTCAAAACTCCAGAGTTGTAGGCCCTTATCTGTATGTAGGGGGAAAAAATTACTGAGATGAGTTTTACAGTTCCAGTGTTGTGTGGGTGGTGGGGATCAAGGAGGGAAATTAATTATTTTAATGTTGTTTTTACTAGTTTTATTTTCTTATTCTGATTGATAGTGTATTTTTAATTCACTTACTAGTTTAGTAGGCCTTTTGAGAATGGTCTTCCCATGATCAACTCCATGATGTCTAGTTTCATCCAATAATTTAATTGGATTTTAGAACTTTGTAGAAGTGAAGAACTTTGTAGAAGAACTTTGTAGAAGAGAAGTAAAATTTGAGTCCCCTCTCCCCATTATCTTTATATCTGTTTCAATCTTACTTAAATATAAAAACCTCTCCTGGCTTATGGGATTCACAGCTGCACACTAATACGAATTCTCTTTTTGTGAACATGATAAAGCTTTGCTCCTTGGTGATTACCCTAAAAACTTAAAATTTCGGCAGCCTGCTTTTATCTGTCTTGAGTGCCCTACATATATTTTGATTCACCAAATAACTAATTAGGTCTTTCTTAACCCTGAAATACTTAAAAAACTGAACAGACAGCTGTCTTTGTTGGAGAAATTATGCCTAATCTGTCTGTAAGCGCATTCTTTTAGCAAAGAAAATAAAACTCCCCACCAGAGTTACAGGAGTTAGTAAAAAGCTTAGATTTTAATCTTGTACCCCGGAGGGGTGAACACATGTCATTAACAAATATGTCATGGCCTTGAAGATAAATAGGTCATTCTGCCTCTAAAGTAATACTGCAAGAATGAAAAGTGGGTTTATTCTTTTTGCATTTAGGTTTTTTTCAGTTATTATTCTGAAGGTGGTTTAGCGTGTAATTTTGGTGTAATCATGAACATATTGGTGTTTTTTTCCTTTAGATAATGTTTGATTTTTCTTTTTAAAAGAGCATATCCTAGATTTTGGTTTCAGAAGAATTCAGTAGTTGCAATGTTTTCAACTAACATTGACAGTTAACCTTTTTTTTTTTTCCCTAGTATTACAATGACTATGGTGATATTATTAAAGAAACAATGAGTAAAACAAGACAGATAGACAAAATCCAGTGTGCTAAAACACTTATTCTTAGTTTGCAGCAGGTAAGAGTTTACAATATTTATATGCATGAGATTCCATACTGTAGGTGATGTCCTGTTATTTAGTAACTAGTTTGAGATATTGATGATGAAATTTTTATGGGTGATAGGGATAAATAGGTCTAAACTGAAACACGTTTTCTGCAACTATGTGAAAAACTGCCAGAAGTCTTCCTATACTTATTAAATATTGTACAACAAAAAATGTAGGAGAGGTCAATAAATACAAAATGAATGTAACTCTATGAAACCTTCATAACACTGAAATAATAGTTTAAGTAAAGTATTCAGATATGTGTTGTGAAATGGCCAGTTTACTTGTTTGTGGACAGATAAATACTTCCTGCCTGTGTGGTAGAGGGTTAGGGTTTTTTTGTGGGGGTTTTGTTTTGCTTTTGGTGTGTTGTTTTGGTTTTGGGTTTTTTAAACCATTCTGAGAATTAATATGAAGTTTTAGTAATTTCTTTATGTTTAGTGGAGACTTCACACATTTGACAATAAAACATACTTTAATGCTCTCTTCAGTAAAGTTTGTTTTTGTGGAAACCTGATGAATTCAGTTAAAGTTAGCATTTGATTAATCTGCTCACATAAACCATCTGCATGGATTTTATTCACAGGCTCAGAACAGCAGAGACACATATCTCCAAAACACTGTAATCCAGCATAGATCACTGCTATCCATGAAAGGAAAATCTACCCAGATATATTTTCTCTATCCCTGGTTTTTGACTAAAGGTTATATTCACATAGTGAATATGGATATTGAGCCTGGTGGAGGCCAAATGGAAATAGTCCTTACTAGAGTAAGGACTGGTTTATCAGTATGGATATTGCCAAAACAAGGGAGGATGAGGCCTTTCCTTTTGATAGCACCATGACTCTTAAGTAGCTGGTGGAACTGCAGTGTAATATGTAACTAAACACTCTTTGTTTCATTCTTTGTGATACAAGAGAGTGAAGGGTATGTTAGACAAAATTAAAAAAAAATAGAAAAATTTATTATTTCAGTGAATTATAGTCGAGTAGGATTGAGAAAGGATTGATCAAAGAAAAGACTGTGAAGTTCAGAGTATTTGGCTTTGACAACTGTTGATGAGTACTTAAGAATCTCATGATCAGTGACAGAATTTCTGGTGTCTTTGGTGAGTTCCCTGAACACGTTTCCATTTTAGAGTTTCTTTTTTATATTTGTATTTTGAGAAGAAAAAAAAAAAGAATTGGGAATTAGTAGTTTGACAAAGTATTTTAGTAAAGACCAGGTGAGGATCACCCCATTTATTTCTTCTCTGTTAGTGTATGTAATTAGGGAATCCTACTAATTTTTGTATTCTCAACTTTAGAACACCTGATCTAGTGAAGCACTGAAATATGTTATCCAGTATATCTACAGTTTGAGTGCTTGGACAGTACATTTCAAAGTTTATCTCTGGGGTGCAGACTCTTCAAGAGTAGCTTTGACTTTGCTGTCTGAAATGTCCACGTTTGTCTCTTGGTGTTGTCAGATTAGGAGTGGGGGGGAAAAAAGCCGTGAAACATACTTTTAAACTGAAACTTATCTCTGTGTCTATTGGTCCAAAGTTTGGTATAATCTTTTAATACATGAAAATTTCCCTTTTTATTCCATGCAGCTTTTCAATGAAATGATTCAAGAAAATGGTTATAATTTTGACAGATCATCACCAACATTCAGTGGCATAAAGGAACTTGCTCGACGTTTTGCTTTAACATTTGGATTGGATCAGTTGAAAACAAGAGAAGCTATTGCTATGTTACACAAGTAATTGTGTGCTTTGTATTACTTCCATTTTTGTAAACACTTCTTGACTGACATAAGATAATCTTCCTAGTCTTTGAAAATGAGTTTGTTAATACTAAGTGCATCAGCCCTAGAGATGATATAGCCCATATATTAATTAGGAGATGACTGCAGTTTGTCTCTTAGTAAAACCTTAATGTTTAATATTATTGGTGTTCTCCAGCATCATTGTATAAGCATGTAAATGATAGCAGTGTTGATGCTATAATGAAAAAGCCTTTTTAATGTCTGGTCCATAACAATACGAACAGATCCACTTCACTGTCAGTGGTGGTCATGTTGGCCTCATGCAGAAAACCTACAATGCAAGGTAGAAACTCCATAACAGAAAGAGTATATTCAGATTCAAGTAATAACTAGTGTTCCCTTTTTTTTTGCTGGAATACGGAAACATCAAATTATTGCTTTCTTGACATAAAGGAAAGGGGTTCAGTTTTGGTAGCTCACAGTGCTTTGAACTTCTGTTTGTTCTTTTTCTGATGTAATTTTTTATTTGTTCTTAGGGATGGCATAGAATTTGCTTTTAAGGAGCCTAATCCACAAGGTGAGAGCCACCCACCATTAAATTTGGCATTTCTCGATATTCTCAGTGAGTTCTCCTCAAAACTTCTCAGACAAGACAAAAGAACAGTGTAAGTATTTTCTTAATATTTGTAGTATTTGTAATGATAACCACAAAAGATGGGCATCAGAATAAATATTGGTGTATTGTATTCTTCTAAAGTGGAATCTTTGACACATCAAGGTAAGTTTACACTAAAGTAGTCAAGTATACTCAGGGAAGGTACATTGTATTTATTGTTGTTATTTTTCGTTTTATGGTGGATAAACAGAAATTGTGTTCTGGACTTGCTGTTGTCAGGCCTTTGTGTTAACTAGATGAGAAACATCAGCTGATAATTTCAGTAGTTACTTACCTTGATATGGTAATATTTTGTTACAGATTCTTTGCATCTCTGTATTTCTTGTTTCATTTAAAGGTATGTTTACTTGGAGAAGTTCATGACCTTTCAGATGTCTCTACGGAGAGAAGATGTGTGGCTTCCTCTCATGTCCTACCGAAACTCTTTATTAGCCGGTGGGGATGATGATACCATGTCAGTGATTAGTGGAATCAGTAGTCGAGGATCTACAGTAAGAAATAAGAAGACAAAGCCAGCAACAGGCAAGCGGAAAGTACCCGAAGGTAGAACTTCTCTCATCTTAAAATTTACTAGAATAGATATTGATATAAACTGCACATATTGTTCCATATTTATTAGTGTGACTATATTGGTATGCCTTAATGTATTTTTTCAGAAGAGGTAACTTCTGATCGTGCGTGTGTCTTAGTGGGAAAAGTATTCATTTGATTCACAAAAGGAAAAAAGGGCACTATACAGTGGAGTCATATGATAGAAAGTATAGAAATGCTCCAGCCAGTGATTGTAAATCCAGGCCCTTTGAGGCACATGTAAGACTTTGTGGCAAAAAGTAAAGCAATTGATTGTCTGTATCACGCATTTAATTTGTGTTTCAGCATTCATTTTTAGACTAGTTTGAAAAAAACCTTCACGGATGTTCTTCCTGTGTTTGCTTCCAGCTGAAGAAAGCAGCAGTAGTGACAGTATGTGGCTGAACAGGGAGCAGTCAATGCACACACCAGTCATGATGCAGACACCTCAGCTCACTTCCACGATAATGAGGGAGCCCAAGAGATTGCGACCCGACGAGAACTACATGGGTGTCTATCCTATGCAGCCCGAGCACCACCAACCGCCGCTCGACTACAAGTACGTACACCAGTAGGTCTGCTTTGTGTTAGTGTCCACACACAAAACCAGTACATGTTTAAAATAGAATAATGGTCTTTTTAAGCACGCAAGTAACGTGGATGTTGGCTCAAAGGCAACAGGAAGAAGCCGCGCGACAACAGCAGGAGAGGGCAGCGATGAACTACGTCAAGCTGAGAAGCAACTTGCAACACGCCATGTGAGTGCAGTGAAATGCTCCTCCAGAGGGTTGGGCAGGGGAGGGTTTATAAATGCAGTGGTAACACCTGTATCTTTTAAGAGGGATACGTGTTCTAAGTTGGAAAGTTCTCTGCATTCTTAAGGACAGTGTGGTTCTACAGAAAAAGAGTACATGTTGCAAACAAAAAGCATGGGCATGTGTATTGAGGAGCTTTACATCTTTCCCCTACTTTTGATTGTTTTATTTCCAGTACTTCATGTAACATAGTTTCAGTGGTGGCTTTTTTTAAATACAGTGACACCAATTAGTATAATTAGAATGACTCCCTAGTTTTCTCATAAGATTTGATGCTTCGTGTAGAATTTATGAGGAAAGAGGGTGAAGGACTGTGTGGGAGTATTTGTAGTGGTTTTACACATCTACTTTATTTCAAAGGCATTCTTCCTGGCTTTATCATAAGGCAGAAACAATTTTTAAGTGGCAAAACTTAAGTTCTTTCTCACTTGAGCATAAATTAGATGTGGAGTAGATCTGCTTACCAGTTCTCACACCCTCTCAGAATACCCATTTAGCAATGCACCACAGTTGTCTAAACTGACCTTTATTGGTCATTGTCCCACACTGTCTTAGTATCTTCTGGTTAAATACCAGCTTTCTTTAGTAGTAGTTGTGAATTCATTTTATTACTTCATTTCTGTTTTATCTAATGGAATTCTCATTTGTTGGGAGTCCCTTACTGAGCATTAGCTTTTTAAGTAGATAAAAGTTAACTTGATTTAGTGCTAAGCAGTATTGTTTTTCATTTCAGTCGACGTGGCACAAGTCTAATGGAAGATGATGAAGAGCCAATTGTTGAAGATGTGATGATGTCATCAGAAGGGCGGATTGAAGATCTTAATGAAGGCATGGATTTTGACACCATGGACATAGACCTAGTAAGAAATTTACTTCTCTTTTAGTGATCTTGGGATTTGTATTTCTGCTTTTAAAGTAAGATATTTGAATTAAATTTTCTTTCTAATAAAACAGAAGTCATTCTGGTTGCTTTCTGCATTGCTAAAGGACTGTGCTGTTGCCCGTATACAAGAGCCATCTGCTCCAACTGCCATACAAAAAACAAGAACACTTCCTGTTGTAACTAATAACATTTATCCCTTGTGAATTCTTACCCCTTGAGAGTTCAGTTTCACTGACTACAGTGTAAAACCTCTGTTTTTCTGTTGAAATTACACTTAATCTGTTTGTTTGTTTGCTTTCTAAAGCCACCGTCAAAGAACAGGAGAGAACGAACGGAACTAAAACCAGATTTCTTTGACCCCGCTTCAATCATGGATGAATCGGTAGGTTAACTTATATAAGGGGAAAGTAATGTAAATCAGTCTTAAGGTTGCCATACTCTCTTCAGATTTTAAATGGAAAGAATGCAATCTTCAGGTTGTCATTGTTAGCTTATTTTGACAGACTGGTACAGTAATTCAGCTCCATACATTCTAGGATAGTCAGTGTTCCTTGCAAGTTTATGGGATTTTTGTTCTTAATATCTATATATAGCTATGTAAAAATTAAAAGCCTATGATTCTGAGCAGAAAACACATTTGTTATGGAAAATACTCTAGCAGAGGCTGATAAGCAAAGAGCATTAGAAAAATAAAGAAATGTGCATACACAATATTAATAGCAAGTTTTCTGTTGTGCTGAGTTTAGTTCAGTGACTCTGATGTCATTACCAAATGTCAGCATTAGATGGTTTGCGTTTTGTGGGTATTTTTTTTAATTGGCATATTTACTTTTGTGCATAAGTAAGATAATGGAGAAAATAAGACGTAATACAGATATCTGTTTATAGAGATGAGAGGTATTTTTTCTTTCCATATAAAGTTTTAGGTCCAAAACATCCGAAGTCTGTAGTTTCTGCTTGCAGTTGCCCTTTTATCCGACTTGATAAATCTGCAGTCTCTATTCTCTTTTAAAAATCTGCATGAGGGATTCCTTCTGTCTTGAACCACTTGTAAAGTATGCAGCCATTTTTGACCTTGGGTAGCTGGTACAAAATTACACTGGAAATAACAAGCTGCAGCAAGCCAGCAGAGGACAGTACAACAAGGCTTCCTGGGAATCTTGGACAGCTTGGTGGAATTTGGAAGATGGTTATGTATTTTTTTACAGTATTGTTGCAGCGTGAACCTCTTCTTGTTTATGGCAGAAAGAAGTCCTAAATACTGTTTTAAATGCAAAACCATATATTTTGTACCAGTAGGGCTTTGCTTTAGTAATAATGAATCAGTTAGGTTGTGCGTCTGGCTGTTGTGTGTTCTTTTCCTGAATTAACACCAAGAAGTATCTCGCCTGTTCTCTTACATTCTGTTTTACAATAGTTCTTCCCCTCCTCTTCTCGATTTTCCCTGGACTGATCTGTGAAGTACCAGTCACTTTTTAGTCCGACAATGCTGAAACCTTGGCTTTCTCCAGGTTGCATTTGACTGATCTGAGAGCCCCGTCAGCCTTCCAGCTCTGTCGCTGGTTGAGGCTCGCTGCCCGGCCCCGCGGTGCCCGGCGCNGCAGAAACTTCTCTGAATAAAGTTAATTTGCTTTATTCATATAATTTATTTCGGAGGTCCCTTATTCTTGAAGTTGTTGCACTTGTTTTTAATAGGCATAATAGAGCTGTTTAATTTATTCAGATGCACATGGTTTATGACTAGACTTCTAGTCAGGTGTGCCCAGTTATTGCTGGCAGAGGCAGTTCTGTCTGTGTGCTCTGTTGTAGGAGGCACCCAAAGTGAATAATTCAAAGAACAGTAAAAATTGGTTTGTTAACATGTAAATATGAACAGCAGTGTTAAGGTTCAGGAATATCTGGTCTGTTTTGGCTCTTGATGGTTTTATAAAGTCTTACAAAAGCTAGCACAGTCACAAAATCTGGGTCTTCTGGGGTTTTTTTTGGCACATCATTGGTCATACATACTTCCATTGGCATAGAAAGCTGTATGGCTTGTTCTCACATGGGAAGTGGAAACTGATTCTTTGTTTCTTTCCCTAGTTACACAATCTCCCGAAGTACAGTTGCTTGATTTTACCTGATGATCGTTTGATTTTTCACTGTCTTTCTGACAGGATGAATACATTTCCTAGGAAATGTTAAATTTGTGTCCTGGTTGGCTGATGTGGGATGGCCTGTGGTTTCTGTGATCACAGACACAGCAGCAGCCAGTGTCTGGAGTGTTTTGTCCCAGGTTTAGTCACTGGTAATAACACATTTGATTTCAGGTTAGCACCAATAGAATGTCAAAGAAGTCTGAGTTAGGCACCTAACTAAAAATTATTTTGTAATTATTACCTAAAATAATTAAACCACAGACTTTATTACGACTGGATCTAGTTAATTTCAAGTGTGAGAAAAATATTTCTAATGAATGAGGAGCCCTTTTCATATTATTATCTAAATCAGAAGTGTGGTTAATCTGGTTTGGAAGAAAAATAAACTTAATAATGCCTTAACATATCTTGAAGTGTCTTAATCTTAAATTATATACTAATTGCTTTGTTATTTGTTAAATGTGTATTAGACTACAAATTGACACCATTTCTAACTTTTTTTTTAGGTTCTTGGGGTGTCAATGTTTTAATACCAGAGCAGCAAATAAATCAGTGGTGAAGTCATTTTCTAAGTGGAAGAGGAAGTTTTTCAATACAAAATTGTGGTAGATACAGTGAAATTCTGAACAGATTTTTCTCTAAGGAGAATGACATGCTTTCAAGATCAAGTGCATTGAAGGGGCAGTTTTGTTTGCCTGAAAGAAAAAAAGAAATGTAAAGGACAAGTAAACAATTTGAGGATAAGCTACACTTTTTGTTGGGAAAAAAATCAATATTTTATTTATGTGCTATCAGTTTATTTCTGGATCATAAGAAGTATTCCCTCTGAGTTTTAATCTTAACAGTCTGAGAGGTGTTTGGTACAGATTTGAGCCCCTCTCTATACATTTGCTGGCTGTACTAAATAATCATGAGCTCTGCTGGATTGCTGTTCACGTCCATGAGCTGTAATAGTAGATGGATTGGTTTTCTCACAGTGTAGAACGAACCAGAAGAGTTGTCAGTATTTTCAATTAAATGCAAACTTCAGTAACAGAAGGTTTGTATCAATTAATCATGGAAAAAAAAAATACATAAAGCAGAATTTTAACAGCTTTTTAATCTAAAACACACTTTTTATTCCAAAAGCTTCATGTTAGCCTTCTCAGAAAGGTCCATAAGCTATAAGCTACCAGAACGTAACAGATTTCACTCTTGCTTGCCCATTACCAGCCCTGAAAGTTTGCTTGTCCTTTAAGAAAAATGTAATGTTGTGAAATTCCTTCCAGTAGTGCCACTGTATTTTGTCTCCAAATAAAAGAAGCTTATTGTAGTATGTTTGCAGAAAAATTCTAAACAAAAATTATACAGCTTATTAGAGTGTGGGAATAGGGATCTAAATTTTAAATAAAATTATATATATATATAAATTGGTGCTGATTTTATAATTGCGCAGTTTGTTTAGTTTTTTCTTACTTTTAAATTCCAACTTAAAATTATGAGGTTTCAGAAATATATTGAAAGTTTAACAATGTTTAAAAATAGAAGAGCATGAGAATTCATGCTTTAAAAATGATTTTTAAATTTGTATTTTATATTGTTTTATCTATCTGTCTTTGCAAGCAGTCTTCAGGTTAAAGATACTTCTAACAGGTTACAGTACATTTCCTCTATATGTAAATTAGATTGGATAATAGAAACTCATAAACAACCCATAATATTCTTTGAAAGCTAAGCTTTAAATTTCATTTTGTGTCCATTCACAAATAAATTAAATTTGGTCTAAAACAGAAAGTGGATCTATGCCATTTTGACATTGACTCATTTTGCAAGGCTTAGGCAGCTAGACATCATTTTAAAGGAAATATTAACTTATATTACATATGTATATTTTTTGTCAGTTGTCTCTCAGTTCTTGAGGTATATTATTTTAATCATTCCATGCCTTAATACGCTTGCAATACAAGAATCTCCCCAAATGGGTGAATACAAAAAGGCTTCCTGTTTTTAGACTCAGAAATTAAACATTCGGCTGTGGTAGCCAAAAACCATAGATTATCTAAAGGATCATGATAAAATATAATTATTTTACTAGGTCATGGGGTAACAACAAAATGAAAACTAGATCTGCCTAACTCATTTTACATAAATAAATACTCTCATGTCTAAAAGTACTGCCTATATTGTTTTCCACACCACTGCATTTAATAGAACTGCTGAGAGGACTGTATATATGATTTTAAACTTAAGTTGATTTTTCTTACTCTTGAAGGAGTGTTTCTTTGTGAAAGCAGTTCTTACAGCTTTGTTTTCAACCAGCTAAAAATGTTTTATATATTTACCTTAACCTGTTGTCCTCCACATTCTATTGTCCTAATTGTACTGTTTTCTGATTTGTATTTATGTCTTGAGACAGTAACTTTTTGAATAAAAATAAACCTACAGTATGTTGTATGTTTGATCTTTTTAAATTGGGGTTATGGGAGGACAGTGAAGAAAGGGGTATGAGTAATGCAAATGTTATGTTTATAGAAATCAAAATCTTTTTCCATGTCTTTTAAGTGTTTGTCTCAGAGTTGGGATAATGTATGAAAAACTGCACTGTTTTATATTTGTAATAAATTGTACAAGTTTTTAAAATGTGAATAAAGCACTAATTGGGTAATAATTTAAAGCAGAAAAGTTAATGCAATCATGATTGTTTTAAATATGCTTTAATTTGAGATAAACTTGTTAAAAGAATTAGTGTAAATACAGAGTGAGCTTTTGAAGAGGTTAGTACCTGCAAATAAAATTTTTAAAATTTGTATAGAACTTTTACATGCCAAGAAAGCAGTGGTTAATTATTTTTGTGTTACGTTTTTTAAAGGTGTATTAATAACCTTTCTGTTGGTTTCTTTTTCCTAATAACTATTATCTGATTTTACTCAGAATGCTTTTGATTCTGACATTGGAGATGCTGTACATAGTCCAATGGAAATACCATTAAATGTGTATATGCTACTTTCCATTCCATAGATTGATCATACACCTGGTAAGCATTTTGAGCTTAATTGGCCAGACAGCAAGGGAATGAGGGGACAACCCTAGACATCCCCTCCCATTTCCCTCTCCTCACTGAGCACCTCTAGCTTGGGATTGAAAACTCCTTTCTGGTACAAGACTTTTTAAACTAATTTTAAGATCTTAGAGAGAGAAAACTTTTAATCCTTGCTAATGTAACCTTAGGAGTTTTGAGTTGATTTTCATTTTAGTTATTATTATTGCAAATGTTCATTATTCCTGTCTCTAAATCCTGCTGTAAGTTCAATAGTATCTTGTGGAAAATTGTTTTAGTAGGTTCTAAGTTTATAATGCAAGAAAGATACCTTCACTATACAATGTAAAGTCTGTTCTTGTTAAACTGTTTTGGTACAAAAGCCTGTGAATGGAAGAAATTGGAGTTTTGAAGAGAGATATGATAAAAATGTAGAAAAAAGCAAACTATTCAGAGAAAGTAAAGCCTGTCCTTTGGTTTACCAGAGAGGCCACAGGGGAGGTATTGACACAGAATGAATTTCAAAGGAATAGTTTCCACATATTCTGTAAAAAGTATTTCTTGATATTAAACAACCAAAGACAATATGTAAGATGTTAGTGATGGCTGTTGTTTGTTTGTTTTTTTCTTCTTTGGATGGTGTGATGCTGATTCCTTTTAGCATGTTAGAGATCATAAATCCCCATCTTTAATCTCAGTATAACTAAAAATGCACATCTTTAAAGTCTGCCCCTCTATTTTCCCTCTAATATATCCACACACTTGTCCATGTGTGGGATTTCAGGACAGCAAATCCAATTAACTTCCTACCCATACTGGATTTTTTGAGCTGCTTTGATTTGCAACAATGTTTTGCTACTTTTTTACCTGTGGATACATTATTTTTTCATTATAGCCTGATGATTATCAAGGACTTGTTCATTCTTTGAAGCATTTGTCAAACTTGTGAATTTGTGCTTCAGAATTCTTTTGATAAAACACAGTTTGATTCTTTGTTTTCATTCCTACGTAACTGCTTTAATTTAATATTCTTTGGCTAATTTGTGATACTGAAATGTAGCTTATGCCATTGCCTCATTTTTCATAATCCTGTGTAATTTCTTGTCCTGAGATTGTTTAATTTCATGCATATTTGTTGGCATCCAGAAGGGGTCATATTTTTGATGGAGGTTGGATGATGACACATACTCAGAAAACAAGGTAATGGAGGACAATACTATAATGAAGTTATAGTATGTATATAATGTTCTATAATAATCCTGTTTTAAAAGTAACAATTCCATGTGAATTGTGCCTGTCATTTTCCTCAGCTGTTGTTCTCTCCTGTATCCCTTCTTCATGTTGCAGATCTTTCTTGAGTCTATTTCTTTGATTAAATCTCAATTTTCATATTTCTTTGAAGTTTTTACCAGTTAGATGTTGTTACAGCTGTTGCAAATGGTGCCTTCCAGCTAGAGATTCCGTTGCTGCTTTTTGTTGTGGTTTTTTGTAGCTACTGCCAGGTTTTATGGATGTAAATCATAGTGGCAGTGCAGTGGTAAGAAGCTGTAACTGTGCCCAGAAAAATGATCCAAAGCATGTTAAAGTGGTTGGGTGGCTGGCTGACAGAAAAAGCCCCTGTCCTTCAGAGAATGTGTATGGTTCCGTAATGTCATCATGCTTCCCAAACCTGACTATGTAATTTCTGCTGAGCTTTTCTCAGCAGTTTTTTGATTGGAAAATAAGAGGAAAAGTCATCATGTTTTGTGTATATGAACTGTTTTTCTCGAAGAAAAAGCTGCAGTTACCAGCTTTATAAGTGAAAGTTGTGTTCAGCTGATAACAGCTTGAATTCTGCACTTTCAGAAAAGCTATTTAAAATAACCTAATAAAATAAAATATAAAAGTAATAAAACCTCTGGAGGCCTAGAACATCTCAAATTAGGGAGATGTGAAGTTGGTAGTTACTTCATGAAAGCATTCAAGTAATACAACAAGGCTTGGGAAAATGGATTAATGAGCTTGCAGACAGTTTCCTGTTTGTTGAGGTGGGTAATGGCAGGTGAGAGATCAGTGTGCACAGCAACAGCTTGTTCCCAGTCTGGTGGGCTGTGGATACAGCTTGAATGATCTCGCAGAAGTTTAGCAGGGATGGTGTCCTTGTGCTCATCTTGCCGTTCTCTTGACTGCTCATTCAGTACCTTTGCCCTTAAGCTTTTGTCCCTAAATCCCCTGTACCATCTGTGGGACGTTGGTGTGAGCACTGTGCTGTGGTTCCTGCAGCTCGTGGGAGGGCTGGGTTGGCTCAGCTGATCCTGAGCTGCCCAGCTCTGGGGTTTCCATGCTGGAGAGCTGCAGCCCCTAGATCCTGGCCAGGAGCTCCACTTGACACCTATTTCCCACGGCATAATGCCATCAGGGAAGCGTGAGATTGGCTGCTGCTTTGTGAAAAGCAGTTAAACCACAGTTCTTGAGCGACATAGGCACTCATCTCTTATTATTTTAACACATTCTTTTCACAGGCTTAAACTCTGTTTTCTTCTTTTCAAACTGCTGCACTCCACCAAAAGCAAAAAAGCAAACCACATCCACTTGTTTTTCATATCATGCACAAAAGCACTTAGAGGTGGCGTATCTTATATTTAGCCTGCTCTTTGTATTGTTCATCTTAAAACACTGAGCTGTCTTTTACACAACTGTTTTTACGTATCAACTGACAAAAACTGTCTTTCCATTATTTCTGTTGCCAGTTTATAATCTTCTGAATCTTGAAAAGCAGATTTCTTGGGGTGTTTTTTTTAAGCTGAATTCTTCCATTACAGACAAGAATCAAAGTGCTCTGTGAAACCTAGCGTGGATTAGGGAAGTGGCATTGTCAGTGAAAACAGTATCTTGTCAGTTCCATCCTGTTTGAGGGACTGATGGTATTACAGTTTTAAGGGCTTATTGTGTAAATGTTTGTAACTGGAGAAATCTACAGATTTGGACTATTGGTAGTTTTCCTTGTTAGGGACCCTTTTATTCTTGCACATATCAATATGAGTGTATGTGGTGAAAGCAGCTTGTTGAAGTGCTGTGAAGTAAAAGAAGCACATGTTCTATTTAAAGCTGCTTTCATTACAAATTCTCTCTTTTATTTATTTTTTTAACCTTGCAATGCTTCATCTTCTACTTCAGACTGACTTTTAAGTGCATAGTTAAAACTCACTTGGATTGGATTTGTAGATCTGACAGAAAAAAGTGTGCCCTGTAGAGCAGAGAGACTGCCAATGATGCAATACCAGCTATTTGTGTTGGCTTTTCCTGGGAATTGTGTGGAGTTAGCCAAAGAGAAATAGGCTGTTTGTGTTTGTTCTGGCACACTACTGATTTGTCTCAGATTGTGACAGAGCTACAGATTTTGTGGATTGAGACAGTTGAGAAGCATTGTCTCTCCTCATGCTGTTTCTGTAGTTAACAGTGTTCAATGCAGGCCACTTGATCTATTAGTAAAGTTCAAAATACATGTATGTCTTTTGTAGTTTTTTCTTAATCCCTACTCACTAGGAAAATAAAATTTCTTCTTTTCTTTTTGAATTTGATTTGCTGGTAATCTCTCATTCATTTATGAGAAACGAATCATGTGTGGAGTGGTCCATGGAGCCAAACCACAGCACTCAGTGTTGTATAATCAAAACTGTGGGGACTTGGTAGGGTGAGTCTTGTGGGTGGATAACGACTGGTGTTGTACCAACCACAAACATTCACACAGGTGACAGCTCCAGATCTTGATCACACCGGTGTAACTCACATCTGGAGAGCAAAGATGCTCTGACCAGTTGCCACGTTGGGCCCTGGCTGACAGCCTGACCACCATGTGGTTCCTCCTCAGGCTCTGCCTCCTGCATGGTATCAGACATGTGGGGTGCCCATCTTCTCTGAAATGGCAGTTAATTATTATTAATTATCATTCCTATTATCACCAAGCTGTCAGCAGCCTTCCCAGTCCTGTAACCTTGGGTCAGCCACCTTATGACTCCCCCAGTTTAATTTTAAATTGCTTAGTGGGGGTTGGTTAGCCTTAGCCAGGAAATGCAGTCATGTCTCACCTGCCTGCAGTGAGATAATTAATTTTTTTCAGGAAAATGTTAGAAATAAACCAATTTGATTTTGGGTCAAGGCTTTCAAGGTGTTGTGGTCTAGGAATAAAAGTACAGATCTGATGCATTAGCATACCCCTAATCTCTGTCAGACTTGGTGGGGAAGAGGAGTGGGGACCCTCCTTCACCTGTGTAACATTGAATGGGATTATTATTTTCTGAATTTCAGAACAATGGTTCTTGTGATGAGGGACTTTTCCCACACAATTTTAAGGTGAAGAAGGGTGCATGTTACAGGAATTAGGACTGAATGAGCCATGTCTTGGCTCAGGAACACATCATTAAATAAACTGATGTTCATGGTACAGCTGATTATAAAGAACTCTGCTTCCAAAGGACAAGTCTGGCAATTACACTACGTAAAGCTCAAGTTAGTAATACAGGCAGCCCAAATCAGTATATTTTATAAGTGATGCCTTGCAGATTTTGCAAAGTCAAAGAATTAATTGTGTTTTCATTCTAGTACCATAGCATTTAGGGAGAGAGTTCCCTGGCTTTGTGTGAGAGTCAGCTCTGGGTAGATAGTTTCTGGTAACTTATAAATTGAATTTGGCCTCTTTGATTTGTCCAAGCATTGGGTGTTCTTTCCGTTATTTCTATTTCTGTTGCTACTGTCTTTAGTGGAGATTCAGGTATTTTTTTTTCTGTCACTGTTCCAAAAGACGGAGTTTTTCCAGTTATCTTTGGTCCCTATTGTATTTTTTTTTTTTTAATAGATATCATATTTGGACAGCCAAGGCTTTTTAATGCTGTTTCAGTATAGCTCTTGACACCTAACAGATTACCGAGAGAAGATAACCTTCATATTGGCAGACAGCTTGAGACTTTTATGATGGCTCCTCGTCTCCAACCAGGAGAAGAAATTGGAACCAGATTGAGGAAAAGTTGCAGGTAACTTTTTATGACATCCAAAATGTTGTAAAAGCGACAAAATGTTTGTTACTGTATCCAAACCAGACATAATTTTTAGTGAGATTGTAGAGCTGTAGGATGGGAAAGGGGTTCTGTGACTGTCCCAGTGGAGCATCCTGTGCCACAATTCCTGTGTCCAGCTGGCACAGCCTGGTTCCTGCTCTCTCTCAGCCTCCTTGGGGCTGGATTTGACTTGAGGTCCTGATGGGAATGTTGCTGCCATGCCTGGTTCACAGCTGTCTTCCCCCTGGGATAAGGTCTCCTAGGGAGCTGGGGATTCCTCCCCACCCCCTCTCTTTTTATTCTTCTATCACTTTGTTTCTGCAGATCTTCACAAACTAAATCTCTACAAGAACATACAGATAAGCAGAACTGTTTTTGTTACTTCGCGGTAACAAAAAAATCCTTTTTTCAGAGCAGAGAAACCACAGCAGGGTGAAGATAAACTTGGTTAACAAGACTTTCATAGAGAAGAATAATAGTGATGAAGAGAGCAACCTTCTTAAAGAATACTTTCAGGGGTGTTGTGGTGAGAGCAGGGCTGAGGAATAATTCTCCACTGTGTTTTGTCAACTGTGTCTGGGGACTTTGTCTCCCCTGTGTCACTGGGGCCCGGTGACAGGACACTGGGAACGGGTGTAGGTGCACAGGAGTCTGACTGGTCCTTGGAGCCTCTTTGCAGTTTGAAGTGCTGAATGCTGTTCCTGCCTGAGAGCAGCTCTGCAGGGTGCTCCAGCCTCCCCTCTGCAGAGGGTGAGGGCTTACCTCTGCATTAGTGAACAAAATTGAAGTAGTTCAGGAGTCAGCAGGAATTAATTTATCAAAACAGGCTGAGTTCTCTGTCTTACAAAAATATTAATATGGAAGAAAAATATTAAATTACTGGAGCCTCTGATAGAAATTAAGGATCTGACAGAGTAGAAAAATAAACCAGGAGATTTTTGCTTGGTTTCAGTGGCTGAGAAATTTGAGAGCAGATTGTGCTTTTCAGTAGGGTCAGGATGTGCTTTACAGATGCTCTGGTTTAGATGTGTAATGGAAAATAGGTTTTAAGTGCTGGAATGTTGCTGTGGTGAGGATGGCTGTACCTCTCCCTGGAGAGGGGCCAGGTGAGTGATGCTGGGCTCCCTGGAGGCTTCAACATTCTTCACTTGCCAGAAATTTGGGGAAGAGAGAATGCTTTTTGTTCAGGCCTAAGTGCAGTGTAGATGTAGCTAAATTTATACTAGCACCCAAAATAGCCCAGAAGTAGATGTTGTGGTGCTTTATGCTGTACAGATACTCTTTTATCTGCCTGTGTGGGTCCTGCAGTATCCTGAGAGATGTATGCTTGCACAGCTGAAGTGACCCCTGCAACAGCAGGGTTGTCTCCCTGGTGTTCTAGGGATACATGGCCACCAGCAGGGCTCCCTTAGGAGACTCCAGTTATGGTATAAAATATAAATTCCATATTCTCACTATGATGTCTCTGGGGAGCTATCTGGGCTTGTTTCAAACCCACACTTCATTATAGATCAGTGGGGATGAATGCTGTGTAAGCTGGTTGTTCCATTTCCATCCCAGGGCCTGCTCCCTTTTTCTCCTGTAGGGCCCCTCTCAAGATAAAAATTAAAATGGGAGGTCCTCACCACATGGTAGTGGTCTCTAGCTCGGGCCTTATGAAGATGTTCTCTCTGAATCATCAGCAAAAAATGATGTGTATCAGTGTCTTCTGGATTGTGTTCTCTGCTAATGCCTTACTAATGCTCTCAGTGGCCCTCCAGCTAAAAAGAAAAATAAGAGTCTGAGTATGTTCAGCAGGAATTGGGGATGGCAGTTCCACAGAAACCAGTCATTCAACTTTACATGTCTTTCCCACTTTTCTTTTAGTCTATCTTCTGAATGGATTTGTCACAGCGACAGAGTTTTTCAGTCTGGGAAATACTGATTATTTCCCCCCTTATGTCTGACCTAGCTGTAGGACAGCTGTAGGCAGTGGTGTCTGGGAGCACCCACCTTGGCCTTTGGAGCCACAGACCCTGTGGATACCAGTAAAGCATAAAAGCAGTTTAATAAAACATGGGAAACTACAGGGCTACTGCCAGGTAGCTGGTGATAGAAGATATACAGCTGTATAATTTCATTAATAGCCATTACCTTCATCAGTTCTTTTCAGCCTTGGGTATGAAATTGGCAGTCTGACCAGAGTGCTGTCCTTGACTTTTTACTGCCTTCCTTAAACATTTCTTCTCAAATTGTTCCAATTTCTTGACTCGTTCAACGTTTGCACAATTGTCAAATATATTCTTGGCATAGGAAAAGAAATAGAACCCCACGATTTTTATTTAAAATTTGAGTAGTTTTTAACTAGACTTTGACTAAGTATTCAGCTCCTGAGCGGATGTCAGGGCTGAGGTAATGCCAACTCCTGCACCAATTAGGACTAATCAGTGTCATTTAAAAAGGAATTTAGGATCTATCAAACTTGATATGTTTTCCATTAAATAATGAATGTTTCTGTCTCCACCCTCTCTATGGTAGTTGAAGTCTCCTTGGCTCTGTAGATGGATTTTAAGCCATTTTTGTTTTAAGCCAAACTAAAACTTTGCAGGTTCTTCTTTCCATCTGTGAGGCATTGTTTGAGTGATAAAATAAATCACTCAAACAGAGGAGTTAGGAGCAAAACTCTCTTCTTTCTTGAGGAAATGACCACAACACCTTGGATGACTTGGTTGTCTTTGCCTCCCTCTTGCACTTCCTGTAACTGGATCCATTTTATCACATCTCTTCAGTGCCACTGTGCAGAGCATTATGGCCATGGAGCTGAGCTGGGGTTCTGTGTTCCCAGAGCTCTCACCAAGGAGGGGCTCTGGGCTGGGGAGCCCTGGAGGAGAGCCAGCAGTTAACTGGAGATGGATTGGGAGTGGCTGCTGAGCTGGGGCAGCAGGGGAATGGGTGCCTTCCATCAGCTGGGAAACAGGCCAGGAGAGCCTGGGGTGGGAGGGTTTTAAACTGCTCCTTATTGCCCTCCTTGAAACTGCAGGACAGTGCCTGCCCCTTGGAGGGGCTCATGTTGGAAGTGCTTTGTAGAGGTGAGTTCTCAACACCCCATGATCAAATTCTTTGTGTTGAGCAGGTCAGTTTCCCACAGCAGCACAGTAAAGGTTCTACAGTGCTCTGGTGCAGCAGAGATGGAGGGATGAGGGTTTGAACTTCTGTAACACTTTCCTGGGCTGTCAGTGGGGCCATGTGTCTTGTGTTGTCCTGTCTCACAGCTCTGTCTGGATGGGAAGTGTGGATGTGAACATCCAGAGACTCGTGTGGGGAGAGGGTTGGGTACTGGCTCAGCAGGTGCTCACTTCATTCCACAGTGGAGTTTTAGCAAAAACCTGATCCTCTCTCACTGAGACTGCTCGACAGAAGGCTGAGCTGTGGGAATGGCCAAGGTGTCTGATGTACACACATCTTCTCCAGTGCCAGGTTGGTGTCCAAGCCATTGAACAGATTTTCTCAAATCATTACAGTATCTTTCAATAGTGGTGAAGTCTGTGATTCCCAGCATCACTGTGGGAGGCCACATGGAGCCTCCCATCTAAATTATCATTTCCTATGATTTCCTTCATTCTATCACAAAAGACCACCTTCTGCAACTTTTAAAAGTTCATGTGCAAATTAAAATCAAAATTCCACTTGAAAAGTTTCTGCATATATCTGCAAAGCACAGCAGAATACAGAAGTTGAAATATCAGGCCACATCCCTACAAACACATCACACAGTGGTAGGGAGTGCTCTCCATAGACAGGAGGAGATGCTACAGTCCTCTCACTGCCTTCCCAACTTCTGGGAGCCCACCTAGCTCAGAGGCAGGGATGTGCCAGAGCTGCACAACCTTGGCACAGAAGGGCAGGAAATGGCTTGAGGGAAGATGGACAGTACCAATTGGCTGGCTTCATATTTAGGAGCCTTTGGACTCCTCTCTGCTGTTTCTCTGCCACACGGCGGAGCTCTGTGTTTGTCTTCCACCCATAAATGAGGGTGAGGAGAGCTATGGCTTGTACAGGGCATCCACCTAAAAACCCAGTGTGAGAGGAGCTGTGACATCATGGGGCGAGCTGTGGGCTGGCCTGTGCAGCTGTGGTGAGCTGGAGTGTCTCTTTCATAATTGAGTTTTGAGGGACAGACTGAGAGGGGATAAGAGGAATGGGAATCAAATGAGATATAGGTTAGGAAATTAAAAAATACTCTTAAGAGAGGGGAAAACAGGGAAATTTGTTAATACTAGTCAAGCTGGTTATTTGTTGGTTAAGTGGACCCAAGCACGTCCTGGGAAAAGAAGCCATTAAATTGAGAGAGAGATGTGATTGAGGAGGAAACTGCTGGTGCTGCTCTAAAAACCTGGGCTTTGAAGGAAACTTAAAATGTTGGGTGGAAAATCTGAAGTCACTAAAATGGAAAGGAAGTTGGGAAGCCACAGATGGCAGAAAGCACTGCATGAACCTGCTTGGTGATACTGAGTTGGCAGGAGCCCTGCTCAGGTAGGTGAGGCAGGAAAGGCAGCTCCTTCCTGCACAGGATGGGCCCTGTGGCAGGACAGCTTCCCCTGGCAGTGGGGCTCTAATGCTCCTCACCGTTGGTCTCTTGCAGCTTTCTGAATCTCGTTCATCACAAAATCTTGTGTGCATGGGATGAACGAGAGGCCCTGACTCACTTCTTGTAGGTCTTGGTTCAAACCCCAGTGGGTGAGAGAAAAGCAGCTCCAAGGCCTGTGCTGGGCTCTGGCTCCTCTCCAGGCTCCCAGCCCTCAGCTCTGTGATTCCACAGAGGAACACCCAGCCCTTCTCCATGCTGGAGAGGGGTTTGCTCGTGTTGCAGGATCCATGGGTACAGCCCCTCCTGCAAGTGAGCATGGCCAGTTTGAGTCCCTGTGTTCACAGAGCCATTCCAGGGAGCTCCCCAGGGAGTCCCTGGGCACTGGGATGGGGCAGTGGTTGCAGATGGCTCCAATCCCACAACCAGTCAGCTGTGGGCAAGAGCTGAGACCTGGGTGGAAATAAGAGCTTGTGGATTTCCAGTGCACTGGGCAGCCGTGCCCTCCCTTTAAAGAAGTGAATTATTTAAAAACTGATTTAGTCAAACACCTCCAGTCCCTAGGTCAAGTCTCTCTCAGTTGGGCACAGTAGTGTTCTCTGTCCCTGACAGCCTCCAGCTCTACCCCTGCTGGGCTGTGTTCCCTGGGGCCTGCCCCTGCTCGCTGAGGGGCCGTGAGTGAGGGACCCTGTTCCCTGTGTGCCCAGGGAACATTAAGCCATGGAACTATTTAGGTTGGGAAAGACCTCTAAGACCATGTTGTGGTTTGACACTGGCCAAACACCAGGCATCTGCAACAGCCACTCACTTGCCCTCTCTGCCACAGCTGGGCAGAGGAGAGGAAATAAAAATTTAAGTAAGGGTTCATAAGTTGAGGTAAGGACTGGGAGAAAAACACTCCGAGGGCAAAATATGCTCGGCTTTGAGGTACAAAGTGAATTTATTACTAACAAAATCAGAGGAGGATAATGAGAAGTAAAATAAGCCCTTATAAACATCTTCTCCCAACCCCTCCCTGCTTTTTCACCCACAGTGCAGGGAGACAGGGCGTGGGGGGGTTGGTCAGTTTGTCACCCAAGGTTTTCTTTTGCTGCTCTGGGGAGGAGTCCTTGCCCTGTGAGACCATGGGGTCCCTCCCACAGGAGGCAGTTCCCTGTGAACTTCTCCAGCGTGGCTCCAAATCTCACAAGCAGCAGTCTTCCCAAAACTGCTGTAATGTCTGTCTGTCCTTCCACGGGGTGCAGTCATTCAAGGACAGGCTGCTCCACTCTGGAAGCAGGGCCCTCTCTCTCCACTGGGTCTCCTACTAGATCACAGCCTCCTCCAGGCATCCACTGCTCTGGCATGAGCACCTCCCCCATGGGCTGTGGGTGGATCTCTGCATCCCCCGTGGATCCCCATGGGCTGTGGGTGGATCTCTGCATCCCCTGTGGATCCCCATGGGCTGTGGGTGGATCTCTGCATCCCCCATGGTTCCCTATGGGCTGTGGGTGGATCTCTGGATCCCCATGGGCTGCAGGGGCTCAGCTGCTTCACCGTGGTCATCACCAGGGTCTGGAGAGGAATCTCAGCTCTGGCCCCTGGAGCACCTCCTGCCCCTCCTTCTCCCTGACCTTGGTGTCTCCATAGTGTTTCCCTCACATGTTCTCACTTCCTCTTCTCTGACTAGAAAAAACCTCTGCCTCCTTTGTTTTGATTTTGTTCTTAAATATGTCATCACAGAGGCATTCCCAGCCTCTCTAACTGGGCCAGCAGCATGTCCATCTTCAGAGCCCTCAGAGATCGCCTCTGTCAGACATGGTGGAAGCTTCCAGCAGCTCCTCACAGAAGCCGCTTCTGTGGCCCCCCTGCTACCAAAAACCAGGCTGAGCAAAACCAACAAAGACCATCAAGTCCAACCACTAAGACAGCACTACCGAGGCCACCACTAAGGTGTGTCCTAGCGCCCAAAAAAAATTTTTTTTTTTGATCCCTCCAGGAATGGGGACTCCACCACTGGCCTGGACTTCACAATGCTTGCTGTTCAATGCTTGGCAAGAATTGAAATATCCACAAATATCCAATCTAAACCTCCCTGGGCACAACTGGAGGTCATTTCCTTTCATCCTGTCACTTGTTACCTGGCAGCACCCTCCATTCAGGCAGTTCTGGAGAGTGATAAGGCCCCCCAAGACTCCTTTTCTCCTGGCTGAGTCCTACAGCTGCTTCTCGTTGGAGCTGTGCTCCAAACCCTTCCCCAGCTCCATGGCCCTTCTCTGCACACACTGGGAACACCACTCAGCTGCCTGGCTCCATTTCCCACCCACCCCACGGGAGGCAGGGAAAAAGATTTAGGTCTGTCCTGAGTAAATGGCTGCAGGGTGGTGAAGAAAGTCTTCAAGTGGGGTCAGCTCGAGGGTGCTGTGCCCAGGGCACAGTAATTGGTGGGGATGGGCAGATCAGTCCCATCAGCTATCATCTGACATTCATATTTTGTCAGGCTGGGCTCATCCTGTGGGTGCCTGACTGTCCAGCCCACAGACATCTGTCCTGCTTTCCATGCCCTGGAGCCTGGATGGGAATACTCCCACCATCTTGACATAGGACCCTACTGGCTGAAGAGGAAGCCCACTGTATTCTGGGCTTGTGACAGAAGTCTGCAAAGGTTTTGTGACCTTTCTTTGTGATTCAGGAAGGGGAAAGAAAAAAAAGTGGATTTTTTAAAAAATGCTTTGTTCTTGCTCTGGGGTTCTGCAGCCTTTCAGGCACCTGAGTAAATGTTTGGTCTGATGAACTGCTCACTCTGCATTGCTGTGGTCAGACTGAAGTGGTTTGTGCTGGGTCACTAATGAAAAATAGATATTTGCATTTCTGTTCCAAACTGTGTTCAAAGCACCAGGCATGAGTGATGGCACTCAGTGAGTGATTACCTTTCATTGCTTGGCCTGTGTCTCCTGTCTGTCTGCTGCTTTGATGCCAGATCTCCAAAAAGGCCCAGAACTCACCTGGGGATGGGTTTTAAAATGTGCATCATCTAATTCAAGTACAAAGCAGATGAAGTCTTATAAATGTGATCAGTCACTCAGGTGCTTCAGTTAAAGCACTATCTCTTTGTAAATCCCAACACCTGTTAATCTTCAATCAGGGCTTCTGGCTGCTGCATTTTTCTCCACTTTATTTATTTTTAATATCTAGCTACTAGTATGGCAGCACTTCACTCTTCAATGCCAGGGGGGAAGCCTGTGCAGCCTTGCAGGCAAGAGTGTCTGGGGAAAGCAATGTGATTTGTGTTTGTGCACGAGCAGTGCCAGAATTGAAGTGTAAATAAGGGTTGGGGCTGTGTAAATCTGTGCTGCAGGAGGTGCTGCTTGGTGGTAAATCCCTGTGTCCCAGAGGGAGGAGGCAGCAGGAGCCTGTCTGGATGAGGAAGCAAGCAGTGAACACACGACTTTCCCTCTGTCCCAGGTGAGACTTTGGCACTTTGCAGTTGTGGGGCTGGTGCTGCCCCAGGGCTGAGCCCGTGGTGATCCCACTGGGGGTGCTCCAGGACGTGTCCCTGGCTGTGCTTGGTGCCCCTGGGCCACGGAGGCAGGGTTTCAGCATGTTGGGGGTAGTGAGTGAAGCCTGGATGGGGCCCCAGAGCAATGGGGCAGCACTGCTGGGACAATCCTGTAGTCCCCTGAAATGGACTTGGTTTGCTGGCACTGGGGAAGGTGCTGAAATTGCCCCAAGGAGCCCTGCAGTAGGAGCCCCTCTCCTCAGGAAATGCACCTAAACCCCATTGCAGCTCACTCAGCAGGCACTGGGTGGAAGTTCCCTCAATAGCTGTGTCTGGGGAGAAACAGAAGAAATTTTGCTTAGGGAAGAAAGGAGGCCAGTTGCAAAGAGGAGAGATGAGGTGCTGGGCAGAGGTTTGGCCTCTGCCTCTGAGGGTGGTTTCCAGACAAAAGGCATATTTATAGAACAGTCCAGAAATAGCAGTGTGATCTATCTGCAAGACACTTGTTCCCTGCCAAGACATTTGGGGTGGCTTAGCCATTTAAAATATTTTAGGCACAGAGCAACATCAGCTGCTATCAAAGCTTGCATGGAAGAGCAAGAAGTGTCTGGGCACAGTGGCAGCAGCAGCTCTGAGCCCTCTGCCCAGAACTGCAAAGCAGCTGTGCTGTACTCAAGCAATGATGTCTAACATCAGCATCTTTAACTTGTTTATGTTTGGAGTGCAAGTATGATGGAGAGAAAAGCAGTTAAACTTCTCTTAATCCCTTCATTTGTTCCCCCTCGTGCTCAAGCCTGGCTTTGCTAAGGGAGCTGCAGCTCAGCCCTTTCCTGCTCTCCTTTCACAGAAGGGGACAGAGGAAGGCAAGTCCCACACCCAGATGGAAAAAAGAAATACAAAGGGAGATGCTCAGAGGCCTGGAGCCCTCCCCTCTGGAGACACCCTGAGGGGTGGGGCTGCTCAGCCTGGAGAGGAGGAGGTTCCATTATGGCACCTTCTGGCTGGAGAGGGGCTTTGGACAGGAGCATGCAGTGATAGAACAAGGGGGAATGGCTCTAAATTGTCAGGAGGTGGCTCTAGGTGAGATATTAGGGAGTAGTTCTTCCCTGTGAGGATGGTGAGGCACTGGAATAGATTGCCCAGAGAAGCTGTGGCTGCCCCATCCCTGGAAGCATTCCAGTTGGATGGGCCCTGAGGAACCTGGTCTGAAGGAGGACATCCCTGCCCATAGCAGGGGTTTGGAAGCTGATGAACTTCAAGGTGCCTCCAACCCAAACCATGCTGTGATTCTGTGATTTGCCTTGAGCTAAGACCCTGCAGGGCCCGGGGCCCTTCCAGCCACACACAACCAACACACACAGGGCTGTTCCCTCTGTGCTTTGGGTCACTTGATGGATGCTGGAGGGGAAAGAGGAGCACTGTGTCTGCTTCTCTCATGGATGAAGTCATGGTTTGGTGGAACTGGAGGTTTGGCAGCACTTAGGTAAATAAATCAAAGAGGTGGAATAGAGGGGGTGACAAGAAAGCAGCTCTGCTGCTGCCCCTGAAGACAACACCCAGTGTTTGGTCTTTGGACCCCCTTGGGTGCTGCTAAATTCTGGGGGCCCTTGTGCAGCCCAAAGGGGAGGACCACTCAGTGGTGCCCCACAAGCCCCATGGATCAGTGTAACACAAACACCCATGGCAAAGGAAATAATTCCACTGGTTTTGAGAGGCTCAACCAGACTGGAAAATGTGAGTGTTAAGGTGAGTTTTGTTCATGTTGCATTGCATTGATTTGTCCCATGCCAGCACTGCTCTGTGATTGTGACAGTCCCCATGGGGCCACTTACACAGGCAGATCAGTGCTGCACACTGTTGGGGAGTAACTTATCTGTGGAACCCACTGTCTGAAGGACAGCTGGCTTTGCCAGTATTTCTGACTGTATGTTCTTTTCTGATAAAAAGGGAAAAAGAGCTTCATCCACCCTTCCCAGGAGTGGCCAGTGCAAATTTCATGTGATATATGTAATTTGAGGGCTGGGGGGCAGTGGAGCTTTTGGAAGCTATTACATTACTGTACTTAGCAATGATTTAAAAGTAACTCTATTTCCTTCCCACAGGTGAGGATTGGACCTTTCCTTCCCCCTGGAGCACATCTGGGGCTCAGGCAGGTGGAGGAGGGTGCTGCTCCCTGCAGCTGCCAAGAGAGGATGAAATGAAATGGAAATTAGGGTTTCCTCAATCAGAACAGGGACTCAGTTTTTCTTTCCTGCAGGAAAGGGGCAATCTGTTCTTGAGGGGTAGAAAAGGCCATGAAATCCACTCTGTAGGATCCAGGTGGAAGCACTGTTTCCCTATATGACAGCAGGATCAAGGGCCTTCTGTTGCCTGTTGACTGCTCTTGGCTTGTCCCATGGAAAATCCCCAGTGTCCTGCTCATGTGACCTTGGGCTTTTATAGGAAAATACCAATATATGCTGTTGGAATGAAGCAGCAGCTGAAGCATAGCTCAGTTAAGGTTCTTTCCAGTGCTTAAACCAAACAACTAATAAACCACAGCAAAGTTAAACCTTCTAGCATGAGAAAGTTGGCCTTTCTATGAGAAATGCTTTCTATAGTCTCTTCTATTTATTTGTTAATGGTTCATGTATGAAAAGAAAATCCCCACATCACCACCTCCTATCTGGTGTAATGTAATGCCTGCTGCTGCTGCTGCTCTGCAGGGAACAGAGATGCTCTGCCCTGTGTAGATGTGGTAACTGCAACCATCATTCAGCAGTTTGGTGTTTCAGGGGCTGGAGGTTTTGCCCCATTGCATTTGTTGTGGTGTTTCACATGCTCATAGGAGAGGCAAATGCCAGAAATCAGAACTGAGCTATAAAACTTCTTTAAAAATTATGAATAAGTAATAATGAATCAACAATCCTGACCCAAAAGCAAGCTGTGCCCATCTCACCCTGGGCACATCCCTCTGTTTTGAGCCAGACAAAGCAGGCATTACTGGGCTGCATCCCAGGAAAGAGGCCAGCCTGAACCCTCCATGTCTGACCAAGTGGAGCCACTCAGCATTCCCAGGGATGCTCCAGCAAGGCCAGTGACTGGGGGCAGTGAGGCAGGGCTGTGTGAGTGGTAGAGCATCCCTGTGCCTCGTGGTGAGACCAGGAGGTGGGGGTGAGATGTGAGGTTCCAATAACATGTCAGGGTGGTATTTCAGACAACAACCTTACCCTAGTTCCACCTCCATTCCCCATGCTGCTGGAAGTGTCCCAGGCTGTGTGTGGCCCTGCTCTGCCTGTGGAGGCTGTGACTCCTCCTTCTCCAATGAGCACCCTTACACGGGGTCACTCATGGCCAGGGCTTTATTTCAGCTCAGACAGGGCTGCTGTACTTGTGCCTCTGTCTGGAATGCAGAAATATGTTCATGGATGTTCCTGTGCCCCAGCTCCTCTCTCCCAAGCTTTTGGCCTGGGTCAAGCAAGGCCACTGGGCCAGGGGAGGGTGTTCAGCCAGACTCAAGGCTGAGTTCTCCCACCCCACTTGAGCCCTGGGTGAGATGAGGGGCAGCTGCTGCCCTTGAGAGACAAGCAGGGTTGGGCTGTGGCTATCAGGGTTGGAGGGAGGTGGCTTCTCTGTCTTCCTTTATTCCCAGGGTCTTGTGCCAGGTGCCCAGAGCTGCTCAGACAGTAGCAAAGAGCCTGCAGAAGGTGGAGCTGGAACCAGCCTTTATTTCAGTGGGAATCACTGAAGGCTCTCGGCAGTGGGAATGCCTCTCCTCGCTCAGTGCTCCCAGTGGATTAAAGCTCCTGGTGTTAGATGTGTGTATTTATGTTACCCTGGCAGAGCCAACAGTGCTTGGCTCTAGGGGAGCATTGTAAATCTGAGCCTTTCCCTGTCATCCACACTCATCTTGATTTTAGAGCACTTGGTGGTACCTGGAGTATTTAACAGCACCTGGCTCTGACTAATGGTTACAGAAGCATATAAGATAGAAAGATTAGCAGCTCAGCTGTCTGATTAATATGTAAATGTACCCAGATATGTGTAAGGGCTCTTAATGAAGTAGCTCACACTTCTGCCTCTGTATATCAAAGGTGATTGATGGGAAAGTACTTCAGGTGCTTGCTGGAAAGTGGAAAAGTTGTTTTTGTCTACATCTTGCCTTCAAAAAATATCTGTAGACCTAGGGCTGAGATTTCCTAAGGGAGGAAAACCAACCCAGTCTGAGTTTAATCTCAACTAATCCAAATTGTTGGCCATGCTCCTGCAGTATCTGTAAATTCTCAGATAGGAATAATCCATCAGGATCTTGTATAACAATCCACACGGTGTCTTAAATAAACCTTCCTTTTGGCTGTAGCCTGTAGCTGACACCTCCTATAAATTATTTGATGATACTTTATATGAAGGGCTGGAGGCTGAAATGACTGTTGTGGTGAAGGCAGGAGGCCTCAGCCCCATGGAAGAGGTTCCTGTGCTGCTGCTTCCACCCAGCTCACGTCACATCACAGCCCCAGTCCCAGAGCCTTCTGCTGGGCTAGCCGGGGCAGCTGCCTGGGTCAGGGAAATCAAACGAAAATCCTGAGGCATCAATGGATTTGTGGAATGCAGGGGTGTCCCTGCTGGAGAAGGAGCACCACCTGAGATCTCAGCCCTGCAGCCAGGGCAGGGGCTGTCACTCTCAGGTGTCCCTGTCACCACACCAGCACTCTGTGCCCCTGCTGGGTTCCCTGAGATCACTGTCCTGAGTCATGTCGGGCTTTCATCCCACCCCTACAAACCACTGTGCACATTTCAAGATCACTCTGCAAAATAAAGCCCATTCTGCTGAAACAGATGGTGGAGTGGAAATTTTGCAGTGGTAGTAACGTGGGGTGATGCAGCAAGCGGAGCAGAGCGTGGTGCCTGCTCCAGGTCGGGCTGTGAAGCGCTCGCTGCTGCCAGATCTCTCACAGATAAGGTGCATTACAGCACCTGCCTGTCAGAGGAGTTCAAAACATTCAAACCCTGTTACAGCTCTCTTTTGCTGCCTCTTTCTCACTCCTGCAGGTATCTGGGGGGCTCAGAGCACTCATTGTTTCCACCTCCTCTCCTGTCCCCCTGGAGTGAGCCCAGCAGCTCTACCTACAACGTGTCTCATGTTGCTCTCCCTTTGTCAGGGTGTCTTGGAGCTGGCTGAGGCTGCAACTGCTTTGTCTAAAATTTTCCATGCCTCTAGCCAGGCTTTTTTTTGGTGCTGATTTTAAATAGTCAGACCTTCTCTAAGAGAAGGGATTGGAGCAGTGTGAAGTTTCCTTACAAAAGGTTTTTGCTGATGTTCTCTCTGTGTGCAGAAATGTCGTCACAGTTGGTGAGCAAGGGAAGAGGGAGTGAGTGACAGGGTGGAAAGTTAGCAGGTCACAGTGCCACCAGCAACCACACAAACCATGGCCACACACTTGCCATTCCCTGGTTTCAGCTCTGGGGAGGAGCATTTGGGACACAGGTCCCCTTCAACACTCATGCAGGAGAGCCCTGCAGGAGGTGTGAGGGCAGCAGGGTGACCCCTGACCCAACCAGGGCAGGTCTGAGAGGGTGGGTGCCAGCCCCTGGCCACCATTTCTCCACAAATAAACACTACTGCTGGCTCTGAAGGGTTTTTCCTACCATCACATTTATTGGAAATCATTCACATAATTTTTCCCTTAACTGCAGCAACCTGGGTGCACACTGGCATTTTTAGGTGTAGCTTCTTATTTCCTTCCAGTTCCTCTGATGCAGGAGAACCACCTCCTTGTAAGCACTGGCTCAGATAATGGTTCATTGTATTCCTCATGACAAATAGGTTTACAATAATTATTAGGCTGATGTTTAAAGCTTTCACTGTAAATCAATGCAATTAAAAAGAAAATAATACTCCATAATTCATACAGATAAAGATATTTGTCGACGGCTAATGTTTCAGAAGAAAATTTTATATGAGAATTGTTCAGTCCCTGTGACAGCAGGGTCCAGCTAATGATGCTGAGCTGGGACTGTAACACTATTGTCTCTGTGTTTCATGGTGTGAGTCCCCAGTACTGACCTGAAATGCTGAGGGGCTGAGAGTTCCCTCTCCTGATTCTTCATGACAGCTGAAAGAGTTGGTTACTTCAGCATCTTGTTCCAGACTTCCATGATCCTTCTGCTGTGAGTTCCCTGCTCTGCCTTCCCTTTCCACCCTTCCACGAAAGGTAGGTAGGAGGGCACATCAATGGCCATTTGGTTGTGTTCCCTGTGGGTTGGTCTGCTCCCTGTGAGATGAATGTCAGAGACTGAATTCATAATTTATGGCTTTAATATCTTCATGCCTATTATAGCAAAACTGTATTACAAAGAGGAACTCTGCAGAGAACACCACCACACCTGAACAGGCCTTCTGACTGAGGCCTGGAGCTGATGGAGATAAGAAAAGAAACTCAGATCTGGGGAGAAAAGAATACTTCACAGAGGGATCAAGCTGAGCACCTCTGGGGTAGAGACCACAGCTCCAGGGCTATCAGCTGCCAGGCTGGCACATACCCTCACACCAAAGCAGGGGAGGAGGGGATGTCCTGGGTGTGTGGTGGAACAGCCTCTGGTGGGAGGCAGCCCATCTTCTGCTGTGCACAGCTCAGCTGTGGGCCCTTCACCCCCAGAAAAGCTGAACCCACGTGAAGGACAGCAGAGGGGCAGGCATGGACCATCAAAGGGCCCCCCCAAGGGGGTCTGCAGACCCCACACCACAGAAGAGGCAACAGATCCACCGTGTTGCAAGGGACAGTGTCAAACTTGCCCTCCCCAGAGGAGGCACGTGGGCATTCCCACATGCCCAAAGTGTTCATTAACCAAATGGCTTCTGTACTCCTCTGTGTGGTGTGGCACAGTGGCAGCAGGGGACCCTCACCACCAAGAAAACCAGATGGAGGGGAGCAACAAGACACTGTTGGGACCCTTGGATGGGTGATATCCTGACCCCTGTCATTCTGCCCCTGTCCCCCCACCCACCCATCCACAACTAGCTCGCTCTTTCCCTCTTTTTCGATTAAATAAAGTATATAAATTTTTTGACACCAGCATCTAACCTCATTTGGTTTTAATCACATTTTTGGGTATATTTTGAACCTTTCTGGGTCCAATCCATTTTATTCACAGAGGCTTAGCTTCCTTTGGTCTTCTGTGTTAAACCAGTTCGTAACAAGATATTTAAGGGCTCCCAAAGTACAGAATAGTCAAAAAGCTTTGATCTCCCAGGCAGACTGGGGAAAAACACAGGGAAAGATACAGCCCTCCTGTGACAGACTGAGGAAAGGCACTGGTCCATCACTCCCTCCCGTGATGAGCCACTGTTTGTACCAGGTGGGTGGCACCCAGAGTGGACTATTCATTTCTGCCCGAGATGACTTTGTGTCACACCTCCCCTTTTTGGAGCTGTCCCTTGCTGTCAGGCTCTGGGCTCCCCTGGGCACGAGCACCTGCCCTCTCCCACTCAGCCCCCAGCAGCAGCAGCAGCAGGAGCTCCCTGGGCTGGGAGGGAAGGACCATGGCTGGTGGGCTCAGGCTGTCCTGGAAGAATGGCAGTCTGGGTTCTGACTTTTGTGACAAAATTATTAATAGATTTTTGCCCAATGATTGTTTGGTGGGTTTGAAATGTAAATATTCTCAGTGTAGAGTGAAATTTAGGAACTGCAGAAAATTGGGTCACTCCTGGGTCACTCCTTTGCAAAATGATATTGTAGCTCACAGACCTAATATATATCTATATATACACATATATATTTATATATATTAAAATATGTATATAGTATATATTCACTTTGCTGTCATGTAGCAGGTTACTCATATATTAATAATTACTAACAACACAGATCTTAGATCTGGGTGGAGAATATCCAAAGTTTCTGCAGTTCAGTTTTATTTTAAGGCTTCAAATTCTTTGATTCTACATTATAAAAACAGACCTAAAGTTATTCAAGAGACATCCAGTATTTCAAAGCCATGTTTTTTAATGTGACAGTGCTTTAAAATTTGGCCACAACACAGAGTCAGCCGTTGTGTCCCTTGCTAAGGGACAGTGTTGTGGGTGTGCATTGCAGGGTCCTAAAGTGACATCATGATGAGTTCAGCTTCGCTCTGTAATTTGCATTCAGCTATTTACAGCTCTGTCTGGGTCTTTCCTGGTAGATTTTTTTTTTTTCTTTTCCAATTCTAAACAAATTTAAAGCCTTTCAATGGCAGTAAGTGTACAGCTGATCTGCCGTTTTCAAGCTGCAACTTAGGTTGTCTCGCAGCAGCATTAATTCCAGCCCCGAGGCAGGAGAAGGGCTGCCAGGCTGATGAGCAGGAATGGATCTGTGCTGTTTCATTAGGAGCTGCCAGCACAGGACCTGCGGGCAGCCCGAGCAGCAGACCCCCCCTGGGGCATGGCCAGCCCTGGCCCCTGCCCAGCACCCCCCTGGGGGGGCAGAGCAGGAGAGCAGCTGGCACAGGGCTCCGAGCCCTCACCAGCACTGCCAGGTGGGGATTTGCCATACCAACCTCTAGGCATCCATCGTTTTTGAACGCTCAGGGATTCACCCTGAGTGCTGTCTTGTTCTGGGGATCCTAAAGATTATGTGTAGCACTGTGTAGAGTAAGAGAGAAAATCCCCACTCAAATTTCCCTTTCTGCGGGAGAGCGTTGATTGTTTCTGTGCTACAAATTGCTCTTTGTTTTTAGGAAGACTTTCTGACAGCCCTCCTTGCTCAAAACCACCTGGGACCGTGAAGATGTCACTCTTGGAGGGAGGGTGGCTGACTATAAACTTTCTGTGATTCCTAAAACCAGAGAAAAATTGTCAAGAAAGACACATTGCCATGTACGCTGGCAATGGTCTTTCAGGTGTTTTTCAAGGGCAGAAGTGAAACTGCACATGATGTGACAGGGACATAAACCATCACAAATATGTATGTGTCACAGGAGGTGTAATGTGGTTTTCTTTGCCTTTTTCATTTCCTTTGTCCCCGGCCTTGCAAGTGGGACAAATGCAAGTGGGACAAATGCTTCTGGGAGACTCTGGGGGAAGGGAAAGAAAAGACTAGGAAAGAAAGAGGCAGATAAAATGGGAAGCAGCAGGATGTGATGGATATATTTGCATATCATTTTGCATTCATGAGAACAATCATAACCCACTTATAGAATGATGACATCAAGCAAACGACATATCAGCAAATCAGTTTTAAGGCCTTTCATTTTGTTTCCAAAATAAGTTCTCTGCAGTTATTTTCCTTTTTAATCTAGGTCCATCCAATCTATTCGCTGGGATTTGTGGACTGAAATTTGGGATAGCTTTGTTTTATCTGTCATGCCAAAAATCAGATAAATAAACACAACCTTGTTAAGTGGGACTGGAAACTGTGGGGCTAAGGGATAATGATGAGAAATGTGTCTGAATGTGGGATGGGAGCATGGCCAGACACAGGCAGCCTTGTGGGGTGGGGCCAGTCTTTAACCATCTTGTTTAATCACACAGAGCCCCTGCCACTGGGGGAAACCAGTCCCTGACCCCTTCTTTTCAAACATTTCCCTGCCTAATTCTGGTTCCAAAACTTTTCTATATTTAAGAAAATGGGGCTTCCTTTTATAGGAAAATTATACAAGAAGAGCTCAATAATTTCCAGAATATATTGGGAGGGAAAGGCATTTATTTTGTCAGGTACCAGCTGAACCCTGCAAAAAAGATCTTTTGCTAATGCAGAAAAGCCACTGATAATGCAGAAAAGGCACTTGATCCTTGCAGAAACATTCAAGAAATGTGTCATGTTTGGGGGAAACCAGTTTCAGCTGTGGCCATACTGCAGGATGGAGTGTCCTACAGTGACCCTGAGTGAGCAACATAACACAGGCCACCACTGGTCATGATACTGGCCACACAGCTCTCAGAAGTGGTCATAGTGATTGTCAGTGGTGCTTGGGTCATCACAGAGGGGTGGCAGTGAAAGCAAGCTTGGAAACCAGCTGAGAATAGCCCAGCTTAACACCAGACCTAGACATGTATGAAACAGCACATGGGAGGGTATGACTAATGAAGGATGGGGACCTATTCCAAGTTATTCCATTCATTGTAGAGTTACAGAAAAGAACTTCATATCTTTTTAATGAGATTGCAAATTAGACTGCTAAAGGTAATAATGTTGTTGTAATTTACAGAGATATTTGATTCTTCAAAACTGTTGATTAAGGAATTAGAATTAAATAAAATTATTGTAGTACATACTGAGTGTATTGCAAGGCAAGGGATTTACAAGCCTCACAAGAGAGCTGCAAAGAGGGGAGCAAGGGAGCTTGTGTCTGCCTGGCTCTGTGAGGCTCAGGTCCTGCTCTGTCACAGTTTAACACTTCTATCTGTGGTTTTGGGGAGAAAATGAAACAGTCACAGATGACATAAAATGGGAAGAAAGGTGAAGAATGAGGTAGTAAGTCACAGAGGCTGAACATTTGGGTTTTCTAGCTTGGCACAAATAAAGAGTGTTTGTTTGTTTGTTTGTTTGTTTTTTAATAAGGTCAATCATCAAGCTCTGCATCCTGGAAGTCAGGAGCCAGGTTGTGTTTGCAGGACAGGGACTGCTGCCCAGAGAACAACTGAGAGATTATGGAGAATTAAAGCTCCTTGTCCAGCACTGTATCTTGAAGGTAAAGGGATGATTATAGTGGGATAGAGGGAGGAATTTCAGCACTGATAAGGAGACACTCTTGTTTCTGTGTTGGATGGTGCATGAAGATTTCTGAAACAGAATCTAGCAGGGTCTGAGACAGGGCTGGTACAGGGGGCCTTCCTAACCTGATAATCTCTGAACTGTGCTGCATGTTTCAAATAATGCCCAGCGTGGGTGGATGAAATATGTGCCAGCTCAACCCAGATGTGCCTTGTCTTCCTGGAGCCTGTTGAAGGAGCCAGGTGCTCACTCCCACCTCCTTGCTGAGGCTTTGTGTGCTCTGGACACACTGATGAGTACAGAGGCGGGGAAAGAGGGATTCAGGTGATACATTTTACATTTCCCCTTTGCTGCTGTCTTTTGCTCCTCTGTAGTTGCTTGGTGAGAGCCAGCTGTAGCCTTCAAGCATTAGAAATATTTAAAAATCATCCCCTTTGCTCAGGGGAAAGGTGGCATAGCAAACAACTGCCACGTTCCCCAAGAGATCAATAACACCCTGCAGGAAGCTAAATCGTCCTTTATTAATCTGATGAATTAGCCTGATACAGGGAGGAAGAGATCAACAGCATGGAAAATAAATGCATGCCCTGAGGCAAAGCTTGTCAGCTATGGAAATAGAAGTGTCTTTCGTTTTATCCATAACAAATAATGTTGAAAGTTAGGCTGGAAGACCAAAGTGATTTCTGAGATTTGTTAGCGCAATGTGGATAGAGAAACTCACGTCTCTTTGAAAAGCAATTACACAATCACGCAGAGACAAGCAGTTTCCCTGCTGTGCTGCTGGATTAGAAAGCCTGAATATCTTCCTCCTTATATTTCAAGAGGAACTGATCAAGCCAAGTACTTAGGTATATGTCTCAGCTCCAGAGTCATTCCAGGGAGCTCAGCTTTAGCCTTGAATCAGGATCTAGGAAAAAAGACAAAATGAAATGGCATCAAATTTCTTTCTTCTATTAAGGAAGGCAAAAGAGAGTTTTCATAATAAGGAACAAAAATCAGCACCCCGACCAACTACCCTGGAGAGGCAGCCCTGGCCCTGGGTTTTTCCCTTCCACCTGTGGGAACAAGTTGTACACTGCCAGGAATCATTGTGGTTTTCTTTCTGAACATGGCATGATTCAGCCAATCCTTAGAAAATGTGATCAGCTTTTTGAAAGTCTCCACACTGCCTTTGGTTGCATTGATTTGACCAAATCAGGGCTGGCTATTTTGAATTTTCAAAGCATATTCAATTTCCCAGTGTGGAGAGACTTTTGTTGTGACTTAGGGATGTGGTTTGGTGGCAGACTTGGCAGTGTGGGTTAATGGTTGGGCCCAATGATCTTTGGATCTTTTCCAACCTAAATGATTCTATGACTTTATGATTTGTGCCTGTTTTCTTTCAGGAGCATGGTGCAGCATCACCCAACCGTGCTCTGCCTGGGCCAGAGCAACCTGAACCCAGCAGCTCTGCAGAACTGGGGCAGGTTCTTGTGGCTGCTGGAGAGTTTTGTTTCCTGCAGGTGCAGGGGCTCAGCAGCAGCTTTTGAAGACCTGCTCATTTCCCAGTAAAATAAGCATGAACGCTCATTCCGGAGCCAGGATGGTTGACATGTCAGCTCTCATATCATGCAGTGTTTTTGCAAGAGTGAGAATTTCAGTTTTCATTTCAAAAGTCCACAATTGCTATGTAAACTGTCAGAAACTGCTTGAAGAAATTTCAAGTCAGGTTTAGGATTTGAGGGCATGTCAGAATTTGCAAATGGCTGTACATGGCAATGTGACTTGATAGACATGTCTCTAAAATTGCCATTGGGGACAGTTTTTTGAAGGCGTGCTGTAGTAACTCTGGAAGATCTTCAAGCAGAGACCACAAGGATCTTGGTGTATTTTCTTGGTGTAGAATTAATGGTTACATTTTCCCTACCAAACTCCACAGCCTGAATCAAAACCAAAATACATCGAGGTCTCTAATTCAATCTTCACGACTTATTATTTTTTTTTATTAGATAGAAAATTCAAATATACAAATGGTCCCTTACAGTTCTTGGGTCCATGCAAGCCACAGGGTGTTGCCAAAAAGCAAGAGGGAAATTCTGCAGATGCAAAACCCAATTCAAAAGATAAACTACTTCCAGTGTCACCACTTTGCTCATTTCCCATCCCTATGGGCAAATATGAATTTTTTCTGAACCTTTAATCTACAGCACTGAATAAAGTTATGTAAATCTGGTGCAATGAAGAAGGCTTTTAAGCTGTGGTAGATATATCATGGTCCTCTCCCATTCTGTGAAATTGCTTTACAGCCAGGCCATAATCGCAATGACAGACATGCTTGATTGAGTTTTGTCTCTCTGTTAATCTATGGAGTAATTTTCAGGTGAAAATGAAGAGCTGTGTGTATCTGGGAAACTGGGGATGCACTGAAAAATAATCCTTTTAATACTGAGCATGGAGATTCCCTTGTGCTATTATAGGAGTGCATTTTAGGATTAGAGTCTTTGGAAGCTTCTCGTTATAACTGTAATTTATTTTTAGTGGTTTTTCCCCATAAAGTAATATTAGATATTAAAGAGCATATATTTCAGGTGGTAGTGAAAAACTGAAGATTTAGGCAAGGTACTGTGAACGTGAATGCATGAGAGATGGTGAAGATGACTCATTTCTCTAATGCACAGGGTGAAAGCTTAACTGAAAGGGTGAACAGATGAGAGGCAGAGCACAAGTGGTGTTTTATTGTCAGATCCTGAGAAATGTCATTTCAGACTCTCAGGGGAATTCTGCCTGGGCTCTGCTGTTATAAGTACAATTTGTTGTACATGAAAGAAACCGATGATGAGGGGACAGGTGGACTTTCACTGTGGGATGAGGAGAGCCACACGTTCCAGGCAGGGTGGACTTGCAATGGCATGTACCAAAGTAGCCAGCAAGGCTGGCTGTGTCCTTTACTGGTAAGGATGAGCCAAGGAGAGCTATATCAAAATAGGGGAAGATTATCTTGAGTCTACAATAACAGACTTGGTGGCACTCACCAGATCCTGAAGTGGTGCATGAGGTTAAATCCACCTGGTGCTTGAAGGGCTTTTCTCCTCTTTTCTTTGTACAAGGAGGTGCACACTGCTACTGGAACCTTGTGTGGCTGCAGCCATCCTGTGCAGCCCTGGAGGGTTTGCTTTGTCACTGTGAAGAGGAGATAAAAGCTCTTCTTATCTACACAGCTTCTCTCAGATATCAAGATGATTAAGCACATGTATTTGTAAAATGTGCCTCAGCACCTCTTATTATTGATGACAGGGATGACTGGCAGCAACGAGTCAAAGTGAAAAATCAAAAGACAAGGTGAGGCAGTGGGGAGATCGTGGCTCCCAGTCACCAAGGCTCTGCTGTGGTTCTTGCTGAAGGACTGCTTCCCACCCAGAAGGAAGGACCCTGACAACAACCAGGTTGCAGATGGGGCAAAGAGATTCTGGTTGCTCCTTGTCTAATCATCATCATATGAGCTGTCCCCCTCTCCTGAGAAGGCTGTCCCTGGATAGGTGACAGTGTGGAGCAGTGCCAGAGCAGATGTCAAGAGGCTGAAGCAAGGAGGGAGTCATTGGAGAGGTTGCAGACTTGGCCCTCCTTGTACAGACCCATTTGATTTTCTCATTTCCTTTGGAGAAAGAAGAGGAAGAGTAGACCAAGTGAAATGAAGAGTACCTTGACATATCGACTCATTTCCATACCCAAACCTGTGTCCTCAGGCTCCCTGCTGACTCCTTTCATCTGCACCCAATTACAAACCCAGTCAGATGGTGAAAACTGGGAGATCTGATCATATTTCTGTGAAAATCAATGGCAAGCCTTCCCTGGTGCCAGACCAGGCTTCTGAGAGGGAAATGCTTCTTGTGAACTAGGAAAGTTGGTGGGAGGAAAAAACCCAACTTCTTAAAAATCCTTTGCGGTGATCAGCATTTAAATTTAGCCATTCAGGGACTTTTGATCCAATGTAAGTGGAAAATTGTAACCTTTGCTGACGAGTGTGATCCTGCTCAGCGGGAGGTGGCAGGGTGCTCCGGATCTCGTGGGCTTGGACCCAGAGGGAGGTTTGTTTTTAGGTCTCATGTTGACAAAGTTCTCCTCTCTCATTTAGAAAGGGCAGCGTTACTGTGAGGAGGGATATTGAGAGGATCGTTGCCTTGGGCCCTTCAGAAGAATTGCCACATTTTACATTAAGGGCAGCCTTCCTCACGTAGTACATCTCTGCAATTAATTGCCTTGACACATGATTAGTACCTAGGGGCAAGGACGGATCGTTCTGTTGATTGGGCAGGGATGCGTTATTAATTGTGTAAGCTGGCTTATAGTCAAAGGACACAAACCAGTGGCTACAGTCGCTGTCACTGTGGATATTTGAAAGAGCACTGGAGATTTGTGTCAGGGCAATGCTCCTTTGCCATCCCAATATGATTAAGATTCTCGTGCTGCAGCTCCTAAGAAATCAGTCTTTAAACCTCATCCCCTGCAACACCAGGTCAGCTGGTATTTCTGGTACCATGCTGCACCCTCTCATTGTCTCTTGTTGGTTTTCCCCCATTGCCCAAACATGGAATGTGGCAGACAGAAGAATGCAGGTAGCTTCTCCCCAGCTGGCAGGGAGCAGTGGGGGGTTTTGTACTCAAAAAAGGAATTAGCTGACCTTGACTCATTCTGAAATGATGTGACGTCCCTTTTAGAGTTTTAATACCACTTTTTCTGCCAAGAAGTCATTTTGAAAGGAAATAAGTCCATGAAGGATGTTACAAAATTTAGCAGAAGCAAATGTCAAAAAATTCAGAAATAATAATAATGATCATATAGTGTAATTTCTTCTCTCTGCATCCCATGTAGCTGAAGCAATTTTATAGCTGTTGTTACACTGTGCAGGATCTCTGCATAGTATTAATTGCCAGATGAGATAATACAGTTCAAGCCTTACATACTTCACTAAAATGAATCCTAAAGTTTTTCACTGCTGGTTACACACTGTTCATACCAATGAGGATGCTTTGGAGAGCAGACCTGGACTTAAAGGAGGCAGCCACAGATGAGTAGGAATGATGGCTCCTACCACAACTATATTTGTACAGGAGAAACTGAGAGGTGGAGGCCAAAAGAAAGTCCAACAGCCCAAGGTGGGGTGAATATGTGAGATGTGATGAAGGTGGAGCCAAATATTAAGTTTTTTTTCAGGTTAATGCTAATAGCTGTGAGTTGTGCATTGCAACACCCGCAACATCTTTGCTGACAGGAGGCTGTTCCATGTTTGTTCTCTTTGTTTCCAGCTGTGTGGGCTCTGAGGGGAGCAGTTGATGCTTGCAGGCTTTCAGTGCCTCTCACATGAGCAGCTCCAATGCTCATTTCTAAACCTGTCCAGCATCCCTGGAGCTGGTGGCAGTGCCAGGTCTCTGGTGGTGCCCAGGGTGGGGAGAACACTCCTGCTCTCAGCCTTGGGGTGCCCTTCTGCCCCCAAGTCCTGCCCAGGCGCCTGACAAACTGCCTGCCTGTGCACAGCTTCACACAACGATGCCAAAATTCCTCATCTTGACAGAATCACCCTCTGCTCTCATTACTTTAGAAACAGAAATTGTCCACAGCAACTTTTTAGAGCGACACCTGAAGGGAAATGCATGTTATGTTACACACTGTTATTAAGTGCCTCAGGCACCAGCAATCTTTTTTCCTGCCAGCATTGATTCATTAAGCAGCATACGGAAGTATAACAGTGACTGGTATTAGCTTGTATCTCCCTTGCTAACCAGACTCTAATTTGTCTTCTTCATTTTTATTTCCAGTGTTTTGCATTGTTGTAATGAAGAACGAATAGCACAGGAGAAAAAGCAACTTCAGAGCTGTAGCTTTTTGGCTTGTGCATTTCTACTAGGCCCAAGTGGTTCACTGATAGGACTTTTATATATTGCAAATTCAAAAAGAAAGACTTCTTGGTCTAAAAATTGTCTTGATTTAAATGGGATCTCAAACTGAGAACAAACTTCTCAAGTTTAAGCACATTCAAGAGTTGCAGGTATTGTACCTGGTAATGTACAGAGGTGTCCAGCACCCTGGAAAGCTTATGTAGAAGCATAGGGAGGAAAAATAGATAAACCAGATAAAGAAGACGACAGCCAAAAAAAGGCATAATGAGAAATGCTGAACATTATACTCTCTCCCCACAGGAGAAAACCGCTCAAACGTCAAGAGCAGCCCAGTTTGGCTCAGCTGAAGCATGGTGTGCACGGGGCTCCTGGGCTGCCTTGCGCAGAGCCTGCTGAAGGCTGCGGTTCCTTGGTTTTCACGGGGCCGTGCAACACTTCATGTTTACAGTTGATCACCTTTGTGTTTGTGTCAAACCTCACAGAAACAGAATTAAAAATAAACTAACGTAAACCACACAATGTACAGGGTGAGGTGTGGGACCGCTCAGGGCGTGCTGTGGAGATGGACTGGCAGTCCCAGTGCACAGGAAGGCTGAACAGCCAAAATGCTGCCTGGCCCTGGCTGGGTTTTTACATCTTGCTGGACGTTTTTCTCAGCCAGTTGTGTGGAATTTCCTTTGTTTCGGCCTTCTCCTCTCTGTTACACCTGTGGTGATTGTACAGGAGGAGAAGTGACAAAAAGCTCATCCAACCAGGAGCCTCAGTGCCTCAACCCTGTCCACCTTCCACAGCATGAACACTTTCATGAACGCCTTTTTTATTTTAAAGCCACGTCCTGGGAAGCTCCGGGTTTGTTGCTGGGCTCTGTGGTGCTGCCCCAGGGCTCTCTGTGCCCTGTTCCAAGAGTGGCTGGGTGGTGGCAATGGCCCCTTTGCCCTCAGGGCTTGGACTCCATAACATTTCTTTCCTTGTCCTGTCAGAAACGACCCCCCTGGTCTCCTTCTGCTCACATCCTGAATTTTTAAGTGTCTTCAGATAGTAATGACTTTAGAGCATCTCCTGGAAAGAACCCCGAGATTAACACTGCAACAGTAAAAGTGATGCACTAACCTCTAATAAAGTTTAAGTGCCCTGTTAACCAAATACTTCATGTCTCAATTCAATTTAAACCCTACTATGAAATATTTGTTCCTTTGAAGTGGACAAAAAATGTTTTCAACTGATGATTCACATTTTAAATTAATTTTTAAATTATTATATTATGGTGCACTAATGACAATGAAGAGACATGTGTGGGTGCTTGGGGCAGGACCAGAGCAGACACATTCTTCAATATGAATTAATTTCTGTTATCACCTAATATGTAATCACACATCATGTGTTTTATTATTGTTAATAATTAATTTGCATGATATTAATATTTATTATTGTTCTGGCCCTCAGAAGAATCCCAGGGCTCCATGGAGCAAAATGAGCTCTATCAAACTCCTCATTTTCCAGCTGCAATGGGAGGGTGTGATTATATTGCTCTATGTAGGCAGAGTGAGCTCTGTGTCTGAATTTAAAACATAGCTGAAACAAAAACTGAGAGATAGTTCTGAGGATAGATGGGTTTCCCCAGGTCAGAGCTTCTTGCAGTGACTCTGGTACTCTGGGTGTGGACAATCTCCTGTTTTATTTATTTTTGTTGTAGGCAGTAATTTTGTGAGTGGTTTTCTAGGCAAAGCAAAGGTTGAACTTTTGAAGCAAACGCACACAGCATGACCTTTATGTCTCTTAGCCACTGTCAGGCTTCACTGAGTGCTCTGCACCCTGACATTCAGTAAGGCAATAAAGAAATGAAAAGTACTAATGTAACCTTTATAAAAATAGTTGAAATGATAGTTTAATTTTTAATCTCCCACTATGGTGTTAAAATAAGCTCAATAAACTTTGGCGGTAAATTACATTCAGAAGGAATTCAATTTAAATAATATTATGGTTATGATAGTCAGCAAATTATGTCCTAAACTGCTGCTTCAAGAAAAGAAAGACACATTTAGGGTGGGATTGTTGATCTTACCAATTTTTGGATAATACTTGGGCCACTATTAATTTTTTGGTAGTTGATCTGGAACCTGAGGTGCTTTCATCTTGCATATCCTGCCAGACAATCAAGAGGATGTTGTAGATTAGCACCTCTCAGCAGCCAGGGCAGATGAGTCTTGTGTATTTGAGCTGCAGCATTGTGCTTCATCATCTTTAGAAAAGACCTGCACAAAAATTAGGACCAAAAAACCTGTTTGAAGTGAAGAGGAAGAAATTAAACAAAATAATGTTTTAAACAAAGTTATAAAGTTGTTTGATAGTGAAAATAATTTCTTAGCTTTCATATAAAGTGACATGGTTTGCAGGGTGATCATTCCAGATCAGGCTATAAAATCAGGCTGAGCTTGTGGCTCTGAAGTACCTGTTGGAAACTGCCATAGGCTCACATATATGAGCACATGCTGGAAACAAGTGCTGTGTGATGATTGAAGCCTGTATGTAAGATAAAAGTTAAGCAGAACTGTATATACAAGACTATGTCTTGCATCTTACATGGAAGGATCTGAAACTATTCCTCAAACACATATTTCTCAGAATGTTTTTACCTAAAATGCTCTCCTTTTGCAGTGTGTGGTGATACAGCAATCTTTATCCATTGCCCTGGATGCAATTTTGAGCTCTGTTTTGTCTAAGTGCACAAAACATACTCAGGAAGGTAAGGGATATGTACCCAGCACTGGTTTTGTTGGATGTTTTAATTCATGAGAGATATCACTGTTCTACTTGTTCTCTTGCAAAATTAAACCCTCTCCCATGTAGCCAGACTGTAATTGCTGGTAGTGCTTCGACAGAGCTTGGAGAGGAACAATAAAATTATTTTTTAGAATAGATAGGACTAGAGAAAACAATGGTTCTCAAGCTCTGCTCACCCTCTCCTGCCTCTGTCTGCTCAGCCTGACTGCATCTCTCACTCTGGGACATGTGGCCTGTCATGGGGGCAGCACCAGGGAAGATGAATGCAGTGAAAAAATACAGTATTGCCACCAGTTCAGATAGACCAGGAACTATTATTGGAGTACTGACTTTATTTTTTACAGCTGTTGGGAGGTTTCTGTTCCTTTGAAGCTGAGGAGAGCACAGTGAAGGTGTGGGAGGTAATGTTCAGTGTGGGGAAGAGGGACAGAGGAAAAGCAGTTTGCACTGCCAGGGAAAATGCACCGAAGGGAAGGAAACAAATCTTGCCTGTGGGTGATAAAAAGATAGATGCACATTATAGACTAGTGGGGGCTATTTTCTGGAGAAATGGTGATCTCTACTAGCAGGTGAGTGGGATTGCAGTGCTAAAGACTCATTGCATTGTTCCCAATGCTGCTCTAGGCTTAGGTAATTTCACACTTTCTCACTTTCTCTATGAAGAAATAATCTGCTGAACGCGTTTTGCTGTATAATTTTCATTGAATATAATTTTAAAAGGTTTCAGTAAAACAGCTCTTTACCCCTTGAAGGAAACTGAGAAGTAGGAGGTCAAAAATTAGTGATCTAGTTTCATGTTATTAGATTTCCCCTAATCAAGGCAGCAGCAAATATACTGCATTAATAGAGCACCAACTGTGTAGAACAAATGGATTATGATTTTTTTTAATGGTGTTGCTATAAATACTTTGTCCCTACCTAGATTTGCCACTGTAAGTGAAGTATGACATTTTAACACATGTAAAGAAAGCACATAACCATGTCTACATAAACTTTTTAATTTTAGTGACTGAATAGGAATATGAGGACTTTTAAAAAAGTCTCAGTTCTTCTTGAAAATTAAGGCAGATGAGTGTGTTCCAGATGCTGAATTGGAGGGAGTTTCAAACCTATGGTTATATCGTTACTAGTTGGACTTTAATCAAACTGGGACCATTTATATACCTTTACTAATGGAAGTTGTGGCTTGTTCCAGGGGGTAAAACTGATAAGAAAGGAATGGGCTAAAAATGTGATACTCCATGAAATTATCTGACCTCAAATATCTGGGAGTTAAAAGGAACAATTCCACTGGGTGTAATCAGGACATGGCTTAGTAAAGGAAAAAAAAATTTTGTTTTTTTTTCAGTGACTGTTCCCTCTTTCTATGAAATGCAGCATGCTATCTAGAATTCTCTAATTTCTCACTTTTTATTACTTTTTCCTTTTTTTCACTCAGTATTTGCTCAGGATTTTTTCAGTTAAAGTATGTACATATTGTCATTGAATATAGAAGTTAGGTTTACTTTGCTGAAATTTTTGTAAAACCAGGAAACTTTAGAGAAGTTATGAAAATAAAATGCCCTAAATTCTGCCAGGTTTATTCGATTGTCTCTTAGAAATTTTAAGTCAAAATATTGAAGGAAGGATAGTAAAGAAAGTGTTCAAACAACACAAGAAGGCAAGTATTTAATGAAGTATTTATGTAAAAACTAATTAAATGGAATTAAAATCAGAGTTGTATTTTACTTTAAAGTTTGCAATACAATATCCGGGTAGGGGAAAGCCCCTTCATATTTGGTGAGAAGCTCTCTAAGGTAGGAAAAGAATTCAGGTAAGAGATTTCTACCCTTTATCTGTCAAACAAGAGAAGGAAATTGAAGTCAAACACCTACATTTAGCAGCACAGAATGATGTGCCTTCTATAACCCACGGGGCTGGCACTGTTTCCTCACCTGGCACCAGTGTGGTCCCCGAGTGTCCCATTGCCACTGGATTGCCCCAGCCCAGGGGGCTGGGGTCTCCTTGGGGAGCTGGAGTCTCTCTCAGGGCAGGTCATTGCAACCTGGTACTTGAAGTTGTTCCTGAGCACATTCGTTCCTCTGAATGCAAAGCCCTGATGTTTTTTTTTGGACAACCCTGAACGTGCTTATGAATAGTTCATAGTAAAAGCTTCCACAGAGAATATAAAAAGCAATTAAATCTTAATGGCCTGATGTTTACATTTTTTGAACTACAGGTTGGAAAGCCTGAGTGCAAATTGTTCCGACACAGCTAATGTTTTTTGCTGTGAGGGGATTTGTGATAAGCACTGGGCAAAAAAAATGTATCTAACCAATCTAGTCTCATTTTTCCATACAAATTTTCCTTGTGCCTCTAGAAGTGAGGGTTTTCAGTGGTATTTTAGGTGACAGTTCCCTCAGCAAAATTACCTGAAGATTTAAGGTCCCAGGGAGAGGGGAACGTGGGCTCACCCAGGCAGGGAGGTCAGGATGAAAATGCTGTCCCCAAACACCATCAGTACTTAGACACCATCCCCATGTGAGCCATGATGACTACATACAAATAAACCAAGTACTCAAAGTACTTTACAGTTGCTTTTAAGGAGTCAATCCTGCAGCAGGGGGTTCTACCCAGGCTGGGACTGGGGGCCCACCTACACAGACCTGCTACCAACCTTTCATGGGTATGTTATGCCAAGTCAGTATTAAGTTTCAGCTCCAAATAAAACTTCCCCTTTGACACAAGGGAGGATAATATTTTTGGTGCTTTTAGCTTTTTCTGCTCCCTACTGGCCTTTGCCATCTCAAATTTTGTAACCCACAGGCCAAGAGACACATCAAGAAAGGCAAAGGTGAGGCTTCCCTTTCAGCCTTGAAGACTGTGTGTCTGTGCCTGACACAGTTTTATTTATCTTAAAATACAGTAGTAACCCACCACACAATCATAGAATATCCTGAGCTGGAAGGGACCCAGAAAGAACATTGAGTCCAATTTCTGGCTTTGCAGGGGACAACCCCAAAAATCACACCATGTGTTTGAGAGTGTGCTCCAAATGCTTCTTGAACTCTGACAGTTTTGTATCCCATCATCTTGTCCTTCTGGCTTACCTTGCCTCTGACATGGAGGGATCAGCCATGCCTGGGACAAGGCTTCCCAGCCAACGGGGCTGCCAAGGCATGCCAGCCAAGGGGAATGGCTTCCTGCAGGCTCTTGCATGAGCGTGCTGGCTCTCAGAGGGGACCCATCTGGTACAGATTGAAAGCAGTGACCCAGAGTTATGTGGATCCTCTGCATCACCCAGACTTCATCTGCTTAGCTTCTAACCTTTGAAAAACCCTCATCTCCCTCAGGGAATGGCCTTAAATACACAGAGCTGTGACAGTGATACAAAGAGTAAGAGTCTCTTGTGGCATGTAAATGTTGTTGTCTTGGCCAGCTCAATTTATTTTGCTCTTTTCTCTCAGTGTATTTGAGTCTGTAATCAATAGTGAAATTAAAAGGACGTGGGTTTAGTCCACCCACAGACTTTCACTGCCCTGCTTGGGGATGCCAGATCTGCAGTATTCTGTTAGTCTGTGCTCGAATGCTGGGTAGTCGTTGCCTAAAGATTGCTGCTCTCCAAAAAACCCCACATTTCCTGTTGTCTGTCAAGAGGAGTTTCACTGGCTCATGCTCTCATTACAAGCAGGGCAGCTCTGCTGTTGATTTCAATCAGAACAGGATTGGAACTACTGTCATCTTCGTATCTGTGTAGGTTATGAGCAGATGGTATTGCCTGACATTGAGTCCAATGCAAGGTTTCTGGCTTGGGCTGAAGCAAAATAACTCTATTGCAATCTTTCATTGGTGAGGAAAGTTAACATTTAACAAGGGCATTTTTCAGGATCTGACAGAAAAAGAAAAGAAATTTAATACACATAGCTATTTTAAAATGTATAAGCTCCACATGCATGTGTGTGTATGTGTATACATGAACACATCAGTTTGGGTTTTTTTGGGTTTGGGTTTTTTGTATAGCAGTATAATTTTTCTTATTGCTGAAGTCCGTGATGTAGGCCAGAAAAGCAAGCTGTGCCCAAAATACTAAGTCAAAACTTTCCAAGAGCTGTTAGTATAACCAGAATATGTTTGGGTATTTTTCCTTATTGAGATTGTGTCTGGTTTGGTGACAGCCTGGTGTGTGAAGCAAGCATGCAATGAGGGCCACACTTAGTGTGGTATCTACATAAAATTCTCAGTGCAAGTATGTGTGTGTATTTCTCTGTGCTGAGACCAATAGAATATCACCACAATAGTTTTTGAACAACTCATGAAATGAAAAATCCCAGTGCAATGAGGGAATACCTTCTGGGCTGTACTGAGCTATCTGTTCAAACAGTTAGTTTAAACTTGGTTAATAAACAACCTAAATCTTAACACCTCCCATAGATTATTTTCCCTTTGTGCTGTTACAGGTAGATTTATGGTTGGAATCCCAAAATGTTAGAAACTCTAGCTGGACAAAGAAATGTGCACAGAGCACATTTTTATTTTGCCACGAGCAATGTTTGGTTTCAGAGGAAGCAGTTTGTGCATCACCACAAATTGATAGCATGGGATGACGAGGTGAGAATCGTCATAAAAGAAACTTGGATTATGCTTTAAACTGCTCCCATTGGGATCAACTGGTACACTCTGAATTCTGTAGTTATGAAACTTCAGCACAGTGTCATTTGCCTCACCCTTCAGCTGGGTACTGCAAGGAGAGACTTCATTATAGGCTACAAGTTCCTAACAGGAAAGCAGGTCAGGACGTGCTACCAGGGCAGCAGAGACTGCTCTGCTCCTTGTGTGCATCCTTGGCATCAAGAAAAATGTCTGGGCACTGTTGAAATAGATACCAGCTGAAATAAAAATACACAGAAGGACTGCAAAAACAACTTTGCCCTGTGAATTTTCAGAGTTCACCAAAGCTTATTAGAAAAAACAAAACAAAATACTTGAGAGTTGACTTGACTCCAGGGAATAAACATTTACACAGGAGAAAAAATAGTGGGTGTCAAAGAGCTTTTTGACTTAGCTCTGAAAAGTGTAATGAGATCCAGTGGACAGAGTCTGGAGCCAGACACATTCAAATTGGAAACATGACCTACATTTTTAATGGTGAGTGTGCTTAGCCATTGGAACAAAGTACTCACAAAGTGGTGGATTCTCTCCTCTTGATGGCCTCAAATCAAGACTAGGTGCCTTACTGGGAGATAAGCTTTAGTCAAAAATAGTTATGCTTTAGTCAAACACATGTTACAGGGCTCGATATAGAGGTAATTGGGAAAATGTAATGGTCTGTGGCATCCAGGAGGTCAGGCCAGATGGTATAATGATCCCTTCTGGCCTCAAACTCAATGAATCTCAGAATGAATATAAATGCTATCATCTGGATCTGCATTTGAAATAATTGTAGGCAGAGATTAGACACGCAATTGCATATGATTCAGAATTGATAAACTTTCTTCCCCTCCAGAACAAAGGCCCTTATTTATGCCTAATTACATGGTGCTGTTGTAATTCAGGTAAATATCTGTTAGAAACTCAGATGCGATGTCAGCAAACCAACTTTAACTTGTGTGTGTGTGGTGTGGATATTCAGCTAGTTCCTAAAGCTGAATATTCAACTGCAGACCTGCTCTCACAGGAATGTGTCCAGGAAGAGCTCCCACATAGACTTTTGCTTCGCCCTGAGAGTACCATGATGTGATTTAGCCCTGTCAACTTTGAAGTTGGTTCAGCTAAATCGTAAAGACATGGAGGTTCTGGGCTTCAAAGCAGCTGGGTGCCTAATGCTGATGAGTGCCCGCGCATTGCTGAGTTTTACGGGAAAGAGTTTTGAAAGAGTAATAGCAAAAAGGTTCAAGCTTCTCTGAGTAGATTTTCTTATGCTGATATTATCACAAACAGCATCTCTGCTTGGCAATGCACATGCACCTGCAAAATAGCCCGCTCTTGCATTGCTTCTGCAGAAAGAAGGTATAAGAAATATTAACTGGCAAAAGAAACCGCATTAAAACACAGATGACTTTTAATATGAATTACACCTATATTATGTAGCTTTCAATTTTAGTGTTATCTCACTCACAAAGCATTCAAAACAACTGCGCAGGTAAGCAGTGAGGCTACGCAGAGGAAAAAATATTGTTAAAGTTCAGTGAAATGTCGTCATTTATGGTATTGTGGGCATTTACTTGTGCTCAGAAGACAAATGTTGATGAGTTTCATTCATAAAGGTCCATAACCTTTTGCATTCTCAGTTCTTCTCCACAATAAGTTCTGACCGATGGCACCAAACACCTAATTTCCAGGTAATGAGAAAGTTTATTTTTTCAAGTTCTCAGCACCATATGGAAATTCTTACAGTAGCTAATGTGCACCTTGAGGACTGAATATTCTGAGGTAATGAGGTTTCTCCCTAGGCTATAAATTTAATTTAAAGGGGGCAAAAGCCTGGATCTAACCACCCTCATAATGACCATGCTCACCATTAAATCATATCCGCACATGTTTTGAACACTTCCAGGGATGGTGGCTCCACCACTTCCCTGGGCAGTCTGTTCTAATGCTTGGCCATCCTTTCCATGTAAAAAGCTTTTCCTAATATCTAATTTAGTTCTCCCCTGGTGCAGCTTGAGGCCATTCCTCTCATCCTGTCTCTTGTTACCTGGGAGAAGAGACTGAGCCTCACCTTCCATCACCCTCCTTTTGGGGAGTCGTAAGACAGCAAGAGGGCCCTCTTCTTTTCTCCAGACTAAACCCAGGTTGGCCTTTCTCAATATGAACAATATGTGTGTCCCAGAATATAAAGCTAGAATCCACACCTACATCCAAACTCTATTTATTATAACCAGCTTCCATTTCTGCCCCCTTTTTCCCAAGCAGCACGCATAGAATATGATGACTAACATGGAGGCTGTATAAATACATGCTTATCTGTGAATTTTAAGCCACAAGTTCTTTGTATTCTCCTTCTGCACTGATGCCCAGGACCTTGTAGCTAATTACACATTTGCTAATTGTAGCCTGCTTTTCTCAACCTCTTTCATTTCAGCTCAAAAAGGAAACATGATAATGGTGACTCTGCAGATACTCTAAAATAACCAATGTTTTTCTGAATCTCAGCATTATTTTCTTATGTGAATAGCAAAAATCTCTCTGCAGATACTATTCTATACTGTTCTGAATATTTTTTTCAGATTACACTAAAAATGAAAGTGACATGAAATAGTGAAAATCATATTTAAAGTTAGCTGTGTTTTAATGTGGCATTTTACCAATTAGATATTTTGTAAAAAAATTTACAAAAGCTCCTGATTTTGAAGGTGCTTTTTCCATACTTCTACGAGGATGGCATTTATGGTAACACTGTTTTATCAGCAAAACTACTAAGGCAGGTATTTTGCTTTTTGTCTTGCTTTATAGCCCTTTATACAAGGCCTTCCTATAACAGTTCTTCAGTGGCATTAATTTCATAAAGGTCTTGAAGGTCATTCTTATTTTCAGTCAAATAACAATAACCGAGAATTTTAATGATGCTCTTGCATTAGTGTTATAATATTCAGAATTGTTATAAAATTCAACAATGTATGAAAATGTCATTGCTAGGGATGAATGAAGCAGCTCCTATGAAAATGAAAATCAGCCCAAATCTTTCAAAAGGTATTAAAAAACTTCAGGTAATTTCATTTTCTCTCTCCCTTCTGCCACTTCTCAGGTACTTCTACAAGTTCCGGCACCTGAAATATCATCATAATTGATTTTTCTAGACAAAGGAAGTGCTTACAGCTAATTATCTAAATATAAGTACAGCATTTGGTACAGCGCCATGTGTGAAATTATTACCTAAAAGGGGAGATAAAGACAGAAATCAAAAAGTGAATAAGAATGTGAGGGTAGGAGGAGATCAGTACTGAGGGGAGGTACTAAGGCTTCTCAAACATCAGTCTTGGGCCTAGTAATATTTAACATTTTTAATTAATGATGATCCCATAAAAAAATAAGTGTGTGCTAATGGGATTTACCAGTGGCATAAGGGAGGCAGGCACTGTCACTGCAAAGATGAATGACACTCTCATTTAGGAAGAACGGAGTGACCTTGAGAGTGGGATAAATTAGACAACATTCAAAAGGGTTTGACTGCCAGTTCATGCATCTGGGTTTTGTTAATCAGGTTTCTACTATACCTGCATGCTCATAGGTAAGAAAATACTAAGGAAGGGAAACACAGACCATACAAATCTGGCTATTTTTGCCAGGGTAATGAAACACCTGTAATGGTGTATGAGGCAAGTGTTAGAAATCAGCCAGGATGGTGCACACCATTCACAAATGATTTGCTTCAGTTTTGAGAAACTATGGAGAAAGATGATTAGGGTGACCATGGAAAGGAGAGCCTGCAGTGCAGAGGAATTTGGCACAATGAATGCTGAGGGAGGCCACTATAAATACCACATGGGCATAAGCTCTAGGAAGAGAAAACATCCATTTAAATTGAAGGACAACATTGGCACAAGAACAAATGAGCATAAATTGGTTATGAATAAATTTAGGATAGGAACTGGATGCAGGTTTCCAAACAACAGAATAGCTATGTTCTGCAATTGCTTTCCATTGAGAACAGGGGAAACAACAACAACAAATCCCAAGCTACTTTTAAGATGGACTTAAATGAGTTTCTGAAGGGTATGATATTATGATATGATGTGTTTGGCTAAGATAGCAGAGAAGTAGACTTGATGACCCAAGAGCTCTATGCAGTCCTATCTGTCTGAGCCTGTTTTTCATGACCAAATATTTCAGAGCACTTTTAAGTACTTCCTTTCCTTCACATATTTTGTAGATAATTTTTTTATAGCATACTGAAGGGGTTGCTAGCTGGACTGATTTAGGAAAGGCACAAACCAGTGGTGTCCAAAATATTCTGAATACTCTCCAAACAAAACAAGACAAGTGTGCAGTGTCCTACAGGGCAGTGCTTGAGTGCTTAAAGAAATCACCATTTTCTGTAGAAGGTGATGAGGACATAATCCCAACAGGAGCAGCATCCCTTTGAGCCTCAATTCTCTCTCATTTCCCTATGCTCCCAACCTGCTGCTCTATTTTGCCTTTTCAGCCCCATGGCACAGATGCAGCAGAGTGAAATAGGATGGCAAACAATGCTTTAGATCCACAAGATTAAATGGATGAAATCTGGAGCAGTCAGTATAAGTCTGACTGGATGCCAAACTGCAGTGAAGATGGCTTGTTTGGGGGCATTCCTCCAGCCTCACAAGTGTGGTACAGAGCTGTGTTAGCGTGTCATGGTTTATCTTCATTCAGCCCAAGAAGCCCCTATGTCCTTTGGTTTGGTTAATCCTGCTTGGTGCTGTAATGGTCTGGTTTTACAGTTATTAGAAAAGCCTCTGCCCAAATTAAGGTGCATATGAGACCATATGCCAAAGTCAATACTATGGATTTTATTTAATAGTAAATAGAGAGAGAGAGAGAGAAAAAGGAAGAGAAAGAAATAGAAAAGTGGGGCAGGGGGTGGGGGGAAGGGCGAGAGAAAGAGAGTGACAGAGACAGAATAAAGACAATATCACCACTCTGTGGATACTAAAAATGTTCTGTTGATCCTCTGCAGGTGGTCTTCTTGGTGGTGAGGGTCCCCTGAAAAGCACAGAATAATAAATGGAATTAACATATATTAACAATGGAATAATATATGCTCAGGCCAGGTGGGAATGCCCAGGTACCTCCCCCAGGGTGGGGGGCAGTTTGATGGTGTCTTGCAACAGACTCTGGGTCTCTTGCATCACTTTGTGTCACCTGCAATGCTGTGGTGCAAGGCCACAGGAAGGAGTCTGGGGAGCACTTTGTGGGATTTTTGATGGATTATGACACCCCTTCAGCTGCCTCCCATGTGGATGTCCCATGCACACGGCCTGTGAGGTTAGGGATTTTACAGCTGGACCTATTTGTGTAAGGGAGGATGGATGTTCAGTGCCTCTGACCAGAGGTTACACCATGCACAAAAAACCTCCCCCCCCCACTCACTTGTGAGAGGGTCTGTGGAAACCTGGCCTCTGTAAACTGTGGTCTCCCCCACCCCAAACACAGCCAGAGGTGATTCTCAGCCAGAGGTGATTCTCAGTGATTCTGGGCTTGGCTTTCTTGTGGATGCATTCTTCTCCCTCAGAGATTATTGAACAATAGTGTCCCCTTTATCTTATCTACGTGCTTAACTCAGGGTCCAAAGTCCAGTCAGACATCTTCAGGAAGGGGTGGGCTTCTGTGCTTGTAGCTCCTTTATACAGTTTTTGCTATAACAGGCAAAACCCCTTCATAACAATGTGTAAGACATAAACCATTTCAGCCCCTGATAGGTGCCTCAGTGTTACTGTCCCTTGTTCCCAAACACAGCATTTCCATGATTTCTTAAAAGCTGCAATTCCCCTAGGCAGTGGGGCTGTAAAGGGATTTCTATGGAAGCCTGGGGTTGAGATTCAGCAGATGGACTTTTGTAGATTTCTTAACCAGACTAGCAAAGTTGTGTGTTTACAGCTGTTCATCCAAGTGCAGGAGAATGCAGGTGGGCTGGGTAAGGTGGTGACTCCACATTAGGAGAGGAACTCACAGTGAAAAGTTTTATGATTTTCTTTAGTTGAAATCTGATGAGCGGGACAATGAAATCTGCAGAATTATATGATTCTGGCTGGTTTTCTCTCCAGCTAATTACACACATGTTTTTTCTAAAATCAGCTATTAATATTGAGAATAGGTTAAGAAATGGGAAAGTTGGATGAGATCCCCAAGAGCATAGGTAGTTTGGAAAATGAGAAGAAATAGGCAGCAGCTTTACAGCTTGTTGCTGTCCACATTAATCAGATTTGCAGTAGGCAGCAGCTACTTTATGTGCAAATACTTTAACAACTGGTTTAAAAAACCAAGCAGGATGTCTGAGTCCCCAGGTTCACGTAAAGGGGGTAATGAATGCCTGCATAATGAGATAGAAAGGCCATAAACTCCGTGGTGGGAGTTTTCAGCCTCTCTTCAGCTGAGGTTTCTGCAGCTTTCTCAGCCTCTCAGTGCCAGCCAGGGAGGCAGTCACTTGCCAGGGTCTCCCTGTGGGGAAAGAGGCTCTTCGCCTCCAAACGCCGCAGCTTTGCCACCAGTGACTTTCTGCAGTGCCCCATGCACGAACTACCCTGTGACTCTTGGATCAGAAATGCCCATCCCTCAAATAGAAAAACTAAAGCTAGTTTGAAAAAAATATTTCCAAGGAAAAACTATATTGAAGCTCAAAAAGTAAAGACATGCACTGTGAAATGGTTGAGAGAAAACACTTTGATTGATTGAAGCTTAAAAATACCAGCCATTATTTTTGCTGGTTTTTAATTTCATTTCTGTTCCTGAACTGTGTGTATCTTAAAAGCTATTTTTTCACCTATCTTTAACTTCAACAAGGACACAGCATCTGCGAGCATCTGGATGAGATTATTTCATTCTGTCCTGTCCTGCTAGTAAACTCAATTTAAAAGCAATCAATCATAACCACAACCCATACTTATTGCTATATTTTACTGACTTCTTGCTCACGCACACAGGTGTGGGAAGGTGGCTCTACGAGAGAGGGTAGCAGTCTCATGCCAGGGATGAATTTAGCCCTGAGCTTGCTGCAGCCCCATGGTGGCCATAATTGCAGGGAAACATGCTCAGTTTTTCCATGGGTGGAAATATCTGTGGGGTACATTAAAGCACATTGACAGCATGTTTGCAAACAGCAGGGCACGTGTGTGTGCATATGGGAGCATTCAATTGACAAGTATACTGAGGAATTGTCTTCAGCCACAGCAGGTGAAGAGAAATGGCTCTTTCAGACATGGCTCAGGATTTTGGATGCCAGCTCATGCCCCACATGAAGGCAGCACTGGCACCGATGGCATCCAGGAAGATGTGAGGGGTATCTTGTGTGTGCCAAGGCTGTTGACTGTCTCCAAGTAGGAGTAATGACCACCCCAAGATTAACAGTGATTAAACAGCACCAAAGGCTTTGAAAACAACCCCTGGTGAGGTGAGTCAGCTGGGGCTGATGTCTGTGGGCACTGGAGCAGCTGGTGTGGAGCAGGGGCTGTGCTTGCACCTGCAGCCTGAGGTGAGTGCTCTGGTGGGACAGTGAGGTCAGCTGACTTCTTCTAGTCTCATTGGGGATTTTAAAAACAAGAGGTTAAAAACCAAAATCCCTCCTTGGAGTAATAAACCCCTTGGGTTAACACCTGAAGAGGGAAGTGCCTGGCACAGCCGCTGGCAGCAGTGCCCCGGCCCTGCCCTCCCTGTCCCAGCCAGGGCAGCCATTGGCCCCCTGGCCATCGTGTGCCTCACCAGTCCCATCCCTGCTGAGCAGGAGCCACATGGCCAAGAGTGGTTGTGAAATGACACCTCTGCAGGAGAGCTGTGAGGGTGCAAGGATGTTATAGCCTACGTAAAGGAAGACAGAAAGGGGCACAGGAAAAAAAAACCCACAAAAATTCTGTGTTCGTTCCTCACTCTTCCCTCAGTGCTGTCTCACCCTGTGCTGAGGCTTCAGAGGTGCAAACACATCCTGTTTACATCTGCCACCAAGACACGGAGGCTGAGGGAGCACACGGCTGGGGCACAGGAGGAAGCGCCAAGCACAGGAGAGCAGCTGCAGCGGGCCAGGCCCTGGCATGGACACAGTGCCCGTCTACCACGGGGCCATCACCCGAGAGGCTGGGGAGAAGCTGCTGCTGGCGGCGGGCACGGACGGCAGCTACCTGCTGAGGGACAGCGAGAGCATCCCGGGGGTCTACTGCCTCTGTGTGCTGTGAGTGTGGGCCAGGAGCAAGCTGGGAGCGGGCTGGGAGTGGGCTGGGGCAGCAGGCCAGGAGTGGGCCGGGAGAGGGCCAGAAGCAGGCTGGGAGCGGGCCAGAAGCAGGCCGGGAGCTGGCTGGGGCAGCAGGCCAGGAGCAGGCCGGGAGCAGGCCGGGAGCAGACCGGGAGCGGGCTGGGGCAGCAGGCTGGGAGCGGACTGGGAGCAGGCTGGGGTATCGGGGCTGCCAGGGCTGCTCAGGTGGCAGCCGATTTCCCCCTCCACAATAGGAGTGCCCCACAACAATATATGTTCTAGTGTTACTCTGCTTACGTGAGTGAGACTTTTGGCTCCTTCACCTTGACTTAAGATAAAAGGGTGCAATAAGTGGTGTGGGGTCCCTTGCAAAGCAAAGAGGAGCAGGTTTTGCTTTTCAGAGCCCATGCTTCCCACAGACAAAAAAACATAAAAAGCAGGCAGGCACATGGGAAGGATAAGCACGGTGCCATGGAGAAATGCCAGGCAACTTGGCTCAGGGTGGTCTGTACTGCCTCTTTGTACTGGATAACTCTCTTGCTTTCTGCCTGTGTCCTTCTTCTTCCCTACTGTGCTCATGGGTGTGCTCAGCAGCATCCCCAATGACCCTATCATCAGGAAAAGTAACACTGAGTGGTGCCACCCAGAATGTGCCTTTGTTCAGGATGGTCTCAGCCCCACAAGCTTGTCGCTTGTCCCACAGGCCATGAGGCTTGGAGCAAACTACCTGTAATGCACATGAAATACTGATGGTAACAAACTAGGTAATAATGTTTCATCAAATAGGGTGAAAAGGGAGACATCTGATGGGATGATCTGTCAGAGAGAGGGTAAAGGTTCCCCTGGGAGAGCTGGGGGACTTTATATTAATAGGACCTTATTTTAATGAGGAAAATTAATTACCCTACTGTTGGCAAAATTCTTGGAAGTCCTGGTGGCACAGTACCGTGGCCTCAGAAGAGCAAAGATGACACTTCTGCCTTACTTCAGTAAGAGAAGGAACACTAGAGAAAACCATTTTAGGTCCAGCATGAAATCAGCTAACAGAGGGAACTCAGGTACCTGGCAAAAAAGCACAAGAGGAAGAAGAGTCCTACGTCAGGTTTTCCCCAAATCTCTTGAATACATTTCTGACAATATGTAATTAACCCTGGGTGAGCATCATTATCTTCCTGTTATAGACCAGTAAAGGGAGACATGCAAGATGGTTATAGACAATCCAAAAATACACAATACTCTTCTCAAGGAAAGTCTTTGTGGCAGAGGATGTATTTTTTCTTCTCTCATGAAATCAGGTGAACCAAGTTAGCTGCTTCTGCTAACAAATACCTTAACAACGAGCTGAAAAATGGGAAATAAGAAGCATCTTGAGTTAAATGAAAATGGAATAGACATAGCAAGAGGTAAGGAGGGCTATGATTCCTGTGATGGGAATAGGCAATAAATGCAGTATCTCTTTAAAATAACTATCAGAGGAAATGGGGATATACCACCCTTACATTCAGAAGTTATTCAGTGCAGGTGAAACACTGAGCCATTAGAGAAAGGGTAAGGAAGAGTGTTACAATGCTGAATAAGACAGAGAATACTAGAATTAGTCCACCATCAGTCTAAATCAGGATGTAGGTACGTATCAAGGTCTTTCAGTTGTACACAATCAGCTGGGATTTTTTGTGTATTGGTAGTAATTTGAAAAGTAATTAGCTCTTTGAAAGAAATTTCATTAATGAAATGAAATATGGAAAACGAAAATAGGAAAAAATTAAAGCATTTGTAACTGTGAAGCTCTATAATCTTTGGAGGAAAAGATACTTCAATAAGAAACAGACTGAATTACTTCCAGAAATTATGGACCATTCATGTATCCATGGTATGTTGTATTGAAACATATGTATGATTAAAAGCAAAAAAAAAAA
>VZRH01003989.1:930186-1205102 GCA_013397555.1 Urocynchramus pylzowi
TTTTTTGAAAAATTATTAAAAAAAAAAAAAAAAAAAAAAAAAAAAAAAAAGGTGAGTGTTCTGCAGGCTCAGAACATACGTCCTTAATAGTTATTCTATAAAGGAAATTTGAAATAGCATCTTGGATAAATCCAAATAAAATTTAAATGGAAAATGTTATGATGAGTATGAACTGCTACAGAAAGGAAGGTGGCTGAAGAATGGCAGAATTAAGCCTTGGTTCCAATACTTCTTAACAGTCAATTCAAATAATTACATAAGAAATAGCAAATATGGTAAACAGCATATCACACAATAACTGTGGAGACAGTTTTTATACCAGGAAAGGATCCCACTCTGAGATAGCAATGACAGTTTGAAGAAATGTGGGCTATAAACTAGAGAAGTGCTTTGACAGGCAAAGTTTGCCAAAGCAGAGCACTTTAGTGGAGAGACTGGAGGAACAGGAATAGAAGGCATGAGAGATGGAGAAATGTATTCAGTGGAGAATGCTAAGCCTGCATTGGCAAAGAAGCCAATGGACATAACCTGTCCAAATTCCAGTCTCAGCATCATGGGCAGAGACGGAACAGGTCACAAATATGCATGTGCAGGGCAGCTCTGGTAGAAACTGAGGGAAATGTGCAGTTGCTGTATTCACTCTGTAAGAAAAAGAAAATTAAAGCAAGAAAGAATAAGTATTTATCTGCTTTTAAAAATACTTCATTCTAAATGAATAATGGAAATTATTAGGAATAACAAAGTTATTCAGCAGTTTACATTTTGGTTCAGAATCCGTGCTGAAGATCACTACAGGAATATATATAAACATATGAAGATCAGACAAAAGATGAATTTACTAGAAGTAATGAAGTGATCTTTGCAACAAGGGAAATAAAGCTGGTCAGCCATTAGACATACTGCAAAAAGTATCAGAACTAAACAAAATATTTTGAATGTTTCCAATGAAAATTTTTACCAGGAAGTGTGTATGTTCTATACTGCTGGTAGTGTTTCTACTGCCCTTGGAAGACAAAAAGAGAAAAATAGTCCAGTTTTCCAAAATCAAGACATGTTCTGTCTTTCTTCTTTCCCCTTTCCCTCCACTTCCCTGGGGAAGTAAAACAAACCAAAACAAACATAAAGTCTTGCAGCTTCCCAGTTCTAACCCTTTTTAGGGTTCCTTTTTCCATCACAGGGGAATTACAAGGCACAGTTCTGACGAAGAGAAAATAAATATTTATCAAAAGAGCAATTAAGCATATATTTGGATGACAGTGGTGTCGTCTGCTTGAATTCACATTAGTGGCTGCTCTGCACTTCCAGCTCCAGGTACTGTAATTGTCAAGCCCTGTGATTTCACTGCATTGCTTGTGCTCAATGTCTCCTTTTCCCAAGAAACAGCATAAATTTGTAATGCCACGATCACCACCACATCCTCCCTCTTGAGCACTTCCAAAAAGCCCTGACATATTTTGGCAGGCTTTGAGCCTCTTTAGGCACACAATAAGGACTGCAGTGTTCATGGTCAGGCTCATTCACCTTTTGCTTTTCCAATTAAAAAGCGGAGCCCTGACCTTTAAAAAGGAGAAGAGTCAAAGACTTCATGAATCCCTTGTGACCGACGCTGATTTTACAGGGCAAGCATAAAAGAGACAGGTAGTAGCATAAAACCTGACCTATAGAGGTGGGTAACTGCAGCAGGCAGGACCCTGTTGGAGCATTCATCTAGAAAACTCTCTGCTTTCTCTCTTCTTTGTTTCTCCTGAGCTACTGATTTATCTCCCTTGAATGCCACTTTCCACTTTCTGAAGCTGGGATGTGCACATGGTGTGCCTGAAAGCCTTCAAAGAGACAATGAATATTTTCTTGGTGTGACTGCGGCAAAGCACAAAGGACTCACTTTCAAAAAGTATTTTAAGACCACAATTAAACTATGCATGGAAGAGTAGGAAGATTTTGATTTCCAATTGTATGCTCCGGGGCTCTTGCAAACAGAGGTGCTGCTTTCAGATTTTGGCAAAGATTTTAATACCAGATGCTCCCAGGTCTTCATTGTATGAATATCATTATTGAATTGATAATATCTACTTTAAGGATGTTGTGAATATGTAAACAGAGGTACATAATCCTTTCCTGGAAATTTTTAGAATTGCACTGAAAAGCAAGATTTTTGCTGTTCCTGAGAACTGGTCTAGAAAAAGTGCATATGCTTTATAAAACATACACGTTTTACCCATAAACAAGTTAGACACTACACACAGTACACCAGGGTTTTAATATCAAGCCTGATTGTTCCAGGGAGCTTTCTTTACTGGTCTGGTTTCCTCTTTGCTCAATGCCCCATTTGACATTTTTAGCACACTCAGAAATCCTCTGTGCTCACAGCTCCTAATGAAGTCAATGGGGGACACGGGACACACTAATGGTGACTACTTTGAGGAGCAGCCTCTTCAACCCTGCCTGAAAAATGTATAAAGAAAATGCCTGAGAGTGCCAAAATCCCCACGTTCCTTTACAGATATATGAGCACACATGCAGAAACAAGCAGCTCATGCCTGAATTGGCAAAGATAAAGCATTTGTAGTTTGGGTTTTAAAATTCACATGCTTGAAAATACTGAGAATGTTAGTAGTTGTTTCAGAGCTGTAAGTAAGACAAACACGACGTGCTTGTCAAACTGTACGTTCAGATGATTTGTTTGAAACCAGCCGTTTGTGTACTGTGCTGCATTAAATTTGTGGAGAATAATCAAAAGCTGGAATTGAAAGTTGTTTAGAGCTCTTGAAGCCACAGTAATGGCAACAGGGATAGGCTGCAGTCCTATCAGATTTTACGTGTGCTATTTTTTCTGTCACTGTAACCACGGTGCACAAGTTCACAGCAACGTGCTGAAACTTTCTGATGAGACAGATACATCAGCTGTACCGTACAAAGGTGTAATACAGGATCACAAGCCAGCTTCAGCTTAGCATTTCCTTTGTTTCCTATGTATTCTTTTTGATAGACATGGTAGAATAATTGCATTTTTTTTATAACACTGCACATAATTATCATCATCATTTAAGACATAATTTGAGATAAAAGAAGAAGCCCCTCAATTCAACATTGCTGTTACAAATATCACACACTGTTTTCAGGTTTGAAAAAAGTCTTCTATAGCACAAAGGGAAATTTTACTGAGGTGAGTATTTCAGGTACCTGCTAACCAGAGTGAGTGTTGTCTTTGCTGAGCAAAACTTGGCTAATGACCTTCACATATTCCAATGACTTTTCTTGGAAAGGTAGACAGCCTGAATCATGGAATTGATGAAACTTAGTGGGAGGCTAAGTTATTGGCTTGCCATAAGTAATATCCTTCTACTTAGCATCTCAGATTTGAATAAATTCTTACTTTATTTCTGAATTTCAAGAAATTTCTCTTTGAGGTATTGTTTTGGCTGGAATCTCCTTGTACCAGACTGACACAAACCCTGCTCAGAAAGGCTACACACTTGCTCTTTAGGTAAATCAGCAACATTTCTTCAGAGGGTCAGGAGTGTTGAACTGACAATCTTCCACAGAAATCTCTGCATAAATTCAGAGCTATTTCACAAGACTTAACTTTCTCTTTTAAGCTTTTCTTAATTTCAGAAGAGAAAATCAAGATAATGTATTTTACAATGCCACAGCATTACAGCAAATTAATATGTGTTACTCATGCAATACTGAGGGTAATTTTTTTCCGCAAGAAGTGTTGATAAAGGAATCAGTGACAGAAATCGGTGACTGAAGTGTTCACTTAAGTGCTGCTGTGATTTAAGCTACAATCACTCTGTTGGGCTTTTCAGATGTTGTAAACACCAGTTTAACCTATTTTATTTACTCTTGCAGACAAAGAGCTTGTATCTTGCACATGATCTCAATGTGAATGCTATTTCTTCAGGTTGAGTTAGCTGATGGCTGGTAATTTCTAAGTTGCTGTACTTAGCTGAGACCTAAATCAGGAGGAAATCAGGCTGTTTGTCAAACAGAAAATTCAAATTCTAGGAGAGAGTGAGGAGAAGCTTAAAGATTCCAAGACACTGCTGTATATTCCCCTAAATTCACGAGTTTTGGCTTTCTGGTAGCCATCTCCCACCTCTGTATCTCCTATTGTGCCCATGCAATCATCCACATTCCCTGTCCAGGGCTGCCCGCCGGGAAGCTGCCTGAAGTTGTTCCTTCTGGGCATTCAGGAGCTGATCTACACCTACATCAAACACCTATGATAGGGCAGAAGTGGCCCCAGCCTGACCTCTCATGCTCATCTGCTCCATGCCATTGAGCTTCCCAGCAGGGCTCCTCTCCAGAGCAGTGTGGTTCTCATCTCCATGGCATTAAGTGATTTCTAAGCATTATCTCTGCTTGAGAGATGAAGAGTTTAACTCTGTTTCACAGAAGAGAAAGGTGACACAGGGGCCCAGGTCTGCAGTACCTTCTAGCTTTGGGTTCCCAGTGTAAGGGCCATGGGAAAGGATTCTGAGGCTACCCAGTGTTACTGTGCACAACTTGCTGACTTTGCTTGCATTGCTGAGGTCTGTTTCCTTGTCTCATACAACTTTGGCTTCCAAAACACCCATCTTCTGTACCTGGTTGTTTCAGCATTTTGTGCTACTCCCAGACCAAGCCCCCTCATACTTTACCTCTGTATATCCCCTTCCTTACTCATTTAGTCTTTCTGTCAGGGCTTCAGTGTTTGTTGCTGTTTCCTTGCCCAGCTTGCATAGATATTGGTCCCCTTTTCCTTCCTTCCACATCCATCCCACCTAATCACAAACTTCCTGCCCAAGATGCCCAATTAATTCATTACCTTCTGGTTTTTATCTCACTAATCTAGGCCAGGCAACACACATACATTTGAGATCATGGACGCTGTTAGGCTGAGTTCCCATTGTACAGCCAGCCCAGACATGGTGACACTACAACTGCTAACAACCTTTAGAGGGTGCATCTCCTGCAGCCTAGAGAGCCACTACTGCTTTCAGAGAGTGCAAGAGATATACCTTCTTTCAAACAAATTTTATGTCTTACTCTGAAAACTGGGCACCCTCTCCTCTGATAATTAGAAGATTATTTTTTTTAACATGGGAAAAGCATTGTTTTGCCTAACATATTCCCTTCTGCATTCTCCATCCCTAAATATGGGTGAGATAAACCAAAGAAATGAAATTTCAGCCTGAAATGCTGAAATGTGGCAAAGTTATAAGAAACTGACTTGGGCAGTATAATGCTCAGAACCACTATTTGTAGGCTACACCATGGTCTGGTTCTTAAACTATGTTGTAAAGTGAAATTCCAAGGTAAGGTCAGGTTGTAAATGTACCAGGTAAGAAGTGGTGATTGACATAACACAATGACATCTGAAGAGAAAGATACGTATGGAGGAAGAAATGGATGTAATTTATTGCTGATATGGCTTTCCCTTGTCTCTCTGTCTTTCTCCCTTTTAATGTGTTCAATTTTGGGCACAGAAATGAATAAAAATTAGTTTAATAAAATTTCCCAACTGAGATGCCAAGTATTTGGAAATGATTTTAAAGTATACCATGCAGCTGAAATGTCATCATTAATTTTAATCTGCAGCATGCGTTTAATGTCCTCGGGCTATTTCAATGGTGCAGAAGATTGTAATCATTCACCTGTTAAAGTAAATGCAGCTTTAACAGGTCTGATCACAGCTAAAAAGGAGGAATGGAGAGGACAGGTAGACAGATGGTACTTCAGTATGTCATCTGTGAACGATGCCTTGGTAACTCTCTGGGAGGAATTATCTGGCTATAAAGAAAAAAAAATGCCTATAACATAAAGTGTTCCTGTAATAGCAACTTCTTCTAGGTTTTCCTTTGACAAAGTTTTCCAAAGGAAAGTATTGAAAAGTAGACTGTGTTAGTGCAGTTCCCTGCTGGTATAACATATCCTTCCCCATGGAGACAAAAAAAAAGTGAGATGTCAGAAAAATGTCATTAGTGGTGACCAGAGCATTCTTTCATAAGTGCTATCTGTATTGTCCTTACAGCAATGGCTCATTTCTGCTTCCCCTCACCAGCATTTTGGCATTTTTTGCTGATGATCAAGAATTTATGGAGCCTCATTCATCAAGATGTTAATTCATGATTGTTCCTGTCCCCTGAGCTTCATTGACAGGAGAGAGGAGCTTTGCTGTTGTGTGTGAGGCTGTGTCTGTCCTTGGGACAGGTGAAGGAATGGGGGAGCCCTTCAGTGAATCTTTACCTGGGTGTCATGAACAGGTCCTCCTCCAAGATGTGCTGGTACAACAGTGTCACTGAGAGTGTTCCCTGAGATCACACCACATATAGGAACATTGTGTCTCTCTAGGAGCTCTTTTTTCTGCCCTGAAGAGAGTAAAATGTAGAAAATTGAGCTGTCCTCTTACGTTAGCTGGAGAATTTCTCATTTCCTGAGACTTAAGCTTCAGTAAATGAACTTTTTCACCTGCTTTTTTTCCAGTGTTACATGCTTTACTCTTTGGAAGATAATGTCTTCTGCAATCTCAATTTTAATTTGTGTATTTAATTTTTCTTTGAAGAAAAACACCTTGATCTTCCTTCAGCCCACACTGATCTTAGTTCATGTGAGGTAGATTAAATCATAAAAACATTTCTAATGGGAGGCTTTTGTCCATGTAGCAGTAAACTTCACCCAAAATCATATCACTTGTAAATGGAAGGTAAAAAGCTCTTTGAAGTGGTAATGAAGTTCCTGCTGCATGACAGAAAGTTTTGATAAGATCACATTCATTGGGAGAATACTTATCAGAAGAGTGGTAATACATTTTGTGGAGACCAAGGTCCCAATGGAAAGTATTCAATGGGAAGATCTAGCTGTTCATCTTAACAAAATGTACCTTCCTTCCTTTGTGCATTGCCTTTGAAGAGGCACATGTGGGTGTCCAGGTCATATCCCATTTACATAGTGTCTTTCTTTCCTGGTGGCTTTAGAGCCAATAACAGATGATAATGTTGTGTTTTTCAACTTAAGCACAGTAAAATCCCTCAAACCTTTCAGTCTTTCATTCTCTGAGAAAAACATGAACATTTGCCAGGAGAGTGGAGAGCTCTCACTTGTCCTTCACGAGGCTGTGATAACAATGTCATTCTCTTCCCATTCTCCACACTGTGCTCAAAGCATCCATCTTCTCAAATTCTTGTTGCTTTTTCAGAACCTCATGGGCTTTTAATCTGAACTATCCTTTGTGCTTTCCCTGTGCTCATCTGAAATATTTTACAGTGTAATATTTTGAAGAATACAGGATAGCTGCCTATCTTGTATCTCACCATACCTCAATACTGAATACTATTTTATCTGACCTCTATTTTTCAATTCATTTTGCTTAGCAAACCTTTTTGGCAGAGTGCTGAGAGCCAACAGACAGCTCAGAGTCAGAACAGCACCACAGCCCCTCAACCTCTTCAACTCATGCAATCTCTTGTGTAGAGAAAACAATGAAAAAAACAACAAATGCTGGCTTTCCAGACAACTGTGCTGTTTGTGGAAAAATCAGATTTTAAAGGGACTGAAGCAGTTGGGAAAACATTTCTTTTGGGAAAACAAAGAATCAAGCAAGGGTAGTAGAATCATAGAATCATAAAATGGCTTGGATTGGAAGGGACTTTAAACATCCTCTAGTTAATCTAATCATCTAGTTCCAGCTTGCCCTGACGTGGGCAGGGATGCCACCCACTAGACCAGGTTGCTCATACCCTTCTGCACAGTGTAGTCTTGAAAATAGAAGGCAACAGAATGAGTTGTAGATTTATAGATACTGATTCTGGTGGATTTGAGACTTGAAAAAATCACTGTGGAGAAGGTTAAATACCCACTTCAAAGAGATGGAGCAAAATGCCAGGACCTCTCTGGTATTTCCCAGTACATTATGGCCTGTAAAATCCTCATTTCAGTAACTGTGTATTGGCTCGTGTTCTACATATTTAGGTACAGCAAAGCTCCTTGTGATTTTTAAAAAAAAGATTCATGTGAACATCATGTTATAAAAAGCTGATGACACAGGCCCAGCTTTCAGTCTTTAAGAAAGAGCATGATGGTACAAGACTGTCTGAGGGCCCTAAAGTGAGACACTGGATTCTCTGAACAAGAACATATGTGATCTAGTGGCTTAGAGGAATGTGCTTTTAACCGACTGGGCTTGAGTTGTGGCTTCAAACACCAGTGACCATGGTGCTATGCCATGGACAGGAAAGCAGTTCCACATTCTTCCCTCCTCCTGCAGCCACAACAGGTTGTTTACATCTCTTCCCAAGGTCCAAATCCCTGATGGACTGCAGCTTGCTGGAGAAAAAAGGAGGGGAAAAACAGTGATGGCTGTTTTCCTGCTTGGGTTTCCATGAAAAGAGTGTGGCCAGCTGCTTTTCTGTCTGTCTTGTGGCTTATAAAAAGTCTGGGGAAAAGGCTCTCTTGGTAGATATGAAGAGGTGGATGAAGTTGTGGTGGGATTGTGGGGCGGTATCAGGCACATTCCCATACTTGAGGACAGGAGGGCAGTGTCTCAACTGTGCACAGGGAGCTTGTCCCTGCAGCAGCCCGGATGGGAGGGAATGGCTTTGTGTCCTTCACCTCTGTGACTAATCACAGTGGGAGTCAAGTGGTGGGGGCAGAGCTCACAAATCACCACAAGCATTTTGCTCCCACTTTGCGGGGCTGTAGCAGAGTGCCACCTCTTAATAACTTCCTTCTAGGGCAAATTAAACCAGCCACCACTTTGCAAAGGTTGCTGCAATGACTTTTAAACAGGAATTTTTCCAGGAGCTGTGACACAGATCATGAGTAATTGCAATCTTATGATGTCCGTGTCACTAATGTCGCTCATATTTTGTAGTAACTGATATAATGCCATGCATAGCTGGAAAGAAATACAGTATATTTCTGCTTTCTTAAGAATAAGAATTGATGGTCAAATAAGGAATAGTCCCTAAAATCCTGCTGTGTATTCATGTAAATTTATGTCGTGTGAAATAGAAGCATAGAATCATAGAATATGCTGAGTTAGAAGGGAGCCATCGAGATCATTGAGTCCAACTCCTGGCACAGTGCAGGACACCCCAAGAATCACACCATGTGCCTGAGAGCACAGTCCAAATGCTGCTTGAACTCAATACAATCTTTCTTATCTGATACCATCTAAACTAATGTTGTACCCATGGATCTGCTATTAATTGATTCTGAACTAAATTTTTGGATATTAGTGTAGTAATCTACCATGTAAATCATTCACTGAGTTGGGCTCATGAGAGAAGCAAGAGTGACTTTGGCATGAGTTGTGCCTTGTGTTATTGGTCTCCTAAATAATATGGCTCCTTATTTCCCAAAGACTCTGATTTTAAAAGAAGGAAGATTCCATACTCTTATATGTCTCTTTTATCAATACTTGAAAGTTGGGAACGTAAGGACAAAGCAAAGACTGATTTAACTCCTTTTTGTGGGTATAGTTTTCCAAATAAATTACAGTAATGACATTGCTGCTGTTAACATCTGCATTTAAATGAGTCACAGAACAGTAATGCTACCTGTCAATAATACACTTTCTCTTTTTGCAGGCAAAATGTTTCTGGTGTGTGTAAGTGAAAGGACTCACTGAAAAAAAATTAATAAAAATGCTGAGGAAGGAATAAAAGCAACACCATTTAACCTAAAATAATTGAATACTGCTAAACTAGATCCGGGTCAGACCAATCCCTCTCATCCCAAAAAAACCCAGTAGGTTTAACACTATATCTGGCTGGTGGGTTTTTTAGCTACCTAGAACTTTAGAGGTGAATTTATTTTAAAGGAAAAGTTAGCAGATGAGCTGACTCTCACATAACAGTGTAGTTCTTGTGAAAACTGTCAGGAGAAATGAACAATAAATACCTGTGTTTTTGTTTGTTTGTTTGTTTGTTTTTGTTTGGTTGGTTGGTTTTTTGTTGTTGTTGTTTTTGTTTGTTTTTTTTTTTTTTCCACAGGCATCAGGGTTATGTTTATACCTACAGAGTGTCCCAGACAGAAACTGGATCCTGGAGTGCTGAGGTATGTACTTCTCCTTTCCCTTCTGAAAATTTTTACATCCTGTTCAATATAGATTATAGATTTAATGAAATATATTCAAATTATTCATGTTTCTGCCTAGTCTGATTTTCATTGATGGTAATCGATCTAGAGTACATCCATCAGTAAGATGTCTTGGTGCCACTTCTGACAGTCTAGAACTCATAAATTAATTCCCTGTTTCATTTCAGCTGTTGCATAATGTAATAGCACATCATTTTGCATCATTTTAAATGGCAAAAATATTGTGGTTTTATAATTTGACAAGCACAATCTGTTTCCTTCTATCCTATGTACCATCAATGTCAGAATATTAAAGAAATAATTTTTAATGTAAAGTCTTAAAATTCATTAATCCAGATTAATTCATTATTAGTGCAAAATATATAGGGTAGCCAAAACTTGATACAAAATATATTTTCCCCCATCTGACAAGAAACTGGTAATTTGGGTGCAGAAAAACATGACTTGTAATAGATACAACATTTAGGTAGATGAAATTGGGATGTTAATCTCTATTTATTTTATGATTCTTTTCCTTTGGATGTACTCTGTGTATTAATTCATAATTAGCTTTCTGTTTGTATGTTAATGAACAATTATTTGAAATATTATATAATTGCTAGACAGGCATAATTCCTTGGCCATTACTGTATTAGAAGTGATTCTGGAACACAAAACTGATTCTTGGGGTTACTCTGAACAGATCAGGGGGTGGAAGCAACTGATTACTGTGGCGTAGATAATTATCCACGTGACCCTTGAGAATGGTGCCCAGTAATTCTTTCTATAAGACATCAGGAAGTTGATGTAAGAGTTAGGATTTGTAGGGTCCAAGACAGAAGTTTTTCAGGAGAGGGTGAGGGTGACAGTGCACCCATCATGCCAGGGTAAGCACTGGCATCTGTGGAAGGATTCCAGGATGCCAGGGACCTCCACCTGTGGAAGGTAATTCCCTGACTGAGGCTGCAGCCTCCTTTAGCCCCAGATGACATCAGCATCTGCAGTGAGGTTTTTCTGGTGCTGTATAGACCTGCTACAATGTCTGGCCTGTGACCTCCACTGGTACTCTGTGTGTGGCTTTTGGGCTTTCCCTGGCTGTATTTTAGGCAAACCTTATTGGAATTTCACACTGTAGGTGTGCTGAAGGCCCAGGCTTGGCTATACTTCCTCTGCAGGAGAAGGTTCTAGCTGCAGATAAATGATGCCAACCCTTCCCTTAAGGAACAGAAACCATTAAGTAAATGTTGCTAAGACCGTGCTGGCTTCAGCTGTTAGATGCAGCAGCCTAGGTCCAACTGATCTCCATGGAGTGTGCCTCCAAGGCCAAAACAGACTCCAGAGGCAGCTGGTCCTTTCCTGCTTCTGCTTCCTTCCCTGTGGCTGGTTAGTCTCTGAGCAAGCTCAGGTCACACCCACCTTTCAAGAATGAGGCAGGGAATTTAAAACAGTGCTGTGAAATCCCAGCCAGTGTGAAGAACCCAGGGGGGCTGGTTTTAGCTCACAGCTGCTGGGTGAGAGCAGTGTCCCTTGAGTGGGACTGTGCTGGCAGGACCCATACTTGTCCTCCCTTGACTTTGGTGAAGAGGTGTTGGTAGAACACCCTGAAGGATTTAACACAAACGTTGTATTTTTGATTAAGAGCACACATAGTTTCATTTAATACTGTTTGAAAAATTGCTAATGTAGAGAGATAGACTCTCACTTTTAATAAATAGGTAACATTTGGCTGCTGTCTTTGTACAAGAAGTAGACAGGAATACTCAATGAACACATAAGCCAACACTGAATGCTCCAAGAAGGGTTTGCAAAGAGGCTGTGTCCTTGCTGGAATATAGTGGTGTTGGTGTGAGGACTCGCTCTCTGTGGTAAGCCCAGTTTGCTCTCTAAGTTTTCTCACTGGTGTTTCTATTGGGTCTCTATCTTACTGATGCAGGCTAGAAAGTTATTGGTAAGGAGGTTAAATCACTGGCTGCAATAGTCAGGGTCAGAAATAGCAAGGGGTCACTTGTAAGTCTGCTTAATTAGTGTGGCAGGTGAGTGTGGGTAATTAGTATGGGTTTCTCTCATAGTGATTAAGAAATTGTCCCTCTTCCACCTTTCCATTGCCATGCTGCTAGGAACTGCTCAGTGGAGGAAGGCTGGGATGCCCTCGGGAAAGCAGACAGCAGTGTGGCTCATTGACTCATCTGGAGCTGGCACACCAGGGGGTTCACATCCATGGCTGGCTCCTTCCCTGGGAGCTGTGTGCATTTCTGAGGACAAGGCCTGTGTGCCAGCACAGGGTAGCCAGCACCCTTTCTCACCTCTCCCCCTCTGGCTTTGCAGACTGCGCCTGGGGTCCACAGGAGGCTCTTTCGGAAAGTGCACAACCTCATTTCAGCCTTCCAGAAACCCAACCAAGGCATTGTAACACCCCTGCAGAACCCAGTTGTCAAGCACATGAGAGCCAACCACTCCCCAGGTACTGGTGGGGGGGAGGAAACCTCGGCTGCATCTGAGCAGAGCCTTCTACAGTGACAGGGATAGAGGTCTTAGACTTGTATACTTGACCTGAACTAGCCAGCAGAGTGACATCGCCAAAAATGTGCCCTAAACTTTGCTATCATGTAATTTGAAATACTGCCACTCAGGTGCTTATTACAGACAGGGCCTGTCAATGTGATGAGAAAATGGATTTTGAATATGTGTTCCTGAGTGCTATGGCAGCAATGGCTGCCTTCCCTCACCACCTCCCTCACTCATGGAGGTATAAGCCTTCTGGATTGTCCATTTTCTTTCAGTGTTCATCTGTTCAAATATTTGTGATTATTTCTCTTAGGGAGGAATGAAGGCTATGACTTCCACCTGCAGCCATCATGAGGATGTCTCCCCAAGTGTGACATAACAACGTCTTCCAGCATCTCCTCTAATCCATGCTTTAAAAGGGAATGATTTATATGATAGTAAATACAACTCTGTGAGTTTTCTTGTAACATTTGCAGAAATGTGTATTTCATAGGATTTATTGCTCAAGGTATAGAAGTTTAGGTTTCAGAGTATTTTGAACTTAGAGTGGGATATTTTTTGGTTCTGTTTTGGTTTTTCCCAAGAGAGGATAAAAAAGAATGAACTGCTAAATCCTTTATGTCTTTTTTCCCCCTTTGTACTGTCAAGTAAAAATATTTTTCCCTTCAAGATCAGTTCTTAATTAATAATTAGTTATTAATTTTACATTGCTTAACTTTGGATCCTTCTTTGCTTTGTTCTGGTTGGCATTTATGCAGAACTGGGCAAGTCTCCCTTTATAACCCTAGGAGAATTTTTTTACATTAAAGTGTCCTTGCCTTGGATGGGCTGTGTGTTTGTCATTCATACAGTTCCTAAAGATATTCCAGATATGACACCATGAGGATCCCCACTAACTGATTTCCTATCAAAGCAGTTGCCCTGCCCTCTAACAAAATCTGTAGTTTTCACCAATGACCAAGAACTTAAGTAATGCACAGAGTAGCCAAGAACACCCAATGAAGTGGAAAGCCTTGTTCTTTGCTTATAGGTGTTCCCTGTACTTGAAACAAGCCATCCTTGCATGCAAGTTAAAAAAATAAATTATTTTTGCATGACAGCTTTTCTTTTTCTCTCTGTATGTTTCCATGCTGCTGCTGGGCTTCTGGAGGGGACTTTTGACTCTAGAGGACTCATCAGCTGTGCAGGGTTAGCATGAGGCTACTGGAGAACTCAGAGGATGTGCCTTTTGCACTTGGGCTGGAACAAGCGTGATGGCACTATGCTAATGGACTGGCAGACAGTAGGAAACACTTTTGAACACTTTTTTTTGGGTGTCCTATGGCCCTCTTGTTTGAGGAGATAGGGCTGTGTTTGAGGAGATAGGGCTGTGTTGCACTGCCGTCCACAGTCCAGACTACCTCCACGTGGGTTTTGGCCAGGTAGGCTTGTGTGAGTTCCTGTGGGCTTTGGGAGGGACCCCAGCTAGGGCTCAGCCTTGTTTGTGTGCAAGGGGAATGCATCTGGTCCAGAGGGCTGGTTTGTGCCACCAGTGGCCGTGCTTCAATAAACATAAATGGTCCTGACTACCAAAAGAATGCGAGTCTCATGTGCTCCCTTCCAAAGCAGAAGACTAACAGCGATTACAAACAGACTACAAAAATATATGTCATTACAGGAAAACAACCCTTAAACATTGTATAGGCACCTTTGGGTTGCTCTGGTTATGTTTTATGTCTATATACTTGTCTCTTCTGCAGATCTTGGAAGGCTAAAAATATTTCCTAAGAGACAAAGAGGCTTTTTCCGGAAATACCAGGCTACAGACTCAGGGAGAACATAACTGACTGAATGTCACCAGACACTGCCACCTGCAGCTTGGTGGCACAGCAAGAGGCCTCACACCTGTCTTTGTTTTCACCTCACTAAAGGCAAGTTGGATGTGAACATTGACAGAACTAAGTGGGCTGCAAGTCCATGATTCAGCAAGGTGGATGCCCCAAGTAACATTTGATAAGGCTGAAAGGTTTACCTTTTTACCCCCTCTGAGTGTGTGAGACAGTGCAAGCAATAACAGATTTTCTGTGAAGCTCAAGTTTCTTGTAAACCAGCAATACGAATAAGAGCAATGAATGAACAGCCTGGTCTTAACAGGGACTAGTGGGCAATAATGTTGCAAAGTTGTGGTTGATACATTTTCAGTTAATTACTCAGTTTCTGTCTAATTGAAGGCCAAATTTCATCTATGGTGAACTGTCCCATCATATTTTACACTGCATGTACGTGTTGCTCTGTGCCTTTTTTGTATGCATGCTTGTTGGTTAAAGTTAGTCTTACCTTAATACAGTGGCAGATCCAGCATGATTTTCTCTTTAGTAAAATATTTAAAGGCTGGTTTTTTATCATTACATAACTCAGCAAATGCACTGGCTGGTTTGCTGTCACTTGTGCCCATTGAAGCTTTCCCTTCTCCTCCCTGCCTTAAAGGTTTCCCAGTCTGCTGTGAGCCTACGGCATCTGGTCCCTGGCAGTTCCTCTCCAGCTTTGCAAACCACACTTCCCCAATGCCCTGAGCTGCTGGGTGCTGGTGGTGTGTGTGTGCAGCCCCAGCCTTCCCAGAGAGCTCTTCTGCTTTCCAAGTGCTGGGTCTAAATCCCTCCTTCACCTGGCCTCTCCTGGGAGCAGGAACAGGTGTGCCTGGAAATCATCCCTGGCAGATGATTGCATAGTGGTAGAGATGCATGCAGTGGGAAGAACTTTGCCCAGGGCCTGTTTCCTATTGAACTGTCCTATATTGACTTGAGGCTGAGGCTGCATATGGAAAACCTGCAGCACACAAGGAGCAGCTGCTCGCCTGCTTTGCGGTGCAGTGAGCCGAGGATAACTGGTTTGACTGTGGTTGACTCCAGAAGTGCATTGTTCTTCTGAAAAATACATAAAATAGGCCAGAAGATGCCATTTCTGTTTAAGCTGAGAACGTAGTTTCAGTTTCTGGTGTAAATTATTAAGACAGAGGCTTGTATTGTTTCTTTTGGGTACCCAAGGGTCTGGAATTGCTGTAGGCTTAAACAAGGTGGAAACAGAGAGAAGCTGGTGGTGCCTGTAAGAGAAGAAGTGGATGCTTGGCTATGGGAACAGTAATTTGGAAATTATATTGATTTCCTACAATGACTTAGGTGTCAAGAGCTACAGATCCTTTTAGAGAGCAGCAGCTGCATTTTGCTGGTATGACTTCCCACATGATGTCAGTATCGCCTGCTGCTTCCCTCCCACCATCTCCTTCAGGCTGCAGCCCCACCAGGCACAGCCCCTCACTGCTGCCCTGTACACCTGCCAGCCCTCCCACCCCATCCCCTCGCTGCCACAGCCCCAGCTCTGCAAGTGGCTTTGTAGCTCACCGTGTTGCCCCTGCTCCGGCCCTCTCCCCAGCAGAGGCAATGCTGCTCCTCGGCAGCAACAGAGGCTCCCTCAGCTCTGGCTTTGCCTCCACTAAGCCCTCCCCTGTCCCGTCTGTGGCTGTGACAGCCCTCCTGCAGCACTCAATCAATACAATATCCCAGGCTGGTTTTCTTCCCTTTTCTAATGGAGCACCCACCTCTTGGGAATCGCTTCCTTCTCATCCACCCAGTACAGCCTCAGCCCTCCTGCTTGGTTCTTACCCAGCCCAGCTGTTCCACGGTTTTTCACCATGTAACCTTTCCTTTAGCCTTATGCATTCCTTGTGCCCCTCCATTCATGTGCTCCTTCTCTCTGCTGCATGTACTGGGCTTTTAATGTTTTATTTTCCTGGGCACATACTTTTGGTAACACAGAAATCATTCATCATCATCTATTTGAGGCAGCTCTAAAGAACATGCAGATACTTAAACTTTGCTACTCACACTGCCAGCCACATTGACTTCACGCACACTGTTATCAGGAGTGCAAAGGCATTGAACAGAATATTTTTTCTCTCTCATATTTACTTTGATGAAATATAATAACCTTACGCAGAAACTGGCTGGGATTTCACCTGCAGTGAAACCTGCACAGTTATAACCATGAACTTTGGTGAATCAGAATTAAAATTAAATCTTGCTAAGCAACATCCTGCCCCAACTTTTGAGTCAATTAATATTGGTTGAAATCCTCATTTAGCTCTATGGAAGCACCTTTTACTGATATGACCAGAATATCTCGAATACTGATGTAAACTGATGTAAACAAAGACAACATCACATGCCATAAGTTTGCACCTTTATTTTTTAAAAATGAAATAGTCAAAGTACTTTCTTTTTCAAATATCCACACATAATATATTAACTTTCAATATTTACAGTGTGTTGCTGGGATGTTCTTGTAGAAAATGCATGCTTCTGGTCTGAAACCCAGAGCAAAATGCATCAGACCATTTAACTGCAGCCATATAACATAAACCTGTACAGTATCCAGTCACTATTCAGCACAGGAGTTAGAGCAGGAATAAAAAAATTGGGATCTATTGTTTCCTAGCAACGAGGCTGAGGCCATTATAACACAATTTCTGTAAGATCAGAACCTCTAACTGGTGTTAGACAGAAAGTGAAGATCTTGGCATACATTGTAAACATTTTTTACTGTTGATGAGAAAGCTAAAAAGGAACATTACTTTGACATATATTGTATGCTATGCTTCTCGTTCTTGTTTATTGACACTTCTGCCAGAAGAGTATGAAGATTTTAATGTTTTATCATGGTTCATACAAGTAAAATACTGTCAAGGACACAATCTGATATACTAACATTTATTAAAAGGCTAAAGTCCACCACGAGATCCAAGGAAAAACTGGAAATTGTCAAACACGTTTCCTTAGACAAATAATGGCAGGTGACAAATGCCCAGACAAATCCACAGTGAGTCCAACTCCACCATTCCCAGTTTCTGCCTGGAAGTGATTCCTCTGGCAGTCAGGGTGCTTTCAACCTGGTAATGTTTTGTATCAAGGAGAGGTTAAAATAACAGCCAGCATTTGATGGGAAAACCTCTGGGGCTGTTGGTGCAGCCTGAGCCGGGTGTCACCGTGATGGATCAGCTGCACCCGGCGAACGCCCCGACACACGGACACCCCCGGGCACTGCCTGTCTCCTTTGGCTCAGCTGAACCACGAGCTCCTCTGCCTACACCACTTTCCCTTTTGGAACAGCACCTTGGCTTCCAACAGTGCCCATCGCTCACCCTGGAGGAGCTGCTGCCCCTGGCCCAGCCCTGGGCGCTGCCGGGGGGCCCCATGGGCAGGGGGTACACGGTGGGACCCCAGAGCACGGCCAGGGCATGAGGCCACCTCTGCCCAGTGCCCAGCTGGGGGATGCCAGAGAGCTCAAACCAAAGAGCCAAGGTGTGTATACCCACTTGCACATTGACCAGTTCATATATATTTATTTGGCTATGTTCTACATAGATATCTATATATATATATTTATAACTTTGAAATGTTCTAGATTTACTAAATAAATATGAAAGCAAAGGAAATGTTACTTGTACACACTATTAGTTTGGCGGTCATAAAAAATATAGCATGTCTTTCTCATGGTAGGTACTTTGCTAGAGGATAGTGTGCAATAGTGGATTTTATTTATTTTTATTTATTTTATACTATATTTTCATTATTTTATTTTTCCCTCTTTCAGAGCCTTGTTTGCAGTGCAGATTGCTAGCATCAAATTATCTGATTTAAGTAACAGTAAAAATTTCCATGCTATTGTTTTTCTTTTTTCTTAATTGGGTCTCTAGGTTATAGTGCAAAATATAAAATTTAAAAAAAAAAAAGGGAGAACTATATTAAAAAAAAAACCAAAACAAAACCCACTGAGAAATTGCTCTAAGTACTCAGGAAAAAAAATGAAGACTGAAATATTCCCTGCCTCCATCTGAGGTTGTTGATGAACAAGATGGTCCAAAGCTATTTGTTCATGTAGGTCTCACAAATCACTGCTGGCTGGCCCATGTGGAGCTGTGATATGACTTTAATCTCCCATGCTTGCTCTTTCAGCAATAACTTGTTTCTTGAGCACTGTCATCTCAACACAACATTTATATTTAGTTTCCTAAATTTAAGAAACTGTTATGACGAAGGCATTTTTTTGCTTTTGTAACTGGGCCATGTAATGTCATGTGAGTCTTAATGAAACTGTATTCTCATAAGAAATATTGTTCAAAATGTACCTTAGACTGCACCCAGGAAATGGGAAAATGCCAAATCTACTTTCAAAGACAAACTTTTATCACATTTAACTCTTTGACCTTTTGGCATAACATGAGAACAACAGTAATCAAGGCAGTATTAAAAACCACAGCTGTAGGTAATACAAAGTGCATTTCCTGCATATAATACAAATATAACTTTAAGAAACTAAAGGCACAAGCTAACTAAATATGTATTACATACTAGAAATGCACTGTTCAAGGTAACTCTAATAGCTCCAAATATTTGTTTATAATGGATATTTAAAGCAGTTTGAAAATGATCCTCATTAGTGAATTGCAAAAAAGTATAATTGCTTAAAATATAAGTAAAATAGACTCTAATATTGACATCTTGGATCAGTGATAAAATACATCATCACATTTATGAATGCACTCTCTATATACAATTCATAAATTATTCTTCCATTGATTAAAAGTGTATTAGAGGCTCAAGGATTTGAAGGTCCATTTTTAGGCTGGTGTGGAGGTATTCAAATTCTCCGTGATTTTATGGAAAATTACAGAAATCTGAGCTGTCAAACCTGGATGTTGCCAGCTCCCTATTCTGTACATTAGTTAATGATGAGCCTGATCACAATGTGTATGTGCAGATTTTGGTCCAGAGGTCCTCCTGCCTGGGGACAGAGGAGGATTTCAGGGGCCAGGCTCCCATTCAGCCTGATCCTGCATCCCCAAAGCTGCGCTGGCTCCCAGGGGAGCAAAAGGAATCTGGGAAGAGACAGTAATGGGCTGAGGCTGAAACCTGAGTCCAAACCCCAGGGAGTGGCTCAGATCTCAGGTGCCATTTCAGGCTCATCTCTAACTTGGGTACAGTCTGCTCCACTTGCCCAAAAACAAATGAAAAAAAGAAAACTGGAGGGGAAAAAAGACAGAAAGACAAAGAATGCACTTTGTTGGCTTCTGTAAATATGAGCAGAAATTGCTCCAATATATTTACTATGTTTGTTCTGAAAGAAATGTGCAATAACTTCACTGTTACAGATACACAGGCTCTATAACAAGACTTCTAGATCCCTCTGGAAAGCTGCTTGCCTGTCCCCCCCACCCTGTGTGCCCGGCCCACCTCCTGAAAATCTGGTCTTTTAAAAATGACAAGCTGGAGGAAGGATCACCTACTCTGCTATGAAGTAACTGTGCCAGTAGTGCATGTTACCTTGGGAAATAAAAATTTCTGTCCATGCAATATAATGCTTTTCTATGTGCTCTAGATATTGAGCTGAAAAGTGAAGAGTCATCCCCGAAATGTTCTATGTTTATCAACATATTTACTATCCACACTTAGGTTCATTAACTCCCAACCCACCAATTTTCTTCAGTCTTGAAAAAATTAGTACTATAACAGGATTATTAATCTGAGATGAAAAGAACGTGATGTCTAAACCCAACAACACTGCACCTTCCAAATCATCTGTGTGAAGACAAGTCCTGGCCCAGTGACTATGGACAGGACTGATGATGCATGGCCTGACACTGCTCTGGGAGGGCTCCCAGCTGGGGTGCCCCCAAAGCACTGGGTTAAAGCCCAGCCTGGAGCACACATGCCAGTGGAGAGCCTCCTGAAGACTACAGTGCCCACTAAGCCTGCTTTAGCCACCCCATCTTTGGCTGAAGCCTGGCCAGCACGGTGCCACCAAGCAGACTGGCAGCTCTGTGTGTGCTGCCAGGCCCTAGTATATCCCAGTGCCGAGGAAATCCCTGGGAGAGAGGCCTGACATGCACGAAAGGACACAATGTGATGTTCAGCATGGAGCAGCTGAGGGGTGGCTGCGGCCGAGCAAAGGCCATAGGAACATCCTTGTACGCACTGAATCCAACCCAAGCCAGATTTCCCAGGTTAGAAAATCCCTTAGCTTTTAACTGTGAGGAACATGTGTGGGGTTGGTGAGCAGCTGCAAAGTTTCCATACACAGTCTGGTTTCTGTATGCAATCCCTTGAACTTACGGGAGATCTCACTGGGATAAAAGACACCCAGTAAATAAGGGTTGCAGAATCAGGCTCTGTAACCATTTAAATAACTGGTGAATTATGAAATCAACAACAAAAAACTTGTGTTTCTTTAGGAGAAGGCAGAGCATGTGGCGCTCACCCCTACCCCGCAGGGCTGTGCGGTGTCACCCTGGGCACCTCGCGCGCAGGTCGCGCCGCTCGGCTCGCAGGACTCTGCTTCTGAAATTTTTGAATACTGCCACACAAGAACTAAAAATTGTCACTGTCATCTCTCAAAGAGTTAAACAAACGATATTAAAATACCATCTTCTGTCACATTTAAAGGCAGTTGGATATGTTTTTCCTCTATATTTATATATACAGAGTTCTGATCTAGAAAAACCAATACAATAAACCATTTTACGCTTAAAAACAGGCAGTCTTTGGTGACGCAAAGGCAGAGATTTTCTTTGTTACCTTCTGCCTATTTCACTCTGTCTCATGAAGTGAATATTATTGGCACTGTCAGAAAGTTCAAGATACTGCTCCACAGATAAAACAAAATATCCATCGTAGCCTTGTACCCGCCCAGTGCTTAAAAGCTGCTGTTTCTCTCCATCTGTCCACGCCCGAATTCCTTCTTCCCCCTCCTGCAGCCGCCTCTGCTCCTTAGTCCAGGCCTGAGCCACGGCTCGCTGCCTGGCTATCTCCAGGACATGGTTCTTCTCCTCTTCCACCGTGGTTCCGTAGCGCACATTGAAGCAGAGCGCGCCGTGCTGGAGCTGGATATCGGCAAAGCGTCTAGTCCTGCCATTGATCACCGACGTCATCTGCGACACCGTCACGTTGACGCCGTTCTCCAGGATGCGGCGCCCTCCGGTGCTGCCAATCAGGGCCAAATCTTCTTCCAAAGAGCCCAGCTTGATGAAGTAATGGGTGTCCCGGCCCTCAATGGTGAAATGCAGATTCTCCAGATAATGAGCGTTGTTGAGGATGGCAGCAATGCGCCGGCTGTCCTCGTTAGCCACCCCGATAATGTCAGCTGTCACTATACCGTCCTTTATAGCGAATTTGATGCCTTTTCCAAATACTGAAGGAACAGCTGCAAATCTCAGTTGCTTCACTCCTTCAGAACACTTGCCATCACTATACCTGGGTGTCATAGGAAGTTGGTCCAAGGATATAAAGTTTCGGAGTTGCTTTTGCAGCTCACATTGAATGCCAAGGATAGTCTGGAAAAGAAAATATCAGTCAAGTTTGCAGTCAAGGTACCTTGAAGCTCATTATAATATCTCACCCTACTCATCTCTTAATTGCTTAAAATGGCTCTTCAACTTGTTTGGAAAGTATTGTGCACACCTACAGAACCTGGACATATGCACAGGTGTTTTAATTGCTTACAGGAGTTCTTTCTGTCTCTTGGACTCCTTGATTTCTAGGAAACAAATGCAAATGTATTTATCACAAATGCTATTTTTATATTTGTTTTTTTTCTTTTTCCTCCCCCTTGAACTGTTACTCTAATGGCTGGTTTTTCAGCCCTTAGTAGTTCAAGGAAACCTGAATTCAAAGCTATGCCTGTTCATGTGGCTCTACTTAGTCTCTGTGTGTTTAATTACATCTTCTGTAGAACTGTGGTAATGACTTTTATAGCTCATTCTTTAAGGAAAGCAGGTTGTGAAGGTCTTGAGACACTAGAACAATAGGCAAGTTCATCACATCTGTAGATCTTGCTCCCCATAGAGGCTAGAAGAAACTTCACTCCAACCCTCACTTTGAATACTATACTTATCACTACATCTTTTCTGTGCCTTGGAAAAGATTAACATCTCAGTGATAAGTTTCCATGGACATGCTTCACATCTGGCATGAGCACTGACCCTCCAGCCTTCTGCACTTGGTGAATGGTAACTGTCTTAAATGCTGAATGCTTAATGCGGAACATGAATGTGAACTCTCAAATGCTCTATGCTTCTCTTTCCTGACTACAACACAGGAAAGGCATCTTTACAAAATCATGTTTCTTTGTTAACAGATGCTCATATGCAAAATGTGAATGCCTGCTCAGAATATCGGCAGTTGGTCCTGTTGCAGTCACATTGATTGCCGGACTCTGATAGCTGCTGTCTGGCTCTTTGTTACTGAAAACAAGCCCTGGAGTAAGGCTAAGATTTACAGACCCCTTACAAATCCATAGCAGCATTTCTGTTTCCTGCAATAATTATGCAGAGCTACTGACTTGTAAAGCTGTTTATACCCTCAGTGATTTTCCAGTGCTTGCGGCATCTTTGCTAACAAAGATGAAAATCTGCTGTTCTGGTTTTTTAATTCCACAAGATTTTCTGTGTTTTTTTTCAATATCCACAACAAATACTTTTACCCTTTTGCGTATCCCACGCCTCAAATTTGGATATTTTCCTCTATAAATAGCTGCAAATTTTCTTCACTGTGTTGCTAAAAGCTTCTCCTTGAACCTCTCCTCCACTCTCATGCCAGTACATAATTGACAACCTTAAAGTTTCTAGAATTCTTAAACAATTTGCTTTGCCTATTATGTTGAAAGATACAGTCACATTTCTTCCTTGGTATCCAATATTTTCTATTAAAACTCCTTAATTTAGTATTAAAAGCAGCTGAACAGAATGTTTGCTAACCTTTCCAGGATCCCACTCCTGGGTTTTTGTTTGAAGCTGCAGAAGTTCATATGTTGTCCCCAAAGCTTCTATCTCTGGTTTTGGGAATCCAGGCAGCACGTTGTGCAACTGGAAACCAAACAGCTCTAGCCAACTTCCAATGTCTACAAAACAAGAAAAAGGATGCTGGCAAAAAGGCTCATAAATCCTAGAAAAAGTGAAGGCAGTCTGCAGAAATTCAGGCTATGCAGAAATAATGATTTCACATCAATTTATGTTTCCTGCACTAGCTACAGCATTTATTGTTGCAAAGAAATTATTCGGTTACAAAGCATAGCTATACTCAAATCAATAGTGTTCCTTCTATCTATTTATAATAGAAAAAATTCAAATTAAGCTGCTTCCATTCTTCCCCTAATTTTAGCACTGAGGAAAGCAACAGAAGCAGCTATTAATTATTTTCTTGGTTACCATAAATGTTAGAGAAAACAGATCAAGCTCAGTAAAATGCAATCTATTAAAGAAATTACTTCAATAGATTTAAGATTAGAGACTTTTTGTATGCAAAAGATTTCCAGAATGTTAAATCCATACCACAATTCAAGAGGAACTTTTATTTTCGTTAGAGACATTTTCATGAGAGATAGGTTACTTTTACCTGTTGTATACTTAGCAACGTCTTGGATTTTGCCAACTGGGTAATTATTTTCGAATGAGTAGAGATTAAATGGTTGTGGGACAGCATTCAGGTGCTTCCATATACGGTGATTTGGTGTCGTCCACCGACCAGCAATGACATCATAGTCCCGCTGACCCAGATGAACTAATTTAGTAAGAGAATCATAGAGTCCTCCATGAAAACCAATGATAACCTCGAAATCTGGATTAGTGTCCTGGTAGATCTCTCCATAAGGGGTGTACAAAATTTCTTTTATGACCTGGCCTCGACTGCTAAACACAGCTAGAGGTGTCCCAGTGTTATCACAAGCAACATAATATTCTTCTCCACTGCTTAATTCCATTGCAATGAGATGACCTTGCAGATCATAATACAGGGATGTTATTTCTGAGCTAGTGTGATTGTACAAGTGAGTAACCCTTATTGGGTTGGAGAGATCAGCATAAAAGAACTGTAAGTGTTGTCCTAGGCTTGATTTGCTCGCAACTCGTCTTCCAAGACCATCATAGCAGTATTGCACAGTCCAGCCAGACACTTTGTTATACGCTTTGTTCAGCAAACCATTAGAGTTGTACTCAAAGATCTCATTGCCTCTTTGCCTGAGAAAACCATCTTCGTCCATTTTATATTGAATTTCCCCAAGCCTGGTAATGCGATCTCTCAGGTCGTATCTCAGAGGAGTGAGGCGCGCGCTGTTCCCATGGCTCAGCAAATTGATGTTGCCATTAAGGTCGTAGCTGTAGCGCCACTGGGTTTTATCATTCACAGACACAGTCTGGAGCTGACCATCAGCGTCATATTCATAAAAATACCTCGTTATATTGGCATCTACACCCACACGTATGTCACAGATCACCATGCGACCCATGTTATCGTACTGGATGGTCATCCAGTAAGCAATAGACTTGAGAATTTCATACTGTACTTCAATCACCTGACCATTGGCACTGAAGATTTTGGTATGCTTCATCACAGTGGTGGTTATAACCTGGTTTAAATCGTAATTAATGACACTAAATTTTCCAAATTGTTCAGTCCTGCCAGAAACGTCGACGTAACGGTACAGATCTATGGGAAGGGGCGTCTCGTTGATCATGGCCTGCATGCTCGTGACACGGAAGTTGTTATAGCTGTAGTCAAATCTGGCATTTACAAGCCCTTCTTCACTAAACCTGAAGATTTGGCGACCAATAAGTGGACCTGTCCAAAACAAATACGGGAAAGAGGAAAAACAATTAAAATAATGAATTATGTCCCTGGTTTACTTATCCTACAGATTTATGATGGACAGGACATGACGTCAGGTATGCCCTTTAGCCTTACTACTCCTTAGCTGTCTCAGAAAATACCATTAACTAACAGTATGTTAGATTGTTCTCTCACAAACTTTCATTAATGCTTACTCTATAAATTATTTACATTTTATTAATATTTGTTTAAATGAATGCTGTTTTATTCCTAATTATGATTTCTATTTACTTACAAGATAATTCTAAACTAAATTTATTTCACATGGTGATTTCCTTTCTCATGTAAGCAGTCCTTTAGAATTTATGTTATATTACGGTGTAAACACAGAAACTTGAAAATACAAACAATAAACCAACTTGATTTAGTATTTAGCAAATATCCACACAGAGGAATAAAACCAACAAAACATCCTAAGAGCTATTCCATACCAAGCAATAAAAAGAAAACTGTATTTCAAGTGGGACAGCTATATTCACCTATGGACACAGACACAGAGATATACACACATATTTTTCTAGTGAAACATAAAATACAAGAACTTGTAGACATAAAAATAATGGAATTTCATGCCAGGTAAGTGCAAGATCAGGGTGTTGCGAATGAGGCATGAGTGTCACATTTTAAGGAGCCAAAAACTTTAGCAAAGTAGTCACAGTTAGACAAACCTGTTTGCCTGTATCTGATGGTACAGATGAACCCATCGTGCATTAAATGTATTGTTTTAATAACCCCAGAAGATTCCTCGTAGGTGAACGTGACTTGCGTAGTGTCATAGAGGATCTCGGAGAGCCGGGACTGTTTGGTGTACTTGTAGAGGACCCTGCGGCCCGTGCCGGGGTACAAGGTCTGCAGCAGCCGCCCGTCCCTGGCGAGGTCCTGGATGAAGGCGGCGCCGCTGTCCGGGGGGGTGTAGATGTTGCGGTAGTAGCCCACGGACAGCATGGTCTGCAGGGCGTGGCGCACCATGCTGGGCATCGTCACCGACTGCAGCGACTCCGACTGGTCGTACTCGAAGATGTAGCGCCGCTGGCTGTGCAGCAGGAGCATCACGGACTGCAACAAACAGCAACGGCACGGTAAGGGGCGGATCAAGCACATGGGGATCCAGCTAGTGAGGGCCTGGAGGTTATGGAAATGCTGAAACAACCACTCACTCTTGTAGTTTGCTCTTACTGTTTTTACAATTCCAAGTGAAGCTTTCAGCTCCAGGAGACCTGGCCAGCAAGGTGGTACAAAACAGGAGGAGAATCATAGTAAGTCTAGAGGTAAGGGCCTCCAAACTGGAAGGCAGATGTGGCTCTCAGTAGCATTTCAGCCTCATGCTGACTTGCTGTGTTGCTTTGAAATATTTAGGGCATCCTCTCAGGAAGCAAAAACAGAGGGAACCTCTTCCTCACACACAGGCAGAGCATCTGCACCAGCAGATGTGTCTAGAGGAGCTGGAAAGGGGAAACTTTGTGCACGTACAAGGTGTTTAGCTTTTATTGGCATTCTGCTTATCTCCAGCACAGACCTAGCCCTTTTCCTGTATATATTCTTTTAAATACACATGGCCCCAGAGTTCATAATATCTCCATGCTTTAATCCATCCAGATGGATGAAAATACTCTGCAGATTCTTTGGTGCGACTACTTCTATTGTTTATTTTTAATGTTTACAAAGAATATAATTTCTATACAGGTACTTGGTATTTGCCCTGTGTTGGTTAATTGTGGCTGGTTAATGAAATCTGGTTTGCTTATCTGGCAGATGAATGTGCAAGCACAGCAGACTTTTTCTATTGATAATTAAAGTTTGGGTTCTCTACGCCTTCTCACCCACCATGGAAAGTCACAGTGTCACAGAGCACAAGCTGGCTGCTGAACAGTCACTGTTGAAACAAAAATAATGAAAACACAGAATGAAAATGTATGGGGAACTCTGTAGGCTTTCCCCTGCTCTAGGAAGTGGCTTGGCTGGACCAGAGCACTGCACATTCCTTGCCTTCTCTGAGTTGTGCTGGAGCACCGACACTGCCCATCTCTCAGCCCACAGCTCAAACCTACCAGGCACATAAACAAAGTTGTCAGGCTTCTGCAGGACTGAGACATCATACAAAACAAAGTCTTACATGGAACAGCATGACTACTTTGTCATAGAGTATTGGGGAAAGAAATCAGAAAAACAGGATCTTTTCCCCTCTAAGCTCAAAAATCTCCTCTGGGAAGAAAACACCGTAAGATCAGCCCTGCAGTGTGTTAAGTAACACTGGCCCTGAGCCACTTTTCTCTGACAAATAAACCAACTGCCCATTCAAAGGGCCAGAGATAGGCTCAGCCTTGGCCATCTCTCCACCACCCCAGCTCCTTGCCTGCCCAAGATGTGTCTCTTCCTGCCCTTGGCAAAAGACATCTGTCACCTGTACAGCAGCCAGAGAGCACCAACATATGGCACTCCAGGTCACCCTCTGCCAAATGGTGACGACAGACCTTCACACCGAGCATTTTCTGATCACTTTATTGCTGCTCCACCAACCATTTCCAACATGCACCGTGTTTATTTTGTTTCCACCTTCAGTCAAGAGTCTCCAGTCTGCAGTAAACCACTGGCTGAACTCTCTCCTAGCCCTGCTGTGACGCCTCTCTCTATATACTGCTCCCGTGCCTGTTTTTAAGCTGTCTGCCATTGACAGAGTATGAATAACAATATCAGAAACATCCCCAATATAACTTTAGTGCCCCTGTGTACCATTTTTACAGCACTTTGTAAAAGTGCTTTGGCTTTTTCACTATTGTCCAGGATAATAAAAAGATAGACAGTACAAGGGCTGGAGACTGAGTATCCTCTCAAGCCTATTAGAAGATACCATAAAGAGAAAAAAAAAAAATTAATTCCCAATTCATCCTAATAACATTACAATAAATTTTTCAACTCTGCACAAATTGGGTTCTAATTGTTTTAAAGGATTTCAGAGAGTAGCTCATAAAACATCCAAAAATCTGTCATTTTATTAAAGCAACCAGAGCCTGGTCAACCACATAATGATTGATGCCGTATGGTGTATCAAGACAAACAGCCAGTGGCCAATTACTGGGAGCTCTGCTGGGAATAGACAAATGCTGAGCATCACCACTAGATGTCATTTCTGTCCAACAGACACACACAGACACTCATCTGTTTTGTCTGCCAGATTTTGAAAGCGAGTTTGGAGTATTCAGGAGATTTTATAACAGTTTAAACTAATTGAGGAAAGTGACCAAACAAAAGGAACTGAATCTCATCAGTGAGAATTATTTACAATGCTAAAGTTGTAGTGCTTTTTAAAATCTTATTTATTCGAGCTAATTTTGTAAGGGGCAGAGATTTTTGAAGATGTACAATTAACACATTTAGTGATAAAAATGAAGAATTAAATAACTATGAATTGGAAGCAACCTATATAATTGATTTTTTTTTTTTCATGAAAGGAATTATTGGGTCTTACAAGGCTTCAGAAAACCTTTAGCAATCATTACATAATTAACACAATGAGTTATTGACTTTAATGGAGCCACAAAGTTATATTTCAATGTCTAATTTTGACAGTGAATTCATCTTTCTTTGGCACAAGAAACAACAGTCACCGAAGTACATTAAATAGCTGGGAGATTATTGTCCATGGTGTGAATGACTTTCCATAATTTTAATGACAAGTTACAGCATTACCCAAGCTGCTACCTGAACCAGTAAGCTTTTGCCACTTCCTTCTACAAGATCAGGATTTGGCTTTTGTGTAAAATTCTAGAATAACAGTGTTAAATTATATGACTTTATTTATATGTTCATCATAAACTAAGAACAAACAAAGTGGTTTGGAAAGATAAGAAGCACACATCTTTCCAAAATTACAGTCCATTAGGTCCAATGAAAAAAATAAGAGATTCCTCCAAAAGGCATGTTGCCCAAATATTTGAAAGCTGTGGAAAATGCCTGTTTACTTGTAATTTGCTAAAGAGCATACTGACAAAAAAAGCCCTGACAAATTTATCTGAAACAAACTTCTGAAGCTCCTGGGGTTTGCCAATCTTGTTAACACATGCAAGAACCACACTGCATGCAGACAAGGAGGAATCACATTTCTAAGCATTTTCAAGTCTTGATCATTTTTTTTTTCACTGGGTGAGGTTTAAGTTTTTTGAGGATCAAGCTTAAACACATTCAAAATAAGTACAGCACAGTTTATCTTAAAAGTACACATTTGGAACTCTGTAGTATACAAGTAACTTCAAAGTCACTGGATTTCCTGTGTGGATTTCCTCCTGTCAGTGTTACCTCTTCTGCCCCACACCCCCCATAGCCTTTTCCTGTGGTTTACAGGTTCAGAGAAAATGTTCTGCTAACTCAGGGTGTATTGGCTAGTCCAAGGTGCTGCTATTTAAGAAACTTTGAATATGAGTTCGCACTGACTTTTGAAAGCTTTAAAAATACAGACTGGCTTTCTGGTTTTGAAGAACAAGACCAAACAAAATGTTACTACAGATGAAGATGGTTCTCCTTGGTTTGCACAATATTTATCTCCACATTTTGTGGCCATTGCCTCTAAACATACATGGAACTTACAATATTCAGGGAATTTAGATGTGAAGTCACCATAAAAGCAGAGCAATAACTCATTTCATATTAATATTTTCTCCCCAAATGGCCCCATAAATACTGCAGTAATCTTTCTCCTCACAGGATCAATCCTTTGTTTAAAATAACAGCATTGAATAGGTAAGCTTGTGCTCATGGGTTCCCAGTTTTGTATTAAAAGAACTGTCTGTGGGGAGAAAAAAGTTCTCTTTCAGGACTGTTATCTTTCTGACTGTTATCCAGAGTAGCAACATGATTTTCAGCAGTTAGGGTGTTCTTTGTTCACTTGAACATGGACTGAGACCAGAAGGTTGTTTTATCTACCAGTTAAACAAACCTGGTGTGCTGATAACTTTCTTCAGGACTAAACTGTGTCAGGTTTGAGCAGGTGACATGTAGGTCTGAGCATATCCAGAGACATTTTTATCTAGTTATGCAATTCTATGCATTTTCTGTTTTAAAAGTCTTAAATACTCTTGCAAGAGGCAGCATTATAACATAGTTCAAAATATAATAAATAAACATAATAAATAAATACAATATAATAAACCAAACTATTTTTTTTGTCTTGGCACAAACCCCACTTTTAAAATAATTTACCTTTTCTAGATATGTGTAACTCCATATTTTACCATCTGCCCATGTTCTGGAGACGATGTTGCCACTTGCATCATACTCCATTTTCTCAGTCCAGGTTCCTCTTTGGATGTAGGTGACTAATCCAGAGTGTGAGTAGGTGATATTGACCTCATTGTACTTGCTGATGGGGGACCATAAAATGGGGCGTCCTGTCTGGTCATACATAATGCGAAGAGTGAATTTCCGATGATCATCATAAATCTTTCCTGTTCTGGTTATGTGGTCAAAGTCAATGGAGAGCAGGTTTCTGTTGTGGGTCTAAACACAGAGGTACAGTATGGTAAGAACACAAGGCATCCTAAGTACAGCCAACACAGACATGTCTGTGTCAGCCCTAATCAAAGTGAGCAATGGTTTAACTTTGTGAGTTGGGTCTTACTGAAGACAAGACAACAGAAAAGATTCAGATGAGAAACAGAAGGACCAAAAAAAAATTGTTCCTTGCATTCAGTGTTATTATATTTGGCATTACAGGATGTTTCCATGTGATAAACCCTCATCTCTGCTCTCACCTTTTCCTGAATTTTTCTTCTTTCTTCTCAGCTGTGGATTAAATTCTTGATTCCAGCCAAAGATGTGTAGTTAAATCCACAAACTAAGACAGATCTACTATCTCACATCCTCTCTTGAGCTCTATTAACACTGACAGGTCAGCTGCTGCTCTGGGACAGCCCTCACAGCCCAGGTCACATCCTGGTGCTGCAAAGGGCAGAGCTGTGCTGGCAGCTCCTGCAGACCCTGCTCACCAGTGTCCTCATGCTTCCTCAAAAACCACCTCCCTCCCAGACTCCTGAGAGCCAGCAGCAGTGCCTGGTACTGGCCATACTCCTTGTTGCTGCTCTCACCACATCTGGGGCAGCAGCTCGCTGTGTCTGACAGATGGAACACAGCCCAATGCTCAACTTGAAATCAAGTTCAAAACTGAGTCAGATTCATGAAGACAAAACACATTTATCCAGTGCTATCATCATACTTAGAGGATGGCATCCTTAGATCATTCAGTCACTGGGAAGTCTCTATTAAACACCATTTAAAATCAGATAGATAATTTAAGGAACCATAAAATATTGTTCATTGACATGTCTTTTTCAGATCAATGCTCAATGTGCTTGTTGCATTAATCTACCACATTTTATCTGATCACTCTATTCCCATGAATAATTTCCTTACAGCACAGACAATGCCAGTGCAGGTGTCAGCACAGAGCATGGCTCAGTTCTTGCTCCTCTCTGAAACCTGAAGGCACAACCATGAACTAAAGGGTTAATAAACCCTGGTTAATAATTCAAGATGTGATTAGAATGAACATTTCTTTTTTGTTCCACTTTCTGTTTTTAGATACAAAATAATCTGAGAATCTAGAAGAAGAAGGTGTTCTTTCTTCAACTACCATTTCTGGAGTTTTATATACAGACATGTCTAACTTTAAGAGTATTCATTTACAATAGCTGTAAAATACCTATATACCCCTGTAGACTGCTGTAACTATTACAATTTATGCTCTAATGATAGTTAAGCAGCCCAAGTAAAATGTGATGCTCAGTTGAACTACATTTGCTTATATACAGACTGATGGTTTAAGTTTAATACAATATATTTTTTAGCAAACTTCTTAAAATTTCTGAAAAAAAATCCTCTTGGTGACAAAATAACTGTAAAGCAAGCAGGAGGTATACATTATGTCTTATTCATTCATGTTCTATGTACATGTTTAATGTTCTTGTTGCTATTACTATCATTGTAGAATGCAGTTAGGAGAAAGAAGAGCCTTGAAAACAAATTGCTTGCAATCTGAATTTCAGAGACTATACAAAAAATAAGAATGAAAACCAAACAGAGGCAGAATTAGCAGTGAAGTGGAAAGCAGCAGTAATTGAAAACTCACAGAGTTAAAATAAGGTTAAAATACTTCCCTTATATTGCACATTTTATGTCTCATTTGTTTACTTTCTTCTATTAAAGTGAAGTTTAACACCCTTCTCAAAGCAAGACAGGATCATAAATGAGTAGTAGGACTCATCTTAATGTTGCTATTGACAAGCTGATTTCAAATCCCAGTGGCTTCATGAGATGACTCCTTCAAGATACATAAACCAGAGCAAGGAGCCCCCTGAGAGTGGCTGGAACTTGTGTTCTGCTATGAGCCAGGGAAAACTGGTTTCTGAAAGCAATGTCAGGTTGGAATACCAGCTAATGAAAATAGGCAGAAAATTCAGCTGATTTCAGTAATGTTAGAAGTACATGAAAAGATATATTTATTCTATAATTTTTTAAACATTTGTTGACTCTTCCATTAGTTTTTTAGCTAGAAATTTTGCACTGTAAGTATCACATAAACGTGCACTTCTTTTGATTTAATTTCCACCCTGCCTGATATGTAAGTCAGATGAGATAATTGCATTCTTTCCTTGTCTGTGTTTTGATTTGAGCCAATGCAAACTCATACACCCTGGCAGAGGACTTGGTCCCATCTTTAGAATTTGCTGCAAGACTGGTAAATAAAGGGAGATCATTTGCTAAGTGCAATAATGAACATGGCTGTCAAAGCCTGTGTCTGCAGGATTTTTGAACTGAGGCCAGTGAGTTACTTTTGTTGTTGTTGTTATTAAAAAAAAAAAAAAAAAATTAAGACTGGCCAAGCATTCAATTTTCAATTTTGTAGACATTCAGTTATAAAACCTGGACTGCATCCAATGCCATGTTCCTCAAGTTATGCAAAAGTCAGGAGGGAGCAGAGCTGCATTCTAATCAGTGTATTACTATGCATCGTGCTCATCAGATTTAACAGCAGTCTTTGCTTCATTTTTAGAAGTCAATTAAAATAGCAGTTCAATTGATAAAAAAGAAGTCTTGCTAGATTAAGATTGATGTTAAAATGTCTGATTGTACTAGATTTATTATTAATATAAAATGCATACATGCCCACAGACTATTTTATATATGTTCAGGAAGTGCTGGGGCAAGCAATTCTTCACTTAAAGGAAACCTGTGGTTAATTTCTGTTTCCCACATTGATTTAGACACTGAGATAAAGTTAGATGACTGTTCCAGCATTTCAGTTGACTTCCTCACTTCTGTCCTATCTCCAGAGAAGGGAATTCACACCATGCAGAAATCCAACTTTTTAAAACCCCATGTTTCCAGCATTATTCAGAACATGCTAACAGCGGCCTCTTCCCAAAACTGGAAATAACACTAATATAGTGACATGCTTTCAAGATGGTTGCTAATTGCTATTAGAATTAAAAAAGTTAGGACCAGGCAGATAAGGAAAAGCTTTATGCTCTTCTCTTCAAGTAGGTCATCCTTTATCTCACCCCCAGCTACCTGCCTTCTAATTTATACCTTTTAGCAGTCAAAGCCGTTTGTTTCACTGATGGTATCAGGACTGATTTTTAAGTAACGTCTTTATACCTCATTTCTATGCTATTTTCTTCTCTCTTAGAAAACTCTTCCATTGTGCTGGGTTTTTTTTTCTTTAACTGAGGGCTCCTGCAAGTCTGTTCATTTCCATTGAGAACTGCTCCAGTCCCCAGAGCTTTTCTTTACATGTATTTTCAAAGTTCAGCATAGTTCTTTCTGCCCTACATTGCAGGCTTTCTAACACACTTCCTATTGTGCCAGGCATGGCATATTAAGTGTTTAAATACTTTATTTTAAAAATATAACTCACTAAAAGTTTTCATAAGGTCTGTCCTTATGAAAACAGACCTTATGAAAACTTTCAGAATCTCATCCAGCATAATGACTTTCAATGATGCTATTTTTTTTCCCCAGCAGTACTCAAGGATCTGTCTACAGCAAGTCCTAAATCCATTTCATTATTTGGTATACTGTTTCAAACACATTATAGGATGATACTTTTGTTCCTGCTGTGCTGCATTTCCTAAAATCACCAAGAAAAGAGAGCTGTCTCTGGGTAGATTCTGTTGCTCTGGTGTTCCAGCTCCTTCCATCTCCACAGACTCCATTCCACCAGCACACCATGCAGGTGTCTCAATGCTAAAGATGAACTCCAGGATCCAGATATTCTCCAAAGTCCTTCTTCATGGTCTCACCAGCCTCAGCAGTCCATCTGTCCCTTTCTCTTGTGCCTATTTACATGGTGTCTCCTTTGTGCAGAATACAATTGGACTTGATGATGTTAGAGGTCTTTTTAAATATAAATGATTCCATGATTCTAACGTTTCTCTTCCTTTCCTCTCTAAAATCCTCCTTTTAGAGGAACCTGTGCTATCCCACCAGGTTCCCTCCAGCCTTGCCCTGACAGCTCTCAGAACAGTCCTAGAGCTCAGTACAGCCAAGGGAGTCAGTACAGTCAGGACTGCAATACTGGCAGCTGGCTTGCCCTTCTGAGCAGGCAGGGACAATTCCTAAGTCCTCTTGATCTTGGACAGGTATAAAAAGACACAGCTTACAGAAATAAGAATGCAATGTTCAAGAGCTGTGTTGCTAGTGCATTCTTTTAGAAGGACAAAGAGTAAAAGACATCAGCATACCAAAATTATTCTTATGCTTGTCTTTCACCTTCCATCCTCTCTCTGGATGAAAGTGAAGGGGGAGGAGGAGGAGGAATACATGAGTGGTTTTGTTCACCAACAGCCTATTCCAAAGGTAGGTCAATCAGTTGACCTCTGGATACCTTCAGTGTTGCGATATTTCAATGAACATCTTATGCCTCCAGCCAGAATGCATTTAATCCTGACCAATTTGTGAATTTCCTTTTCTTTTTCTTTTTTTTTTTTTTTTTTCCAGGCAGTGTTAAAGATCACATAGAAACAAGTGAAAATGTAAAAGAAACTGCAGTCAATTTCAACAATAGAAAATTCAGACTGCATAATGGCGAAACTCTGCAAGATGAAGTAGTTGTATTAAACAGAATTGTGATGAACAACCAGTCCCTGGCAATGTAAGCAGAATAGCTGACTGCCGACATCCTTTCTGTTTACCACCTTATTACATAAGATTCTTGCAGAAAAATGTGCCATTACTGTTATTTAAGCACAAAGTCACACAGAAAGCCTCCAACTGAATTGGCAGCGTGAGCCAAGGAAGCCACAGTTTGGATCCTGCCATCTCAACATGTTTGTCATGGTGCTAAGTTCAGCTACTTCCCCAGACAGGGCTATGAGGCCTCACCCTCTCACCCTAATCTAGAGAAGAAGGAGGCAGAAGGTGGGCAAGAAGAACTAAAAGAAGCTTTTGCCTGCTTGCAAGATCCTAAAAAGTAACTGTGACTGTCAAATCTGAACAATGCCCTTTCAAAGAGGTGTTTTACATAGAGTACCCAGTCTGGCCAGATCTTCCAAGTCTTGTATTTTTGATTGAGCAGTTGAAAAGCAAACAGATGGTACACTTACAAAAAATCTATAGTATCTCATTATCAAAATGAGATGGTTTTGATTTTGGTGGTTTTGACAATCCAGAGATTTTAATAACCATCTCTATATTTTCAGAGCTAACAGGTGTACCTTCAGACATAATTCCTATCCAGAAAGGTTGTAGTCAATAACACAATATTTTTAAGGCCAAAATTCCCTATTGGTACAGGCATTTTAAGTGGTATTCATGTGAAAACCATAACTGATTTAATAAAAAACCTGTTTAGCAAAGTAGCAATCTCTTTGAGCCATGGTGTTATGTAATTAAATGCTAAATGTTGACCATCTGTCATTGTACTCACAGGTAAAAATAAACCAACGATGCAATGTTAAAGCAAGCCTTTCTTGGAGCTGTGGTGTAACCCAGCTAGAGGGAGTTGGGGGTTTGAGAGCATGTGGCAGAGGGCAGAATTAATACACAGCCTGTCTGGATACACAGGGAGGCTCTGCATCACTCTGAGTCCAAGGAAAGACACCCAAAGTGTGTCCTGCAAGAGCCACTGCCCTGGGAAGCAGCTGGCACCCCTCAGCTTTCCCAGAAGAAAGAGGGTTGATAGATCTGAGAGAGGCAAAATGTGGCTCCAACTTTGCTGCTGTGACAGAGTAACTATTCCCTGTCCTTTGCTCACAGCTTCTTCCAAAGCTATAATTAAGTTCTTAGTTGAAAAAGAATAGCAAGAAAAGAACTAATTATGTCTTGAGGTCAAATCTTACAATCAAAATCAAACGGAGATCAAACATCCCTGAGACTGCTGGAGGAGTTTGGTTTTGAAATTCATGGCTGGGGCCCACCACTGCTACAAAATTTTCATTCTTACAAAGTATAACATTTCAACATGATTTTAGTTCAATGGCTTTCAAAGGGAACACTGCACTTACACAAGAGGAAGCCTTACCCTTAGCCTTCTCTCAAATGTAGAGATATTGCCTTTGGTCTGCTCCCTCCTTTGCCTCCATTCAATGAGATTTGAGTTATGCTCTCCAGGAAGGGAGATATTGCACTTCCCTAGCGTGGGGCTGACAACCCCTGCCAGAATGTGAGGCTCCGTGTTAAGCGTGATTTCCATTCCACTGGCAAAGGTGACTCTCAGAGACCCGTCTGGGCTGATCCGGTAGATGTTCTGTGTGTTATCTGTCAAAAAACAACAAAAATCAGGGAACAGAGAGAAGTGCAGATCTCCAGATTTATAAACCAAATTTTAGGCACAACAGGGCTCAGTTTGTAACCCAGGGAGGTTACAGACAGCTGAGCACCAACCACAGTCTGTTTTGCAAACTGTAACATCCAGGCCTTCCCAAATCTGAAGAGCTTTTTATTACATTTGGCCTGATGATTTCCATTGTGAAGGTTTCCTGCAGCAGGAATAAAGAATTTTTGCTTTCAGTTTAGAAGTCTGTAAAACCATAAGCTGAGTACTGACCACTGATATTATGGTTATCTTAGCATGTTGCAGATCCCAACAGGAAAATGTACTGCTTGAACAACTGCAAGAGTATCTGAGGTCAAACAAGAAAGCTGGATTCCAAATATCTAGGATGACAGCCAGTCTCCCATTCTGTCCCTTTTCCCTGAGTCACTGTACAAAAAAGCTTGTCCTCTTCCCCATTAGCAGCAGGACCCTGGGCTGAGGCACAGGGATGATCAGCCACAAGGCTGAAGCTTGGTGCAACACAACGACTGGGAAGTGACTGTTAGCAGAAAAATTAATGGATCAGCAGTGGTGGCTCAGTGAGCAGCTCCAGAGGCTCAGCACTGTGCCACAGAGGGATGTTAAGGGAGCTGGGGAGACCCAGCACAGGCTCCCTCTGCTCCCCCAAACTACCAGAAGTATGTGGAGGGGCCAGAGCAGGTCTCCCCTGAGAGTATATGAAGGCAACAGACACTGGAGCTCCTTTCCCTTTCCTGGGCAGTGAATTCCTCCTCTGCAGGCAGAGCTGTGCTACATTGTCTGGCATCTGCTCAGGCTGGAGTATGGAGGTTCCTGCAGCTCAGCTGCCAGGGGGAACTCCAATATGAGCCTGAGTTTAGTGCTAACATACAAATCAAAAGTCTCATCCTTACAGTGAGACTGAACTCACTCCAGCTAGGGAGTATCCAAAGCATTCTTTTTTTTAAGGTAGTCCACACAGTAGTAACTGGTCCAGCTCTTGAGATGTGAATACAAGGAAAATAGGGTATGCCAAAAAGTAAAGATAATTGGATATAAGGATACCCCACCTGGCTGGCTCACAGGGTGCTTAGTGCTAGTTTTTCAGAGATATGCAAACATGTAAATTATGTGAATTTATGAGGCACATAAAATAACTGTTAATTTCTGGCACTGCCTGCTGTGTGCAAGCACTTTCCTGGGATAGACTTTGATAATTTAGCAACTTTGAAGAGTTTCAGATTTAAGGACAGACAGATCAGGCAGCAGACGGTGCAGAGAGCAGATGGAGTCACTTGGATAAAGCTTAACAGGTGACAGAACAATATAATTATTTCTATTTATGCAGTGCTGTCTCTACCACGCAATAGTAAAGAGGAATGAGTGGGGATCTTGTGAGGTGAGTTCTTCCTAGTTTTTTCTTATAGATCAAAACTTGAGAGAAAGAAAAGTTCTGTGATGTGCTCAGTTACAAAGCTTTTCTATAGCAGACCTGGAAAGACATCAGAGATCTATTTCCCAGCACCTGCTCTCTCAAAGCCTGAGCAATCCACTGACAACAAAAAAACCCAACAAGGACAAAAGACCCCAGATCGATGAAACTATGTAAACCCAGAACTCTGGTGATAAATCTGCAAAATCTGCAGGAGGACACTGGGGCACTTCCATTAGGCAGAAGACAGTTTTTTTTTTGAGATATATGATATTACCAGGGAAATACCGTGGTGTCTACAGGGGTTGAGTCAAAATCTAATCCCCGAGGTAGCCACTAGCAGAGGTGGGCCACGTTCTCCCCCTTCCTACAAGTGCTGTCACCAGGTCACAGAACTACCAGAAAGAATGCACAGTATTGGCCAAAGAAGGCATTTCAGTGCTAAAATGTCAGTGGAATCTGTCATTCTTCTGGGAAGTATTTATTAGAATAACAAAGCTCAGTGTATTACAAGTTAGTCCAATTCCTCAAAATACTGAAGCAGAAAGCAGCATGTAAAGCCTGGAGACATCAGAGATTTCAATAATTAGGTTTTATCCATTGAATTCTTCGAGGAGAAGAAGAATTCACTTGTGGCTTGTTTCTAACTGGTAGCCCTGCAGAATTGTATCTGTTGGTGCTGAAACAAGGAAGAAACAAATGAACTCATTCTAATGTGTTTTTTTTTTTTTTTTTCTGGCCAACAGTTAAGAACGCAGTAATGTCTAGCAATTAGGGAAGAAATAACAGAAATGCTTTTATTACCTTGTTTTAAAGTATATATTGTAGAGGTAGCTGAGAAATTTGTGGCTGTGATCACATTCTCCCTGTTTGAAGTATCAAGTTCCACTCGTGTCAGTTTTTCAACATCACTGTGGAAGCTGCTGACTTCCCCTGTCGGGAAGGTTGCATTGGTCAGGTGGCCGTCAGAGTCATACCTGCAAAATGATGTTAAAGAGCCATGAAAATACACCACTATTGTTGTGTAGATATTCCTAAAAGCAGAAAAAACAGTGAAAGAAGTAGGAAGCATTGTCAACACTGTGCAGGAAGTAAAAAGGCAAAAATTCGTCCATTTAGTCACTCAAAATGCATTCAGTACCTAGTCTGAATTCCTGCTTGGAGCCTTTTTCAGTGGTGCTGGATCAAATACAACTGGGAATACTATGAGATGCTACCTACATCACTCAACCTCTGCCAGAGGTTTCTGTGATGCTCATGGCTGGCTGGGGCTTCCCCCAGTGGGCTGCGATGCAGGAACGAGGCCACTGGAGGTCACTCGGTGGTCAGGCATCCAACTCACCCCTAAAACGGCATTTTCATACCCATAAGGTTGAATAAAACCAGTTCTTACCTTCTGCAACACTTAAAAGCTGCCTTTTGTCACAGATGTGTGAAGCACATTATATGAGTGGTGAATGTAAAAAGGGGACCTAAAGCGTAACAACAGTGATAAAATTAGATTGAAAGCTGCAGGAAATAAGTTGCCTACATGGGTTTTGCTCTTGTGTTTTGTTTCCCATGGGTCTACTTAAATCAGCAGGAGCTTCTCACCTAGAATCTAGAGCACCACATTTCAGTTCACCTAAACTTCATCAGTGCTAAAGAAATTCTTGCAGCTCACGGTACTTGATTGTGAATGAGGCCATGTTACCAAAAATTCAATCATTAATTCCAGAGCTCTGGAGCAGCATTTCTAACAGGTCTTTTCAGTTCTATCAACATATTTTTTCTTTCTGATGGTTCACACGGAAACCAGCACAGAGCATTGCCTGGTGCTTGATATTGTTTCATAATAATGCCTCACATCTTAAAAATCTTATTGATGCTGACATGTTTTTATTCACCTAAGACAACTCACTGATATTGCAGAATATTTGCATGAGCAAAACCAACTCATCTTCATAAAACAGAAACTTATTGTGCAGGTATGAAAGCATAATTAAGTTTTTATGTTTTATTAGTTGTCTCCTCTCACAGACCAAACCGGTATAGCAGCTGGCAGAACTGCACTGCTGCCAATGAAGCTCTTCCCATTCACATCAGCAGATGATCTGGTTTTGTCCTTCCCTTTCAGGTATTGGCATAATTTCTCTAGGATCTTTATTTGCCCCTAATTAATTAGACAAAATCTATATGCCACAAGAAGTATTGGTGAAAAAATATCAGGATTTTTTTGTCTTCCCTCCAGTATAAAAAAGGAAAAATAGAGCTGCTGCTCTTTTCCAAACAAACACTAGAGAATGAACTAGTGGCCATCTTGTGGTTTTTTGACAAATAATTTAAAATTAATCAAGTGTTAAATTCAAAATAATCTCTCTCCTTTTCACCTCTCACTGCCCTTATATGTATTGTGTGACTTATTTACGTTCCCCCCTTATGCTGGTTCTGTGCAAGTTGATTGGGTGCCACAGGCAGCGAATAAAATGGCCTCAGATCACTACTTTTCATCATTAGAAAACTCCACAAACATCAGGCAGTTATATTTCATTTACTGCTTGATCAAACAGGTGTGACAACTTGGTAGGTTATTTGGATTTGCTACTGTACCACAAAAAATCCCCCGAACCTGCATTTTAAAGGTGCAAATACAGCTGGTTTATTGCAATGTACTTGTGTTCAAGACGTGGGATCCATCTTCACTAAGGATCCAGTTTGGCTGCTGGTAGTGCTGCTGCTGAAACACAAAAGTGCCTGTCCAGCTGCAAATGGGATACACTGTTCCTGGCTGGCTGGCCAGATGGGTGCTGCCTCGCAGTGAGACCCGAGCACACGCCAGAGGCCTCTCGCTCGTGCAGATGGTCCCACTGACTTCAAGGAGGACATGCAGAAGAGTGTCTCACTATTGATTCTACAGCATGATCATCTAAGGGTTTTTTTTTAATTCCAGATTGCTCCAAGAAACTCAGCCCTCTGAGGACAGGTTCTGTCACCTTCCACATGATGAATAGCAGCACACTGGGACTCAGCTCCTGCAATGTCCTACCCTTACTAATAGGGGTGGAATCATGACATATTTCTTAATGTTAATTTGGGGCTCAGTTATGCCACTGTTAATCATGTCAGTGACCATTTAATCATGCAAATAATTGCATTGATTTCAGTACTCACATGAGGAACTGCTCACCAGTATTTGAAATGCACACATGGGGATATTGCTTCACAATGCATTTGCATTTCTATGTGTAGCACAGTTAAGAGTTACATCATTTCAAAGGGAAAGCTGTCTAATTAATTTTTCAGAGAGAGCTGTTTCTTGCAGGTGTTTTCTTGTCCTTGATTTAATACAGGACCAGTGCTTCCCCTCCCCTTTTAGAGCTTTAATGACACAATATTAAAAGAAATCTAGATGACTTAAAATTGTACATTAGCTATAATTGCATGCAAGAGCTCTTTCAGCACTTTAATTCCATCAGATTAGAGTAGATGGATGACAAGTACTTTTGTAGGTGGTTTTCTACCTCTTAATAATTTCCCTCTGCGAGGGAATCTGACACAAAGGTAGATGTTCTGAACAGGTCGTTATCTTTGCTCATATTCCCAAGTATGTGTGATATGTGTTGTTAAACAAATTCATCCCTATTTCAGCTTGACAGTGCCATGGGTCAAACTTTTGGATGTGAATGCAAATCTACCTAAAGCACCAAAGATGATTTCAAGCAATTTGAAAGTTGCTCTTAGTTCCAATGCTACATTCTCATGGTGCTCACAAGCAATTCATATATATAAGTGAACCCTTCAAAAAATTCTAATTTTCAAACTGAAATTGGCTGTCAGTACAGAATGTGACCTCCCTGGAAAACACTATCTGGGTAAAATATAACTAAGGCCATCACAGCCCATGACCTACTCATGGCAACATGTGAGCAGCATCTCCTGACAGCACAGCTCTTCAGCACAGAGGTGATTACAGCCCACTGCCCCTCTGACTGGAGGAGATCAGGTGACACTCTGTGTCTCAGTCATTGTGTGTTTCAGTCACTGAGGAATTTGTAAAGTATTATGAAAATGGCTTAATATATTGGGTTGAATATAAATATTAATGACATGATTTTATTTAATTGACATTATTTAATTTTGTTGCTGTTTTTGTAATGCTGAAGTTGTAATTCTGTTAATTTTCCCTGACTGATGTAGGCTGGCAGGAGTGTGTGGTCGTGTACAGCCTCAGTGTGGACAACTCAAAGCATCGGTGAAGACAGTGTTACCCAGCCTGTAGTTAAAGCTGGGAAAGTGTGTAACACTGTTTGATTTAGCAAAATTTCTTTGTGTTGATCATATACATAATATAAATCCTCCCAAGGCACAGGTACTTCTTAATGAATAAATCTATACTACATATAGCAGGAGGCACTTGCAAGCAGGTAAAGTCCTTTAAAGGATCTTTCAGCACTTGAGCCATACTTTAAAAAGAGGAACAAGCAATAGTATAGCAAGAACAATAGTGTGAAATGGTTTATGCTCAATGTCAGTGGGACAGAGTAAGAGTGCCATGACTGAAAGGCACATGACTAAAAATAATCTGCTCGCCCATGCTCTAACAATCAAGGCCCTGCTACAAGGCCTGCAGTTCAGCATTTTAATAGACATGCCTTGGAGTTACTGTAAAGGCTCTTTGAAAGTGTCATTGGTCCGTGGTCTGGACTGACATCATCATCAAGTGGGGATATAAATGGCCAACTCTCAGGACTGAAATTATTGAAAAGAAGCATACATACATTTACAGTCAGTTCTGTTTATAAAAGGTGACTCTGATCAGTGTTTGAACAGCACCAGGGTACCAGCGAGCTTGTGTTGTTGCAAGAGAGTTTAAATTTCCATCAATAGATGTTTCATAATGATAACTGAAACAGGAAGATCCTGTATGCTTTTGTTTTCCCAAGTATTGTAAAAAAGGCCCTCTCTAATGGCTTATACTTATGCCCACCCTATTAATTTAGTCTTTGGCAGAATAATAGAGAACAGGATGAAGAAACATCCTGTTGAATAAAAACCCCCCCATACCAGGCAGCATTTTCTCTGCTTTTATCCTCCTTTCATTTGAAGAAATTATAATTCTAAAAACCTGTAATGACAGGGACTCAACTACCTCTCCAGTTGACTCAGGCAGTAGCTCACTTTTTATCAATGTGTTTTTTGTTCCAATCTCGCCTGGATGGTTTTCATTTTAGTTTTTGACCATGAGCTCCTGTGCTCTACAGAAAATAGCCACTATTATCCTCCTTAAGGACTCTGAACTAGGAACATGATTTCCATCCAGCACTTGTTGCATCCTCAAACAGGGATTATGACAATTAATTACAAATAATGAGAAATCCTGATACAAGACACCTCTTTATAAACAAAAAATGAACTTTCTCTTGTTGTTCTTTCTCTGTGACCAGACTGGGATGTCCTGACTCCATCTTTAATTATCTTGTCTTGCTTTTTAGAAGTTCTGTCAATGGTCTTGTTTATGAAGCCTCTCCTACTCCCCTTATACACAGCTTTTTGCTATTACATATCCTTTTGCTATTATTATGTATCTTCCTCCCCTGCTGGTGGAGACAAGCTCACTCTTGTCTTTGGATATTCCTTCCACTGTGATTCTCAATTTCCTTTGCAACACCCCCTTCCCTGATGAGTATGCTAATTTTTCCCTTTTTGCCCTCTTCAGGAATTTTGCAAATTCCTGATTCATATCACAACTTGCCTGTACCATTTAAGTTACAAAAAAAAATCTCATATTTTCATTTAGAGAAACAGATTCATAACAAGAAAGTGCAAATGAAGTGTAATTTCAGGCAATTTCTGCTGCACTTAACAGGCACTGCGCACATAGCTTTTACATATGACAGGTTTAGGCACCTAAGAAATGGCAGTGCTTCATTTTAAAAGCTTGTGCAACAGCACTGCTTGTCCTGTCTCACACAGCATTAGTAGCAGGGTGTCTTTTTGAATAACTAGAACGGTCTAAAGAAGTTTCAGTGCTCATAGGTAAGTTTCAGCCCTCATAAAATGGGGCTCCTTGCACAATTTAATGTTGTGGACTTACTCATACACAGTTGTCCATCCGTTTTCATCACTCTTGGTCGCTAAAAGCCCCGTGTTTCCAGGATATGTCATTAGGGCCAGGTTGTAGCCTTGGGCATAGACCCTTTTCAGAACCCCATTGCTGCTTATGGTGAGCCAGTAGACCTGGCCCCCCGGCACCACGAGCCACAGGGGCAGCCCGCTCGTGTCCCTGCGGATGTGCACTGAGTTCCCGTTGCTGCTGGTGATGGTGCCGACGTCCCCGTCCCCGCTGTAGGAGAAGTTGTAGATGTAGTCCCTGGTGATGAGGTTGAGCGTGTGCAGGTGGGTGCCGTTGATGGTGAACTGGTAGAGCTCCTGGTCGGCGGGCGAGGCGATCTCGTACAGGTTGGAGTCGCTGAGGTGAGCCTTGTTCCGGCTCACGGCGCGGATGCGCACGTTGCCCAGGTCTGCCACGAACAGCGTGTCATCGGGAGACACTGCTAGGGAAGAAGGTGCTTTCAGCTTTGCATCTTTGGCATATCCACCATCACCTGGAGGAGAAATGGTAATTTTAGCAATCTCTAATGCCCTTGTTAAGCTGATCCTCTAAGCCTGACACGCTGCTTCTCCGCAGTATCATTTACAGGTCAATAAAACAATATCCTCTTCCAACTAATTAAATCCCTATTATCTAAGGTTGGTGCAATTCTAAATTAGTCTCAGTGAAGACAAACAGGAATATAAATTATCTAATTCACAGCATTTTTGCTGAGTCCCAAACCCTGCTGTTCAGGAAAGCTTTAATGAAAGAAAAGACCATGATACCTGAAGTTTCATTCCCTACTTACTGTCTGTTGGCATGTTGTTAAAGTAGAATTGTGTTGTAAACAAAAAGAAAATAAAACCCAGTAATTCAGCTAAAATGACACTGAAGGAAAGATTAATTTATACTTATTAAAAACTCAACACTGCAGGAAAACAAAATCAGAACAGTAGCCAAAAAGTGCCTTGAGAAATAATCCCTTTCAATATCTCTTGACAATTTACTTGATTTGTGTCATTTAAGGTTTCAAAAGGATTCTTGCATTATCACGGTCTATATGTGTCTATCAAAATGAGTTTACATGAGCAGGATTTTCTGTAAATAGCAAGAAAGCATATTAAACCCCACTCTTAGGGAAAACCACATTACTGTGTGTATCACTCTCCTTCTCCTGACTGAGACATGAAACTGCTGGAGTATTTGAGTATACCCTATGCTTCCTTCAAAATAGAAAAATCAGTGGATCTTTCTGCCAAGCTGACCCTGCCTTTCACCAAACCAGGCTGGCACAATCATTATCTCTGCCATAGTTTTTTTCATTTTTCAGCACTGAGAGTAGTTTTCCTCAATTGGAATCCTGTCCAGGATTCTGGTCCTCACTGGTCTCCTGCAGCCATGACTAAAGCTGGCAGCACTTGGCAAAGCACAGGAGCCTTTGATTATCATCACAATGCTGGGTCAGCAACCCACCTTCTCTGGAAGACCATTTGCATTTTTTCCTCTCTGTTCTCGACATACTTAATGTTTTCTTGTCAGTAATTAACCTTTTATTTGAAATGAGAGTCTTAAGAATTATGATGACATTATTATGGAGCTGAACACGGTGGTTCTTAGAGATGACAAGATGGCAACATACTGCACACCTCTGTATGGGATTGCTGCCCTTTGTCCCATTATGTTTTTATGAAATAAAAGAGCCACACTTTATTTTGGCACATGTAGGGGAGAGTGGCTGTGCTACTGAGAATGTTCAGCAGTGCACTGCAGGCCTGGAACTGGCTCCAGTTTAAAACACACAAAGATAAGAAATTCTTCACAGTATAGGTTTGCACCACTTTGCTGGTGGTGCAGTATGACTTAAGTGATGAGAAGGAATAAGCTGGTGTTTAGCACTTGATATGAAACCCCTTGGTACTCCTCTTGCTGAGCAGGGCTGCCTGTTCCAGTAGCATTTAGGTACAATTTGGTACCATCTTCAACAGGGGCAAATGCAGCTTTGACAAATGACACAGCAAGGCAGACCTGGAACTAATTCTGAACAGTGTGTAATCACTGTGTCAAAAGAGAAAAAGCTAGGACCATCCTGAAGTTCCTCCAGTGGCAACAGAAGACTCACATCTAAGAAGTCAATGGACTGAATTCATGAAGATCTGATGATAAGGTTTTGGGCTTTCCAAGGAAACTCAATCATTGCTTGTCTCTCCTTCCCCTTGTTACTTTGCTGATCTGCAGCTTTATCAGAGAATCTGAACAGATGACAGACAGGAAATAAAAAGCATCTCCTTACCTGAAAAACAATCACAATTAGGATCAATCTTGCAGTCACAATCTGACGGGGCTCCGGCAATGATAGAAATTTCACCATTGGTTGTGACCTGCTGGATACGGTTGATTTTCCTTTCATCCGTCTCCGCGATGTAGAGGATCCCACTGTGGGACACGGCGATGGCCCTGGCCGACTCCAGGGTGGAATGGATGGCCACCTTGCTCACCAGGAAGTGGTCGATGCCGGGCACCTGGCAGTGAATGGGGCGCCCCGCAATAATCCGCACACGCCTGTTCTCAGAGATCTGCAGGACAATGTTGTTGTCCAGGACATACAGTGAGTTGTCCAGAGGGTTCACTGTGAGGTCTGTTGGCCACTCTAACCGCACCTGGAAAAAGTATTAAGGGGAAAGCAGGGAAAAAAAAAGGAAAAAGAATGATTAGGGCAGTATGGCAGTTTTATTTAACCATCTCTGATCACATCATCAAGACGCCTGGCAGATTCTCTCAGCACTGCTTCTCTAGTACCTTTAATTAGGTTTGGAACAAATTTCGACAAGCATACTCTTTTTCTGAGGTCCCACTCCAGTGTGGAACAAAATTTGATTTGAAAAGTAATTTAGCACCCTCTGAGAGGTATTTGCACAAGTCCATTAAAGCGGGAACTTTATTACACCTATGCAGTCATGCAAATAAAAACACACACTTCATGTCATGCAACATCAGCCAGAAAATTTTTTTAGGTCTGAATGTTATTGTTTCAAGGTTGCAGTCAGTGCTGGCAGAGTGGAAAACAGTGATAGGTTGTCAATGTCGTTACAGTTTAATTGCCTGTTAGCACAAAAGGAAAATGACATACCAGAAGAGTAGGGCACATTTCCACTGTTATTTACTAAGCAAGAAATGGTCATAAGACTTATATACCACAAGAAATACAAGCTTAATTCTTTGTAACAAAATAATACACCAATATATCTTACTTTGTATAATACTGTAGCCAAGCTTAATTATTTATAATGATTTTGCTTTGTGAATTCATTATTTCAGTCATGGATTAAGTAAATTTGTCATACTTAAGGGTAGCTTTTTGCCCTTCTCCGTGCAGGTGAGAGTGCTGACCAAAGGAAGTTTCAAACCAAGCTGGAGGAAATAGCGGAAGAATGACCTCACTCATCTGATACCTTCTGCATTGTGATCTGGAGGAATTAAACATGTTTCAAATTAAAAGTGGGGCTCACTGTCAACCTGAAAGGCAACCAGTACACAGGCTGCTGATTACAGCATGTGCTGGACAGAGCTTCAAACTCCTTCTGCTGAGAAAGGCATTGCAGGATTGCTGATCAGGGAAACAGCAACAGAGCAGGCTGGTCCCTCTCCTCAGCTCAGGCCAGTGGAGGATTTGGACTACAGGTTTTCTCTGGAAAGGTCAGAAAACAACTGAGCCTCTGAGATTGCAAGAGATCATATTTAAGTCTGTCTCAGGATGCTTCACTTGTTATCCTTCATGAAGAGATGGCTGCTTTTATCTGAGTGGAATTTTTCTGGTCTAAATATTTCAATCATCAGAAGACAATAATTACCAGCCTAAAATGTAACTTTTTTTATATGCTTTACATGTCACAGAAGCTTTTACTATTTCACTTACTGATTTTGATGCTGGTTTTGCTCATTTTTCCACTGTGCTTATTAAAAGCACTATGAATGTAGAGACTGCTGATGCTAACACAATGCTCAGCACTGAGGAACACCATATGGTGGAGTGTGTGGCCATCACTAGCCACCTGCTTGTCTGGGGTTAGCTCGGCAACCAGGCTGGATGCCAAGTCTCTCCTTTATTTTATTCAGGAAATAAAGCAGTATTTCCTGAATAATCTTATTTCCAGAAGTGCATTGCTGGTTTGGTAAGTGATGCTTTAATAATGTGAGGGCACTGTGGCTGCCGTGTCTCATCCTGCATGGTTACCACACAATTATAAAGGTTCACGTAGCAATCCCATTCCTCCTTGTGCCCAGGCCTTTTGACCAGGCAGCATCATAACTGGCATGAAGACTAATGCTGTTGGGCTCAAGATTTCTTCTGAACCAGGTGGTTGAGTACTTCCAAATGCTGCTAAATGTGGTGAAGCAGTTGGAACAGATTCCTCCCATAACAGTGCTAATTTCTGTGCACGTGTGACTGACTGGGTTCCACCCACTGCTCTGAGGTTGGTTTGCACACCACTGTTAGCTCTGGCTTCAGCTGACAGTTCACTGGGACACCAAATAAAACTCTCACTTAACAGAAAAATCTCTATCTACATGGCTTTCTCAAAGAAGCTTGGAAAAAAACATACTTGCAATGCACTTTTTAATGCAGAATAATTGCTTTTTCTACCAAAGTAGATGGATTCGTTTTAACGGCAAATAGACACCTTCAACTTTAAGGGCCTCCACAGATGGCATTGCTGTAAAAATAATCTTTGATTAACTGTAACCAGATAATTCACAATTACAAATCTGGGACAAAACCATCTATTTTACCATAATGACCTTGCCTAGCACCTGCCATGTTTTGATAGCTGGTTTCCTTTTTCGGACCAGCTACACTGCCTTCGCCCAGCAAATAATGTGAATTCCTCCCACAGTGAAGATATGTCTGGTGTCCTGCAGATAAACAGGGACTGGTTTGGGCCTAAACAACTTTTTTCTCTGGTTTATTTGAGGCTGATTTGGTTTACTGAGATAGAAGAAACTCTTATGCAGCTGCACATTTCACTTGAAGCAATGTGCCTANTTATTCGAGGCTGATTTGGTTTACTGAGATAGAAGAAACTCTTATGCAGCTGCACATTTCACTTGAAGCAATGTGCCTAAAGCATAACAGCTGTTAACTGCAAGCATATTTGCTTTCATACTGCTCACATCTGTAAAACTAGCTGCAGTGAGGTAAAAATAAATAAAATTTTAGTTGGAAACATACAAACAATTTTTGTTAATATACCAGAGCTGCTACCCAGCTATCTACTCTGCAAAGCTAACTGAAGGTTATTCCTACAGTTTCTCTTCTGCAGTTTAAAGCAGTCATGGATGTATCCATGGTTAAATTTCATCTGAAATATTAAAGGTAGCATACACCTGTCTGGAGATTGCAGCATAAAAACCAGCTGCTGCACACTGCAAGCTTACGCTGGTGAAATTGGAGGGGGAAAAAAGGTGAAATAGCCCAATTAAAATCAAACATACACAATAACACAAATCACTGAGCTTTCCTAATCTGAACAAGAATTTCACAGATTTAGAAAAATTCTGCACTGTTCTTGTCAGGATTAGCCTTCATGACATCTTAAACTGGTGTAAGATAGAACTGCTGTCCCTTCTCCATCCCTTCTCCCAGAACAGTCCCCAGCAGCAAGGCCAGTTGATGTGTTCCTACAGAGAGCAGGTTCAGGACAGTTTGCCAGCAAAAAACTAATCACCTAAATCAGCTTAAGCTGAAGTGTAACTGCACCCTCAGGTTCACTGTTACCTTGAAAAGTCACTGGTTGTTTACTTCTCGTTAAAGCAAGTTGCCCTCTGGCAGCTTCTGTGACCAAACCATCAGTTGTGCTTTATTCAAAGGCAATAAACATATTACAGAGAAGCACCTCGATTTTCATCTGATACCACTGTGCCTACTACAAAGTTTTTCCAGACAAAACCTCAGGTAGAGTTAGAATATTAAATCTGGTAACATACCTTTAAATTTGAAGCAGTATTTCACTAGTCTGTGTCTTTTCCATATATGTATATGTTTTTTGTAACTCAAAATTGGGCCAATTCCAAGCATTTTTTCTTATATTCAATGGGGCTTCTTTTTTTTTTTTTTTTGAGCACTGACCAGAAATGGCATTGCTGATTATCCCATTATAAACAACCATCCAGAGTTTGTTTATTCATCACAGACTGAAATTTTCAGGTGAAAATTCTGGTTTGGTTCACAGGAGTATGAGTATATGCAATAGAAATCACTGACAATAAAGTGAACCCTTGAGCAATGAGACTTCTTGCATGTAAGTATTAACATGTCAGATTTTTCTGGGAATTCAGCATTTAACTGTTAACATAAAGACTCCAGATATATCTAATAATCTATCTCTGGTTTGAGAAGTGCCAAATTAACACCCGCCAGTCTGGCTTTCTAATACATTTTTTCATGTCAAGTGCTCTGGAAAACACAAAGTGCACTAAGGTGGCTTTAGTTTAAATGAATTTTCACTGGGAGATCTCACCATGGGCTGCAACATATGCTGCAAAGGAATCTCTGCTCCAGCACCTAGAGCATCTCCTCCTCCTTCTTCATTGACCTGGGTGGCTGCAGAGCTGTTCCTCTCACATATTTTCATGCCTCTCTCTTGAGGAAGTTTTTTTCTCCTTCTTAAACACATTATCCCAGAGGTGTTACCACTGCTGCTAATGTCTTGGATGGCATTGGATCCATTTTGGCACCAGCTGGCCTTGGATCCACTGGACATGGAGGCTTCTCACAGAAGCCATCCCTGCATCCCCCTGCTAAAGCAAACCTTGCCACACAAACCCATTCCATTTGCCCACAGCAAAGCTTGACAACTAAATTAATAGCATGAGTTTTTTGCCCAATGGCACTGCTAGGAGAGTCCACACATATACTTAACCATACGTGCTTGTAGATGTACACACATCCATGGGTTAGTTTGTGAAGAACACTGCTTCACTTTTGGTTTTGAACATATGGATAAAACTTTCTGCGCATTTTGCGTGACGTTTGATGGCTGAGCCATTTTTGGTACTGTTTTAAACAAATCATATCAAACAATTTATACTGTTCATATCAAAGAAAGACAAGTAAAGAGTGAAAAATTTATCCTTGTCTGCAAATGCCAGTTTCAAGAGCTTAACTGTTTGGTTGTGGGGGTAAATTTCACTGGGATAAGTTTCATTTATCATGGATTAAAAGAAGCTGCATAAATCCCTAGAAAGGCTTCACCATTGCTTTGATTTCTTGCCATGCATTGCTTGTTTATTTTGATTCAATTTCATGTAGTAGCATGAAATTCATGCCAAAATTTTTTGATAGTCCTGACTGATGGATTACTTCCTATCTGTGCTGCTCAGCTTCAAGCACTTCTGTTTATGCTACCTCTGCCTTTCTTCAGCTCTACGATATGCGCTGGCAGACCTGCTCATGGCCTCTTCCATATTTCTCTTTTGCTGCTAACTTCCTTTTTAAATTTCCTTGTCTTTATCTTAAGAGTCATAGAATATCCTGAGAGGGATGAACCTGCATGTATTGAGTCCAACTCCTGACCTTGCACAGCACAGCCCCAAAAATCACATCATGTGCCTGAGGACATTATCCAAACGCTCCTTGAACTCACTCAGGCTTGGTGCTATGAACACTTCCCTGTTTCAGAGCCTGACCACCCTCTGGGTGAAGAACCTTTTCCTAATATCCAACCTACGCCTCCCCTGACACATCTTCATGCCATTCCCATGGGTCCTATTTATACTCACTTCAGGTGTTGCTTCCAGACCAAACCCTTTTACTCACCACATCCTTCTAAATAGCATTTTTCTCTCTCCCTGTCTAAACCCTTCTTTCTCCTTCCTCCTCGGAGAGAAGTGGCTCCAAGGAAGGACTCACACAGGCAGGCCAAGGAAAGACTCACACAGGCAGGCCAAGGAAGGACTCACACAGGCAGGCCATTAGGAGTGAGCTGGTAGTTTACAAGGCTGAAGGAGACTGGTTCTGCTTCCCTGAACTCTTCACAGGATGTCTCACTACATATATTTCTCTCTATTTTTTTCCTGTTGACAATCATGGATATTTTTTCATCATTTTCTGTCAGTTTGCTCTCACTCTGGGCTTTTCCTCTTTTTGACACTGACACTGTCAGCTCACCTCATCAGTTTTGCTCCTTTCTTAATGGCACACAGCGACACAATTTGGGTCCTGTGGTTTGACACTGGGGAACCCTTCCCCACGGTGGGATTACAGCCTCATCCCACGCTGGAGGAGCCTTTGTGTCTCCTGCTTCTGATGATGCATAGCATAAAATCCAGAATTTTACAGTTCAGCTGTAGCAGTCCCTGCCCTAGACTTCACAAATGCTGCTCTCTGCACTCGCTGGTTCCCAGTGAAAAATCCAAATAAATGAGTTTTACAGCCTAATGGCTGCTGTTTTCTACCCTGGGCTGGGAAAGCAGCTGTGGCACATTTACAGAGGCAGCTCAGAGGTCTGAGACCACCAGTTCTCCAGGATCTTGGCTCAGAGAGTCTTCCTGCCAACCTGCTTTTGCTGTCAATTATTTCCAGCTGATGAGGGACCTGCTGCAGGAGTATGAAGGAAAGGCACCACTTCAACAGTTTTCACTGCTTGTCTTTGCTTGCCACAAGACTTGCTGTGCTCTCATTTCCCAGCTCTCTTCTTGTTTCATAATTTCTTGTTATTTTTTACTGCTTCACAACTTCAAAGACCGTGTCTGGGGTCTAGTAAATCGATAGGAAAAGTTGATTTCTATGGGGACGGTTTTCAAATCGTCCTTACTTAACAATAGAGGGAATATTATCCAGCGTCACATAAGCACACTGACTATAAAAATCAATGGGACTTAGATTGCTAAGCCATTTAAGTCTGCTTAAACATGGTACCCATGGTTTACACATGCTATGAAAGGAACACTTTGTTCAATGCCCAGAAGGAATTTATGAAGTATTTAGAACAGACTGGTACCTCTGAGAGGAGGAATCTTAGACTCTTCAATTAAAATATCTCAAAATAGACCATGAATTTGAATCTAACCCAAACATGTCTCCAGTGCTGGAGTGGGAATAGATGTCCTCCAAACATGCTGCTGCAAGTAATTTGCACAGCCAAAAGGAGGGAATGGGACCAGGTGGAAATCCAGCTAATAACAGGACTGGCTCCATTCTGCCTCACTTTGTAACTCGCAGTTCCAGGTCCTGGGGCTTGTCAGACAAGATGGCACAGAAGTGGGGTTGCATAAATCTTGAGTTTTGGCTTCATCTCTCTGTTTTGGGCTCAGAAGTTCTGGATACAGAAAGCCAGTGTGCTGCCAATGCAGATAAGGGAAAGGAGTATCTGGAAAAGCTTTAATTGAGACAGTAATTAAGAGCTGTTTGAGAACAGTGAGGGGCTGGAGCTAGCACGTTACTGTATCTTTTGTTTCCAATAACTGCTGAGGTTCATAAAAGCATCTGGCCTGAAAATTGAGAGGATGAAAAGAATACATAAAATGAAATTTCCAAAACTGAAAAAGGCAAACCCCCTGCCTTTCAGCAACACCAGCCACTGTGAATATATCACCTAAATACTCAGACTCTTCCCTGAATTCTGAGTGAAAATCAAAACGAAATTTTGAATTAAATTCTTGAAATTAAAACTTCCTGCAGATTTGTGCCCAGGAAACTGCCTGCCTCTGTGGGATCTTGACCTCTGGCAACAGCTCTGCTCCTCAGGGCAGAGCTCCTTTAACTCCAGGGATGGGCAGAAAGCGGGACTGGGGGAAGCGAAGGACGAGGAGCTGCTGCCAGGAGGTTTCCAGTTGAGATGTGGGAGCCAAAACTGCTCCTCAGCCAGCTCAGGGCTGTGAAACACATTCCCACAAGGATCAGAACAAATGCCAACTCCACAGCTTTCACAAGAAAATACAAATTCACTTCTGTGGTTTAAGGCTTCCCTTAAGAGTTAAACTAGCAAATACAACTTCTGCAAGGGAAAGAAAATAGGATGGGAAAACCAGATATGCTGAAATTCATGCTGATGGCAGGCCATCTTCTATGGCAAATTCCTACAACATTATGCAATTCAGTAGTAATAGCTTTTTAAAATCCATTGTAAGAGTGAACAAATTCTTTACTAAATTGTAGCAGAGAGTTAAAGCAAAACAGCTACAGAAAAGTTTCATGATTATCTTTAAATTATACATTATTTTCCTCATAGAGATAAAATGGTAGGCAGAAAAACCAACAGAAGTAATTTGAGTTCTTACTTTTACAGAAATTAGCACCAAGATCAATTGTTATCACAAGATGATTTTCTGCAACTAATCTTTCACAAGTATTTACACATTAGGTCTTTCAACTGAGGAAAATGAATGCAAACAAACTAGCTGTGGTGCTGAACAGAAAGCAAACACATACTGCTGTAAGACTTCAAACTGCTAACAGAAAAAAATAGGCACCTTGCATTTTACAGAACAAACAAGACAACAGCATTCTGTGCAGCAACTCTTCGGTTTGAGCATTTAGGTTGATTAAATACAAGAAAATGCACTGGAGAAAGTTTGATTCTAGTCTGAGACAGTAAGTAGGCACTCTCTGCTTTAAATTTCTGTCAGTTCAGGGCTTTGGTTACTGCTGTGATGCATATTTGGATATGCATTGTCAGACTGTGCCAGAACAGCTTACAAGGATAACATTTAGGACTATAGTTTTTTAACCAAATTCAATAACCATCTGAATAACTGTCTCAATGACAGTTGATGACAATTCAGACAAATGACTGAATAACATATCTCAAACCTGTGATGGATTAAGTTGGACGTAGAAGGAGAGGCATTCTCTTTTCTTGCCTTCCAAAAAGACTCTAGAAAAGAGATTTTAAAAGTGCACCTGAAAATAGTTTTACAACAGGTTCCTAATCAGATCAATAAATAGTTGAAACAATAAATAGTTTTTGGTTTTCAGTAGCTGAGTTCTAGGTCTAGAAAGGCATAGCATGGCTTCAGGCCTAGAGAGGCTCAAAGGGCTCCACAGAAATGCTAGCCATTTCCAAGAAAAAGCTCTAAAAGGCTTTGAAACTATCCCAGGAGAAAGATCCAGTGGCTCTGTAGCCATGCTCCAGAAGCCATGGATTCCCCTGCTCCATAAGCTGTAGATCTAGAAAGGCTGCATACCTTAAAAATTCCTAGATGCCTTCAGAACAAGCCTTGACATCTCTAGTGAGGTCCTAAATATCTGGACCTCAGGCTTCTAGTAGCTTCTAGAAAGTTAAAGGAATCCCTAGCAAGTACTATGTAAAATGTCCTTTTAAATCTCTTCCTTATTCCTTCAAACCAAATTAAAAAAAAAAAGAAAAAAAAAAAAGAAGCAAATAGCATAAATCCTTCTGGCTGACTGAAAGCATACAAAAATAATTTCATAATGAAATTAGTTCCTTAGGACTAGACTACTTATACAGGTTTCAACCATTTGAACTCTTCTGATTCCCTAAATTTTTGGCACACCTTTCGTGAGTCAATCAACAGACTTATAGCTTATGGTAGCAATAGCAAAAAACACATTGTTTTTATTGTCACTATTGATATGGACAAAGAATTTTAATTCTGAAGTGGCAAGAAAAAAGGAATAAAAATGTAGTACATATGGATGGAGGACCTAAAGGGTTTTACATCATATAATGACTTTCCCTGGCTCTCACTGGAGACAACTACACAGTGCTCAGTTTCCCATTTTGCTTTGAGCAGTTGATTGAATGGCTATTGAGTGATGTTCAGACATTTATGATTTCCTGCAATGTGACCTACATTGCTAAACTTCATAAATTTATTCTCCAAGGCAGTGTATCATTTTGCATGCCATACTCATCCCAAAGGAAGCTATCAGCAGGAGATGAGGCCCCGTTATAAAAGCTGAATGTCCTTCAGACATTTTTAACTAATTTGTTTGTAAATGTGTTATTGTCAGAGTAACATATTGTATAAAACTGAGCTCTCTATCATTCTGTTTGCAGCTCTCTGTGACCTGAACCTCATAATGCAAAGCTTTAAGAACACCCTCTGTGTGGCACACTACAAATGGGTAGAACCCATTTCTGTCCTGACATTTGCAATTTTTTTCCTCCACTGACACAGTTTATTTTCATTATTTTTTCCCTTGGCACAGCCAATGGTAGAAAAGATGCTGAAGCAAACAAGGTATCATAGAGAGATGAAATCAGGCATTCTTAGCTGTTACTGCCCAGGCTGTAGCTCCTGCCATGGTACTTACTATGACCAAATCAATGCAAGAATTTCTATCCCTGCAGCATGTGACATCTCTGCAGGACAGACCAGCTCTGGTGCCTGCTACCCTCAAACTCCAGACTTGTGACAACCCATTTGGTTGTCACAAGTCAACCCTGGCCCCCTCCCTAAAAAAGAGCTGTGCAACATTTCCAAATGGCCAAACCAGAACAGTGTGCAGTCTGAAAGGTTTGGAACAGAGGCAGTGAAGACACAGTCTTTAATGTGTAAAAGAGGCAGTAAAGAGCTCAGTCATTATTGTTATTCACTTCATAACACAAAAAACCTGTTACATCTGTGGGAGGTCCTTTGGCCCACAAATATGTGAAGGACTGCTTGGTGAGAGGAGGAAAACAACATGCACACAGTTCCAGTCCCGAAAATTTTGAAAAACATGGCTAAAGTAGGAATTGCCTCCATCAAAACAGCTGTTTCTTAAATCACAAGCAAACCTTGCTAGTGGATGTGGATGAACCACTGGATTAAAACAAAAGGAGGGACATAGCCTGCTTGGCTTGGCTCTGCATGTTCCCCTTCAACACCCACATTCTCTTCTCAGCAGACTGACTTGGGGCTTGGAGCCCAGGATGGCAGGGACCAGCTTTCACTATCTGATTACTTATGGTAGTTCTGCAGTGTAGAGAGAAACCACATATGTCTGCATGTATACAGACACAGTGATATATGCATATATGGATAATAGATCAGGTATCAGTATCTCCATCATTTTGTCCATTATGTCTCTACAACAGATGTAGTAACCAATGTATCTCAACACATTGCAGACTCCCACCAGTCTGACAAAGTTGTACTGAACATTTTTTGCAGTGCAATTCAACACAGTAGGAATAATAATTTTCTGCCAAAAATAACTGATCCACATTTTTCCATCATACTGAAACCATATTTAGATAAGAGAGATAATCAAAGGCTACTTGCACATATGGAATAAAAGGTGAAGCTTTGAGAGAAGTTGGTTGCTCATGAAGGACTGACAGGAGAGCCCAAAATAAGACAGGCTTCTCATCTGGGAACCCATTCCCCAGATGGCTGAGAGAGGGTCAGTGTGACACAGATGGTGGGTGAGCTGGAGAAAGTCTGGGGACTGCAAGGCAGCTCAGATGAGCTGGTGGATGGTTATGTGCCAGGGCTTTGAGCATGTGCAGGCAGCGTTTGGTGAGTGTGGAGGTTTCTTCTAGTTGGAAGGATGCATCTGAGAGCACCTGGACTCAGGGTTGAGCTGCTTCCTTGTCACCAGCCACCCAATTCTTACAGAAGATTTTTCCTTCTTGCAGTTGCTTATTAGAAATGAAGTTTTGAAAAAAGAATTAAAACCTGTGTCTGTGTAATAGAAAGGAAGAGGGAAGTCATGAGCAGAGGCCTCCTTCACTTCCCCATCAAGTGCCTAATACTGCCTCAACAATCAAAGGAAGGGATGCAATCGCTGGAAGAGTTCATTAAAATGTACATAGTCTTTTACTCAGTCATAATGGATTATTTATGGCAGATAATTGAAAAAAATTGCTGTTTTGCAATTGGTGCTCAATACAAACAGAATATTTGGGCTTTAAGGGAGAAATTGCAGTGTGACTTCATCAGATGCTATCTTGCGTCTATAACTAATTTCAAATTCAGTGATGGAATAATTTGATTGGAATATAAATTAGTTCTGACAAAACCAGCCTGCTTTCTGTTTGATATTCAAAAAATGACACTGTATACCTACAAGTTTGATTTATAAGCTCTCAGACTTTTTTTCACCTGAGGTTCTAATCCTACGAGCCTCTTTTCTCTCAGCTTCTGTTGAAGAGAGGCGACTTAGCTGATCCTGTACCCCTGGGAAAAGATTATTTGCCCTTATACCGGAAATTATTTTTTTAAAAAGGCTTTCAGCTTGGTTTTGCTTTGAAGTATGGATGCTAGTGACTGCTTGCTCCTGCATATGCTATTATGGCTGAAATGATTTTGTATAGACTTACAGTTTCCAAAGAGTAGCACTTAATTAATTGGAGGGACACCTCATTTTTTAAAAGGTTTGAAAATGAAGACCAGTTCTGGTCTATTTCTCAGAAGCACATACTTTCTTGTGAGATACAGCTGCTCCTTACCACACACTCACCTCTCACTACCCTTTCAATTAAGCTTGGCAAAGTCCTGGTTCCACTGAAGTCAGTGGTGAAATAGTAGCTGACTTTGCTGGGGCCGTGACTTCCACTCCAGCAAAACCAGAGAAGAAAGAACATGAAATTAAGCAGTAGAGTAAAAAGAACCAGAGAACAAGACGACTTTATTTTGGAAAAAAAATAACAGCTTTGTGGGCTCCTTCATCCAGCAAGACCCAGAAAAAAATATTAGAGTTCTTTTCTAAAAAGAAAAAAAGCTCTGAAAGTCTTCCATAAGGGAAGACCACAAATAAAATAAAAGGGTCTATAAATTGTTATTTCTGCTTTGTGTGCTTTTGTTCGGCAATTTGGAATATTTATGCTGCATTGATTGCTCACAGCTAGAAGAATGTATCAAAAGACACAGGTAGAGGGCTAAAATGAAAGACAGAACAGGAATAGTTCTGCAATACTTTGCTACAGTGGAAACAAAGTTGTCCCTTTCTGATGGCACAATTAGAATATTGAGCATCTAGTGTTTCTTCTTTCTGCTCTTACAAGAATGCAGTTTATAATGTCAGGTACGTAGAGAAATACCTTAAGGAATAGTGTGCATTCTGACCTATAATACTTATTAATTAATCAGCCCCATGTAATCTTGCAGTTGCTCTGCAATATTCTACTCTCAACCTGGCTTAGAAATACTTCAGCCCAGAATCAATTTGGCTTTGTGCTGGCAGCTCGCTTCCCCTGTTCTCACCCGGTCATCAGATCATATTTTTGTCTTTCACATTTCTCTTTCCTTCCTCCAAACGTACACAGTGAAAGTTCTGTTCAGGCTGTGCTTGCTCCGATGAGCAGACCCTCATTGCTGCTTTCAAGCGAGGTCACCATGTCCTGGGAGCTTTTTGTTCTGCTCAAAAGGCTTCCACAATGCCACTGAAGCATATTGTGCCTGTGCAGATGCTGCTGGGGAGCGCCTGCAGCACTTGTGACTGCGGGAGCAATGTCAGCATTTGCATTTTTGAGATATATAATACATTTTCAAGCAATTCTGCTCATCTTCACTCCTGCTTCCCAGCAGTCTGTCTCTCGCTTCGCTATTTCAAGTAGGTCATCAACAGCATCACTTATTACCCTCTCCCCTCTTCTCCATCATTCAAAGCAGGCTGTCCAGGACAACATTCCTGCCATGCATGGGTCGCCTTTAAACCCTGTTCTAGAAATCTGCCTTTTAATTTGACCTGTGCAAGCAAATTGCCTACGTAAGTAACACTGTCACATTTTTATAAGGGAGCAAAACATTTTGCAGCGTCACTGAAGTTTATATGAGGCAACACAATATAGATGGTTCCCTCACGTGGAGAACTGCTGAACAAAGGCTGATGAAGTGCAAATGTCAAGAAAAAGTCTTCAAACCAGACCTTTCATTTTGGAACACGGCGGTGACAGTTATTAACACCATCAATCAGGTCAGAGCTATTGCTTTGGCACAGACTCGTGCCTAGTGGGACTGACATAAGCACGAGAACAAGACCATGGTTACAGGCAAAGAAAAAGCTCTTGGGATTCATTTTCTGTTGACTTGCAAATGTCTGGTCTCTGTATTTGCAGTGACTGTGCTCGAGATTGGTTTAAACAGCTCCCAAATAATACCTGCAGCCACTCACACAGATATAAATGACTTGTGGTTTGGAGCAGTGGAAATTCAGCCCACATATTTCTCATGGGAGGAAAGATACAGGATGAAATTGCAAGATGGTAGAAATATCTGCTAATTCTCTCCTCAGCTTTCACTGAAGCATTGGAGGCAGAACAGCAAAGCTTATCACTCAAGATGAGCTGTAGTGTTTTTACTTTCACACAAAAACTCCCACAACGTCAATATAACTTCCAAGAACACTGGATCTGATGAAGTCTGGTTTCCTAAGGACTTCTGTCGCATGGCTGACTGACTTGGGAGTTTAATAAGATCCAAGCGCAAAATGAAGTTTTCCTGTGAATGGGGCATTTATTACACTCTGAGTAGAATCTCTGGAGTTTAATAAAAGAAAGCTTATGCTGCAATATTTCCTTTTGAAAGGGCACTTTAGGTTTCTGTCCTCCAGCTGGATTAATATTTTTTATGGAACATGTAGGAATTTAATTGCTGTGAAGGTGGGTGTTTCTCTGCAAATTTGTTTGAAATTGGCCCAAGCTTTTAATTTACTATGAGGAAAAGAATACTGACAGACAGACAGACACATGCCCACACAATGTGGTCTCAGCTGCTATCAATAAACTGGCTAAAAAATATCAGTGTACCCTAGGGATGTGCAAACACGACAAGAGTGTGTACATGTGAGATAAAAAATAATCTAGAGAGGCCTCTGGTCTAGACAAGGATCCAGCCCAAAGCCATCAGGCTGTGAAACTGAATGATGATCCCATCTCTTTTCTTTCTCTCTCCATCCATTGTCACTCCTGTTGTGGCACATGACCATGTAGGTGTCTGCTGAGCTCCTGGCATCAGTAGTGAGTATTGAGCACATCCACATAGATATTCACATGCATAGCTCTGAAGAGAAATGCTGTACCATTTTCTTTAGGTTTCCTCTCTCTATTAACTAATTGAAGAACACTGAAATGATCTGTGCAGAGAAGGAAAGTCATCCAAGTTCTGAACAGGCTGAAACAGTACTGAGAAGGCTGGTGTACCATACAAACAGTTCAAGTGAGTATCCCTCTCCTTCTAAATTCAGATTAAAATCCCCCCAGTGAAGTATGAAATCAAAGTAATTAGTCAGAGCTTGGTCATTTATTTGCCACAACATATAATCTTTTCAACCCCATCTGTCCTTTCTTCTCCTGGTTATGAATCCAGAATATTATGCTTAAGAAGGAGAAGGTGGTAAATAACAAACACATAACGATTACCAAGAATAATACCATGAAAACTGATATTGGAACAAATGATTGAACCCTTTCATAATCAACTAATTTATTAAAGTGAATGCTTTAAAGCTAAAGCTTGTCATTTATGGTGGTGTTTGCAATGGACAGTTACTCTACATATTTACTCAAAGAGTACATTTTTGTACTTCAGTAAATTAAGAAATACTGATTTTTTACTGTCAGAACAAATTTAGCTTTGAGAAATGATTAACGTATTTCATAAGTCTCTCTAAATACACAATTTGTGAGCAACCCACATTCTCTTGATTTAAATGCAATTTGTAACTTAGCCAAAAACTAATTTAAGTGGAGATGGGCCAAATTAATTTTTCATTTATGTTTATGCCATTCTGGAATAAACTCAGCAGTCTTGCAAGGATATACACTTGTTTCTAAGTGAAAATATAATTCTGTTATTTTCATTGATATAATTCCAGATTAACATGCTTGACTTCAAGGGGGTGTGATCATTTCATAGGCTTTTCTGGTTATCAGCAACAGTTTTGGAAGAAGATGATTGAGCAAATTTGATACAGTTATTTTTCAGAACATGCATTCTTGGTATTTATTTCATGTCTATGATTTACTGTGTATGCAAAATACCTCAAAGGTGTGGATTTTGTGAAAAATTTCAGTGAAGAGGTTTACTTAACCCCCCTCAAAACAAATCCTTGAAACAAGAAATACTTCCAAAGGCTTCGTGTTGCAGAGTGTCCACATTGTGACTCCACTTACCAGACTTCACTTATCAGTGAAAAATAACAGAAAATTACATAGTATTGCTACCATTAGAAAATGAGACTGGCCACTTTTTAGGGACATGTTTATATGCCATAATTTAATATGTTTTTTAGACTATTTACTGTCATGCATTCACAATTTAATTGAAGACTATTTCAATTTATGGGTAAGACCATGTTTTAGTTTCCCCAAACACTGACAAAATTGAGAAATTTTGTGAAACGTGCAGCCATATTTTCCTGCAGCATGGAAACACCTGAAGTGTTCATGGGGAAAAAAAAATGTTTATTCCTGCTTCTATGAAAAGGAGACTACCCCAGATGAATGAAGAATGATTTGCTCTATGACATCTTTTTTCCTACCTATGACTTTGCAGAAGCCCATCCTCCATGGCATTGGAACTACGTTGTAGGGAGAGGTAAATGAAACTTGTTTCTGGCAAGTAGCCAACCTATGAAGAACTAGGATTTTAGGGGTATTTAAATCTATTTTATAAATTTAGCACATTTGATTTCAGCCCCAAACGTTTACTTTTAAAATTCAGATTTAACTTAATAAAAAAATAATTTTATTTCTAAATTTGCCAGACCCCCTGCTGAGACTTATTTGCTAACGGGTAGTTGCATTTTTCAAAAGGAAATGAAAACTATTAAAACTCCCTATTTGAGATGTAGTGAGACATTTTCTTACTGAGCAAAATCAGCAAAAAACTTGACCACAAATACACAGCACATATTACATTAGGCAAATAAAGCAATTATTTGTACAGCCTGAGAGTGCAGATCCAGAAGGAGAAGGCAGGGAGCAGACGCTGCACCTGGCACCCTTCCCTGACCTCAGACATCCCTAATCTGATTGTGGGTGCCCCAGGCAGTTGTTAGATGTATCCAAGAAGCAAGTGCCCGTGCTCCAGGCAGCTGTGGGCTCCATCAAGCATGGCTCCTGCCAGCTGGTGGGCAGCAGTGCAGCGGGAATGCTGCTGCCTGCCAGCTGCTGCTCAGCACCTGCAGGACAGGCTGGCCTCAAGGCGAGGGGCCAGAGCAAGAGCCAAGGTGCCCAGAAGCTGTATAATCTTAAAACCATTACCAGGCTAATTTAAGTTTGGGTTTAGCACAACTAAGCCAGTTGACCCTGCTTCATATGGAATAATTACACATCAACTGGACCCGAGAGAATACAAAGGCCTGTCTGTCTTAGAACAGGGAACAGGGAGGCTGAGGTGAAGATCCCCACATTTGCAAACACATAGGGTCCACTGAAACACTAAACACACAAAAGAGAAAGAAGTTTCACCTCAACATGAGGAAGAAGTTTTTTGTTGAGTGTGGCAGAGCACTGGAACACCTGCTAAGGGAGGTCATGGAGTCTCCTTCTCTGGAGACATCCAAACCCCCCTGGATGCATTCCTGTGTCACCTGCCCCAGGTGACCCTGCCTTGGCAGGGGGGGTTGGATTGGGTGATCTCCAGAGGTCCCTTCCAACCATAAGAATCCTGTGATTTGGTGACATGTGAAATGGAACACAGTCACTTCTTCCTGTTCTGATTCTAGAAATAAAACCCCCAAGTGCTTCTGCGACAGCAGCATTAGATCCCTCCATTGACCCTGTGAAATTTCATAAGAACTAACCAAAACACTGACCCCACATTCTTCAGGTATGTGAATGCAAGACCACAGTCATTTGCTATTACTCAAAATCTACTTAGAAACAAGCAACAAGCTCTTACCCTTGTTATGCATTGAATTTTAACTGTGATTCTCCAGTTGTGAAGGACAGAGAAAAGGGCAGGGAGAAAATGAAATGAAAAATTAACCTGATCCTGGTTATTAGCTGACACAGACCATAATAGCTTAGTATGTCACTTGAATGCCTCAAGATTTTTTCAAGTACAGCTTCTCCCTTGTTTTGAAGCTGATTAATTCAATTATTTCTTGGCAAAGGCCAAGTCCTTCCTTGTGCTGTCTGTAGGTATGGCTCACTGACTAGCCAAGAGGACCATTGACGTTTCTCCATGATTATTCATATTTCTTTTTCAGCATAAACTAGAGATGTGATAAGTTTTTATTCCTATTTATTCTACTATTCTTATTTTTTTGCTCTTGACATAAGAACTGAAAAGCATTTTGAGAAATTGAAAGGCAATAGTTTCACCACAATATTGCTGTTACGCAATTACTTATTCTAATGCTCCTCCATGACTTAGAACTGATTTAGAAGTAAACAGAATATCTATTTTTTTCCATTTACTAGTTCAAGCAAATCAGTCTGAATGCTGGACTAAAGGAAAGCACTTTAAACTTTTGATTACTTTATTAGAAAATCTATCTCAGAGTAGCAAGCAACTTTTTGAAGCAGTTTGTATTCTTTACATAAGAATGCATATATATTCTCTGTATATTCACAGACCATCTCCAGGGAAAAAAATCAAGGGTGGTTTTACATTTATACACCTTAAAATAATCATGTGAACGGAAGAACTACACCATACTGTGACATTCAGAATTATCTGACCCATCCAGCATATTCGATATACAATCTTGGAACAAGAAAGTAAGTGATCTGTCTCTACAATGTGTATCAAAGTGGCAACACATAAAAACGAGGTGTCTACCTGAGTGATGTCCATCCCAGAGTCACAGCTCAACGGCTGGGTTGATGTGAGGCCATTTGAACCTATTATTGTTGTGATCACACCATTCTCATCAATTTTCCGTATCATTGTACCATCAACGAAGTAAATAAATCCGTGCTTATCTACAGTGATACCTGGATGAAGGGGAAGGGTAAAAAGAGTGTTAGTGCCGGCATTATCTTGATTAAAAAATATCAGCTTAAAATGTTTCCTCCCTTTTTAGACTATGAAAATCCACTGATTTAAAAAAGTATGATTTTTTTCCCCCACCCATTACTATTTCAGGCTTATACAAACTGTATATGGAAAGTTCATACTCATCTATTGGATTCACTTTGACTTAAAGAGAAAGAGGGAAGATATGAGGATGAAACAAAACAAAACAGCAGAGGCTTTGCTTTTAATGTAATTTTACATACACAGAACAAGGCTCTTCAACAACTTCATGTCTATCATGAAGTGGGCAATATTAGCTTTTCTAAAAACTTATCTTGATTTGTCTTCATTTTCATTTCACTTTCTTCATTCTTATGCACAGACAATTTTTAAATTGCTGTACTCTCTGAATGATGAGAGTGCCTGAGCAAGGAAGAAGAACCCACAGAAGGCCTAAGAGACCTGTTCTGATTGGGGCTGTATATACAAGTGGTGTAGACCAGGCTCTGCTCAGCAGGCAGAAGGAGCAGCTGAGCAGCTGTGCTGCAGGATGGATCACAGTGCAGAGCTGCCCAAAATGATGGCCCTGCTCTGGAACCAGGCTCACAACAGCTGTGGTCACCAGCATGAGCTGGGGCACTTCTCCCACTCCTGGATCTGCAACAGCTCCTGCAGCACTGCACTGCACTGCATGGGAGGGATGGAACTCAAATGCCAGAGGATGGAACTCAAATGCCAGGGCTCTGCCCAGGAAAGGTCCAGGTGCTCTGCATTTCAGTGGTGAAACCGAGGAATGGAAGGTTTGCTGTCTCCCATCAGCAGCTTATGCCACAACTCATACCCAGCCCTGTTCTGCCCTAGTCTAACAGCTCCCCTGCAGTTCTTCATGCATTGAATTTGAACTGTAAGAAAGATCTTATTTCCCTCAAATATTGAAAATATAACTAGAAGAGCACTTCTATTCATGTTAGACTTGTGAAATCCTTTCTACCAAAACCGCTCAATTTCTTGCTTTAAACTACTTCATAATTTCCCATTTAAAGTTGCATAACTTTGCAATTATAGCAGCTGCTGTGCACAGCCAAGCTATTTTAATAATGAATTTATGTTCTGCTACACAGAAATGAAAGGCAGAGGACTTGAACAGATGGTCTGGACAGCGGCTTATATGGTTCTTGATTTTTGTCCCCTGCATTTAGCACCATGAAGGCTGTATGTACTCTAAGTTACAAAATACTTGTCTGCAGGCTAGTTTAGGATCCCACACAGCAATTCCACATGCCATTAAAAAAAGAAAAATAGCCTCAAACTAAATTTCCTCAGCTTTCAACCCCAACTCCTTACATTTAAGTTTTTTTTTTTTTTTTTGTTTAATATGTAGGAGCAGTCACCGCTGGAATAAAGGGAGATTAAGCAGTCTGGGGGGCAGAGGCAGAACCAGGAAACCCTGATGCAGAACATGCATCTCCCATGGGGCTGGGAAAAGGGGGTGATGTTCTCCCCAGGCCCCTAAACATATCTGCTTTACCTGGCAGGTGGAAATGCCTGGGGACTGAGTTTGAGTTGCACACTTAACTGAGTGTAATAGGCTTTCTCTTGCAGTGTTAACACCCGGAGGCAGGCTCCCAAGACAAACTGCCCATGACTGCTTCTGAGGTGCCTCTTCACCACAGGTGATGTTCAGGCACCTTGCAAAGGTCTGAGGGTATGATCACAACATTGTGAGGGTATCACCACATAAAAAATCCAAAAGCCACAGCAGTTAACTTTAGTGTGCAACACTCCCTACTGCATCCAGCTCTCAGGTTATCAGCACAGCACTGGGAATTGAAACTAATTCTTTAAATTGCCAATGTAATGTATCCCTCTGGCTGTGAGCTGCCCTTAGAGGAGGGTATTCACCATCCTGTCACCTCCTCCATCCAGGACAAAAGTGCCCATGGACTGCTAAGTGCCCAAGGTAAAGGGCTAGGCTACATCTCCTCATTATGTGAGATGGCTGAAGGTTCTGCAGGACAGATGTTCCTGGGGAACTGAAATCATCTGGTGGGGGCTGGATGGGTCAGCTGGGGAAAACTGGGAGGTTATAAAAAGGCTGAAAGAGGAGCAGACAGTCTCAGAGCCTGACTCCCTGCCAGCCTGCGAGCTCATAAATCGTGACTCTTTGGTACTGGCTCCCTTAGAGGATCTTCAGTCTTTAATTAGAAAGTAACTGTACCTTTGGAAACTCCAGAATGACTGGCAAGTTCCTGGCTCTCATTTGCTCCTTAGAAGTCCAAACCCAAAAGGCTGAAGGTGAGCTGAGGTAAAGAGAGAGTCTGAGAAGCAGAGGTTTGTTTTGTGTCGGGGGTGACACGTGCATTCCAGTTTTGGAAGGGATGGGCCCTTGTACCTCTATCTCACTGATACTGCATCACGTAGCGATATTAGATGGGATCTGACTTCTTTCCAGTGTGGTTCACAAGCTGAAATGAGAAACCTGATGTGGGTGGGAAGGGCAGCACACGGGCTGGTCTGAGCCTGCCTTTGCAGAGGGGAGGTGCTGCACAGTAAGCGAGGAGCTTTGCTTCTCAGCTGGATCAGATCCACACCACAGATAACACAAGGCCAGGATCTGTCACTAGGGCAAGTGCATCTTCTGTTTTGCGCAATTTGCCTGAGAACAGATGGCAGTGTTGGCTGCAAACCATCCATTATATAAAAATCAAAAATTATGCTGCAATGAAATAAAGCTACTCAGCTGTGTTGTTGAATGGATTTCAAATACTTACTATATAAGAAAACCAAGGATCTTTTAATGTTTCTAGCATTTCTAGCTCTCCAACCACTGCAGAAAAGCAACCTGCCTGCAAGGGAGGACATATGCCAGTGCAATGGCATAAATAAGCCCATGTCTTCAGTATTTGCACTAAATTCCTGGTACTTCCTAATAAGCCAGTTTCTTCAAGTACCAGTGACTGTATAGATGTTCAGCAACGACCTACTGCTTCCAGAGCTTATGACTCTACAGTAAAACAACGTGACTTCACCTATTTGAAAAAGTTACTTATGCATTTAAATCTTGTTGACAAATGCCCTACATAAAGCATCCATGGGAAAACAATACAGATTTGTGGCTAAACAGTCCCAATTTATTCATTAGAGTTGGATTCATTAATGCTCCTGTCACATCTTACATGATGCTACATATAATCTGTACTCCAAGAGCTTATTTTAATCCTTTTCTGACGTACAGTGTAATGCAGAATCAAATCACACACAGCACAGCAATTGTGCTTTAATCACCAAGGAACTGGGGGAGGAAACATGCACATGCTGAGGGTAATGAATTGCACTTGAGTGCAAGTGGGAGCACTGCTCACCCCATGAATGAGTAAGAAAGGTATTTTTTTTTTCCAGAGACTGAGATGTGGTTTGTATCAGGCTCTGGGTCTGATTCTGGTTTTCATTTTTTAAGGAACTGTAACACTAAATTCTATGTCCAAATGATGATGTCTTTGGGCACTAAAGGGACCTATGACCTATTGCACAAATGACAGACTTACCCTGCTTACATACAGATTGCTCATTAAAAACTGATGGCTGGGTAAGGACAAAATAAATCTGTGCCAGGATTTAGTCTCGTTGTTTGACTCAGAGCTGAGTATCATTCTTGTTGAGTGACATGCTCATGCTGCAGGACTGGTTTTGGTTGTGGGAATATCCTACATAGGGCTGAATTTTGTACCTGAATGTGAAACAGTATTTTTTATGAAGATCTATCTCCAGTGGATTTACATGCAGACATTTTGGAGCGATATTTATAACACTCAGAGGTCTTTTAATCAGTACCATTTGAATTCTGTTAACTAACATCAAAAATTAACTGCTGCTAATGCTGTCAAATGTGGTGACTAAGTATTATTACTAGAAAGACTACACAGAAAGTTTTCCTTTTTATAACAGATTTTTCCAACAAGTAATAATTAGTACTGTGGCTGGGTATACCCATGATAAACACAGAAGGATGACCATAACCTCTCCTGTTATTTGCTCCCCAGAGTAGTTTTGGTTAAAGGGTTATTTCCCTTGGCAGCTCTGCCTCAGTGCACATATATACACCATTATCAATGCAAATAGCACTCAGAAAGCAAACTAATTGCTTTTTGTGTAGTTATCATAGGTATAAACTCAAAATAGATATGATCATTCAGTCTAGAAATTTTGGCATTTCAGGAGTTAACCTTACAGAGCTAAAATATGGATTAAAAGTAATATAGTAAATTCCCTATTAAAATATTATCTTTCTGTACCCTGTATCATATCCCACACTTCATTCTAAGATAAGCTTTTTTTGGGGAACAAACCCTTTTCAAACATGTCAATAAAGAGAAGCTTAAACTATACGTTTCCCACTTCTAGAAATTCTACTTTACACTTTTTGCACAGATGAAAACTTAAAAATGAGCATTCTATATTGAAAACTTCTAATTAAACTTCTGAAGAATTTTTAAAACAACATCTACAGCTACTGGTGAGGATGGATAAAAGAGAATGCCACCTTCTGCTGAAGAACAACTGTATTTAGAAGGAACTTGTGATTCTCATAAAACTTTTAATAGGAAGAAGTGAATCAAATTGGTTAATTACCATTTTATGGTGCTAAAAGGGCAAATTGCATGCCATCCATTTCTAAACTTCTAAATGTCTTCGGTGCTTTTAATTAAAGCTGCCATCTAGGAACTAAAGCAATTTTATGCAATTAGTTATTTATAGGTTACCATAATACACCACTCAAAATATGATTCAAGTGATTTGCAGTCTGTTGCCTTATGATCTTTGTCATCTTTACTTCCTTACTGTCTCAGCACTAGCTGCAAAATATTCAGTAGTTCTTTGTCAGTTGGAACACGACTTCAGTACTTGCACTTGAGTGCTGTTCTCTTTAGAGGCAGATCAGTACCCTTGGAGCAAACAGCATTTTTAACTACTGACAGTGAATGAAAATGTTCAGCTTCCAGCCTGAGACATGATGACTGGGGTCATCCTGCTGACATGGGTGAATAGAAAAGTGAATGATTTATGAATTCAGATGAATGTTGGATGAAATTTAGGAAAAAACCTGCTATCCAAAAAGTTTACAATGTTCTACAAGTTTCCCATACTTTGGAAATCATAGGTAGCTAAGGCTACTGAAGAGAAAAATAAGGAATAAATTTAAATGAATAAAAAATGGCATGAGACTTTTTTTTCTGATTTTATGATGCATTTATGACAATTACTTGAGGCTGCCAATTACTTCAGCTTGTCTATTTCTAACTTTATATACTGGCAATGAAAAATCTCACCCCATTCTACTTTCCTTTTTGAATTCTATAGAAAGGTTAAAAAGGTCTTAGGAATTTACAGAATAGCAAAGATTGCTGGAAAAATAGCATTAATCATTACCTTTGGCAAGTGTGTCTGTTGTCACAAAAGGCTATAATAGGAATTTGTTGTGCATCCTACTGAAAGTAAAAGGAATCTTCTAGCTGAACAGGAGTATTCCTAAATGGGCTACTGCCATTTGACAAGTGTAAAGGTTTAGTCTGAGCAGCTGTTACAACTTTATTTACTTTAGAATGTATTGATAAGGATGAGAAGAAATAAAACTGATTATTTCAGGATGCAAGCTACTAGGATGAACACATCTTCAAAACCATGATTTTTTAAAGTAATATTTCCTTAGTAAAGTAATTGCAAGCAAAATAGATAAAACTATACTGCAGAACTGATTTTTAAATTATGCTTCATTTGTGTTTCTATCTCATGGCCATTGGTTTGAGCGAAAAAGTTCTTTGCTGCAGCTGTGGATAAGGTATTTTTGTGCATGGGATTTAGAACTTACTCCAACCTTCTCCATTTCCCTGGTGCTTTCTTTGAGGTCACTGCATCCACAGTGAGGTCACTGCACTGCATCCAAGTACTCTGTACTCAGTGTGCAGTCAAATTTCTCGAGGCACTGACATGGTTTGCACAGACACTGTGTGCACCTAGGTCTAGATGCTGGGCTGAACCCAGGAATCAAAAAGTAGACACTGCAGGACCTAAAATGTTTACATCTTTAAATTTAGTCCTTGGGTTTCCAAAAGGTGTAAATCACCTGATGCTTAGGGTGGCATCACTGGAGGCACCTACTGTTTTCACAGAAGTTACACAGCTTGCATTTCCAGCAGAGCTGTCCTGTGGAGTGCTGCTCACAGACACAAGGCAATGGAAATCGGATGTTATCGGACACTTTCCTTACCCTGCTGCCTGGGAGACACTGGAGCTCAGCAAGAATGTGGTAACTTGATTGTCTCAAACTCTCACTGCCTCTGTCAATTATGCTTAGAAAGTCAAATCTATTTACAGGTCGAAAGCCCACTGATTTCAGAAGGGCAGGGTAGGTAAGTGTTTAATGGTGTTGATTCAAGCATTGGCTTTGCAGGGCTAAGTACAAGTCCCAAGTATTTCCACACATTTTAGTGCCTCTTACTGCTCCAATACTCGATGACTAATCTAGTTAAAATCAGAACATGATTCTCAAGTACTTTATCATAAATACTAATCAGATTGTTTAAAAGACAGTGCTGGCAACTAGATGTGCCATAAATAATTTCTATTAAAAAAATCTCCAAACCCACCAAACAGAATTCCCCACCCCAAAATTAAAATCTGTTACTTGGTAAAGTTCAAGTGATTGGAATTCAGTCAATGATTAATATCTTGTGTAGTTACTTCTTCATTTTCAATATCTTCTTGTGTAATAAATGTGTTCAGCTTGTCACAGATCTTATTTTATGTCCCCACCTTGTATCATTTCACATTCTGCTTAAGTACTTGGTCATCTATTACATGACTCATTAGTCTGAGATCTCTACAGAATTAAAGAAAGTTGCAGTAAAAATAATATATTGAAGTTCAAATTTCAACTACATCAGCCATGCATGTTTAAAAGCATCTTTCAAAGTCAGCTCAACATACAATAGTGCAAGATTAATATTCACTAAGCCCCATCTCCAGTCCTTCACAGAGAATTGGGAACAGACTGAACAAAGCTACATGTGTTTGCTACCTGTAAAATGAAAGTTGTGGAAAGACGAAATCAGAATTGATTAGTGTTACTTCATGATATTTTCCTGTCTGGCATTTAATTCCTGGTCACTAGGGAAAGGCAGTCTTGCCAAATAAAGATAATAAGAGAAATAAACATTGATGAAAGAAGTAATTAAATAACAATCTAGGACTCTCCTCAAACCTCCCTGCATGTTCAAGGAACTAGAAAAATGGGTATGAGTTAAAAAAAGTTAAAGAACTTTTCAAAGCAACTTTCAGCCAGAAAAGTAAGTAAGAAAGAGAATTTGAATTTCCACCTATTAAAATAGCTTTGAGGATGTCACCAAACAGGATTAAGTTTCACAAGTGTTACACAGTAGGTATTTCATATCAATTTTGCAAATGGATAAACAGAGTCCTCTAGATAACTCTTTATATGCTTATACAAGCAGCTAGTAGCAAAAATTAGAGTTCACCTTTTAAGATATAACTAACCAAGGTCAGACAACCACTAAATGGAGTCCTTTTTCACATACTATCTTTCTATCAAGTAAGGGGGAAAATTATTTTTCATTTATAATGGGAAAAAGGAATACTCAGGACAAAACCAAGAAGGCAAGCAAAGTAAAAAAGCTATTAATATTCCTGTATCAGCTTAAAAAATAAATACAAATTATTCATTGAATACTGCAAGTGATTATATTTAATAACTTGGCAATTACTCTGTCTGGGACCTATTGTTACACTGTAAAAATTTCAGAGGTACAAAAGCAGAAACCATTTATTTCTGTGGTCAAATGCTATATAACACTGTGTGTCTGTGTGTCCAAGGATTTTTAAACTTGGTTAAGAAGTTTTTGTCAAAATTTTCTACTTCCTAGAGAAAACAGGTTTTTTTATATTGTTTGAATATAATTTCAATAGAAATGTTACATCTTTTGACTTGACAAGTATTTCAAAGCAAAATAAGTGATCCAAAAGAATCTCTAAAACTGCAAAGTGTGGGAGACATCTGTTTCTTAATAAAGACCTATGGGGTACCAGGCAAACACTTCCTTCTACTTTCCAGGGTTATTCAACCTCCTACAGTTCAGGGGAAACGAGGACCTGTAGCTACTAGGCTGTGTTACAGAGCTACACTGATCACACTGCTGGTGACCACGAGCTGATGCTGCATTTTGTAAGGGCCTGTACAAAAAGGCCATGTGGCAGTCCAGACTTCCTCGAGATTAAAATAAAAAAAACCTAACAAACTGGATTATTTCAAACTGATGTTATTTACAGGAAATGCATAAATCTAAAGCACCTGGGACTTATGGCCTCAATTTGCCAACAGAAGAGTCACTGTCTGCTGACAATTTCTTTTTAATAATTTCTGGCTGCCCAAGAAGTCCTGACTCGTGTTTTTATTCCTCTTCATTTCTTTATGACTAGAACCTTTTATTAAGGAAGCAAGTATGAGTATCTTTAAAGTAAACAGCGTATCACAACATTTTCATCAACATATTTCCCTACTAAGAAAATAAGATGGAACAACTGATTGCATTGTAATGGAATATAACCAATAGTAATCAGAAATAAAACATTGATCACTTTCACAGAATCACACTTTCCTGATAAAGGATCTGAAAACCTTTGTTTTCTACTATTTTCAGAAGAGATTCATTACATTAATTAGCTGCCTGAAGATCAACATTTATTTGTACTTACCTCACACTTACCTTCTGTCATTAAAGACATACTAAAGTCACTCTATAATTACAATGTGTCTCTTGCTAAACTTTAAACCAGGATTATTTGCTTGTCTTAGAGGTATTTCTGCCTGGATGTACATTCTAATTTCCTACTGATGTACAGCCTTCCTTTATTAGCTCACCAAAAAGAACCAAACCCCTTCCTTTGAGCCAGCTGTGAGCAGGCGCGGGGGAAGCGCAGCACAGCCCACGCAGGGCTCTGCCTTGGGAGCTGCTGAGTACCCTTTGTTCCAGGGATTGCAGTGGGAGTTGAGGGTGATCAGCTGCTTTAGAGCACCAAATCCAGAGACTTTATCACAGTTCTAGTGCACACTGCAAGGGGATTAATTGTGGCTTTGGTGGGGATTCAAGGCTTCACATGCATTTTTCCGTGACAATACTGGATGTACTCTGACAGGGAGGGTGCAGTAAAATGCTTATTTCATGTGCAGCAGGGGAGATGCTCATCTTTTGCAAAGTGTGTTAATAAGAAAGGACAAACTAGAGTTTCAAATAAACTCGATTTTGCTGGCTGATTTGAACAGCCCTGACTTACTGTGTATGAGTAAGCTCTGTTAACATTACATCACTCACCTGACGCATAACATCTAAAAAATGGACTTTGAAACCATACAATTTGCTTAAGAGTTACATATAATTAAATGTTGCCACCTTGCAATTGAAAGGTAATGAAAGAGGAGTGCTGTCATACAGGGAAGAGTAATCAGAGGATTCAAGCTGGAGCCTGCTGCCCAAGCTGGTCTCTCATAAATGACAGGCTGTACTACAGACATGAGTAAGCCTCATGAAGTGATTTGGCTTAATAGTTGGTTAAATCATTGCCACAGACACATTTTTGTACATCCAGTTCCATCTGAGTTCCTAAATAATGACAGGAAATGACAGGTGACCAACACTAAGTACCCCAGATACAGTCTTTTCTTACCTCTTGGGCTGTTGAGAGAGGCCTCGGACGCCTTTCCACCATCCCCACAGTGACTCTGGTCGAAAGGAAGGCACTGATCACCTGTTCCTGCCACCACATCTGCATTTTTGGCCAGATCCTTTGTTTCAGTGAGAGATTTTGCTTTGTAGACTTTTCTCGTGTTGGTATCTGATAAGTAAAGGGATTCTGACACTGGATCAACAGCCAAGTAATATTTATGTGCAGGACTTGTACTAAAACAGAAGAGAAGAGCATCAAAGTCAACTAGTTTTTTTTTCTTCTATGTCTCTGTGGCAGCATAACAATTGTACTCTACTTATCTGAAGACATCAGCTCAGTGATCTGAGGAGGACAGAGGTGTGAGAGCAGCTCAAAACACCACCAGTATCCTGCTACAGAGCCTGACCAGTGAGTTATGGGTCAGGGAGCTGGGGCAGAGACTGGTACTGGGGCAGTTGGTCTGCCCATCAATACCAAACCACTCAGAATAAAGCTAACTGGAGTGACTTCAGCTTAGTTATAATTATTACTATCAAAAGCAAGATAATTTTTCTATATCTAATACCTCCTAGTACTCTTGGCACTGAAAACAAATCTATGAGTTGCAGCAAAGTGAATCACAGGCTGTTCTGGAGGGGCACAAATACCCACTCTTGGTTATTTTTATCTGTTTCTAAACCTTAGGAAATATGAAGGTGTGAAATATGGTGCCTTGATTCATGCCGACTCTATTGTCAGGAGCAAGGCCAAGTACTGTCAGTGCAACCAGGGATGAATTAATGCACCATAATTCATGCACTGTCACTGCCTCATTGAGCTTATAAAATGTTATTTAAAAAAATATTTACATATGTTAATTAAATGGTGGGGATCATGAATTCTAATCTGAAAACCGGGCTGCATCTTATTATCTAGTAAGACTTTGAGTTTCCTTTTCAGTGCAAAGTTAATTTCCAGTTAGCTGAAATTTTTTAAGCACATGGCACACCATGCTAGCGTCCTGAGCCTGCTGAGCCTGCAGTGGGGCCTAACTAAAAATCCAGATAGAGAGCCTTAAATCACACAGTTGGTTACTGAAAGGGTGGGAAAGAGGCACAGGCTGAGAGTTTAGGTGCTCAGACAATATTTTTAACAACTACTGTGTTCCTCTAAGGGGGAGGTGGAGATTTCTGAGAAGTGGCTGGGTTCTACATGCCCAGTTAGATTAAAGAAATTGTAAATTTATCCCCCCCTTCATATTTTTTAGGAGGCATTTTAATAATATTGGTACAATTAACTAACACTAAAGATTGCTGCAACAAAGTTGTGAATTGAGTTCCTCCTCTCACCCAGACCAGTTCTGTTTGTGCTGGGTTTGACAACACTCAGTGATATTCCCAGAGCTGGGGAAAAGATGTGAAACCCAGACCTAGGAACCACAGGGAATGAGAGAGCAGTGGTGTGAGGAAAGATGAGTAAGAGGATGAGCTGAAAGCAATTAATGCCAAGATATCACTACTATAAAATTTGTTTGTAGAAAATATCAAGAATAATTTTTTGCTCTCTGGATTGAGGTCAGAAGTGACTGGCCAGCCAAATGATGACTTTTAAATAAAACATTTCTATGAAAAAAGTTGCAAGAATTCTAGATTTTAAATAAACATATTGTTCAGTATGCAGAAACTGCAGAGAACCAGGGGTCACTCTATATTCTCCTTGTAGACACATTTTCTGTCATCCTTGTCATTAGATTTAATAGACCAGCTGTTAGAAAACTCTTCATGTTTATGCTTAAAGCCTTGCATACTAAAATGCTTAAAGAGTACTAGTAAAAAATGCAACACAATTAAAAAACTTGCTATTTTTGCAGAAAATTGTAATCAGATATAAATCTGAGTTGATTTAAATTAGCCTTTTGAAAACTGTATGAAATAGACTAGGATTTAAAATTAATCTTTTCAGTACTGTTCTGTATCTTTCTTGAAGTTTAGTTTTGATTTTTACCAGTTAAACTGCTTTGCTATGGCTTATTAAAATCATGATGACAAGAAAAACAAATGGGATAAAGTGTTTGTAAACAGTCAAAAATAAGATCAGTGGCGTTTTTGGTTTACTGGTTGCCAAACTCTCCCTTTTTACACAGTATTGTCTTTTTTACATGGCGAAAAGGACTCTTTTGGAGGCTAAAAGTTGTGCATAGGACTGGATTTTGAAGCCTTTTCCTGCCTGGACTGTCAGAAGCCATCTTTTACCTGCTGCTTCTATGTGTTTCTTTGAGAATTCTATAAGTTTCCACCATGACTATGACCTTTACAACCTCAAGAGAATGGCACACAGTGGGATTGTCGAGTAGTCCCCTATCACTTCAAAGACTACATTAACTTCAAGTGATTTCTTCATGTTTTCTACAAAATTCACTTGGACAGAATAGTGACAGAGACGTTATTATTGTAATTAATAGGGCTGGAGTACTTGAATATTGTCATAATTAATTAAGGTTGAAGCTCATCTCAAGAAACTTGTACTAGTGAACAGGTATTAAAAGAAAAAAATCTACTTTATGAAAGTAGAACCTCTAAATGTAAAAGCTGATTTATGTTTTTAATGCATTATAGAGAAATTTAGTTTACAAACATACTGGTCAGTTTAAAGCAAGTGGAAACAACCCTTCAGTTAAAAAATGGAACCTTGTACTTACCAACAGGGAATTATTCTTACTTTTTAAGTTTTAATTGTAAAATATATGAAACGTGACGTAATCTGGTAAATAATTTATAGTATACAATAGCAGTCCCATGGCTAAAGTGAGCAATTCCAACCAATACTCTCATGCTGTAAACACAGCTCAGTCCACACTCTGCTCCCTACTATGCCATGTAGAAACTGTTCCATATTGTACTAGTGCTGGTTTATTTATCTCATTTAAGTACTGGAATGCTAAGAAGTTTATTTCTAAGGAGACAGAGTGCCTTGCTGTCTCTTTCTAGCATGCAACATCACTTCTGCAGCTGGATTGGTGGAACCAACTCCCTCACCGTCTGTTGCAGAAGCCAAATGTGCAATGTTCATTCCTTTAAAGAAATCCCTAAACTGCAATGCTAAAATGCCAGCTGGAAAGGGAGAGAGCCACTTGCTTTGTCTTTAGCTGGAGCAGCAAGTGTCAAGCTGAGCTTTGACACAGCATCTTCAGTTCTGGGCTCTGCCATGCACTCTATAACTGGCAGGTTTTAAAGCTCGTGGTACCCCAGAACCTCTGAAGCACAGTCCACTAAACTACAGTGTGTTTCTGTAGCCTTTTAAACTATTTTTTAGTAGCTAAAGCTCTTGTTTCCTTGGTTGGCTACATCTGTGATCAGTTAAACACCATGTGAAATGGGTATGACAGCTATGAAATATACTCTCAGTGTTCTGATTTAAACCTGTCCATCTCTTCTTGGTGCTCAGGAAACTGATTTTTAGAGGGAGACTTTACTCCTTTAACAAGCACAAATCAAACTTTCTGAGCTATAAACAAAGGTGAATTTGATTAACATTTGTATTTATTACCATTTATATTTATTAAATTCAGAGTGTTTCTCTACATCCAGACTTTTAAAAGGACTTTTGTAAGACTGTTTCCTTGAACGTGGTTCACATACCAGTTATTAAATTTTACTTACCTGTGTCTTGTGTCTCTATTCCTGGAAAGGCATATCAGTTCATGTTTAAAAGGAAAGAGAAAGACAAGGAATGTTAGTCCTTGACAGAACTGTGCCTGTGTTCTTTTCCTGACTGCTCACAGACCCGCATCTCACTAACAAAACATTGTTTATCCTCTTACTTGGTACTTCTATCTCTCAAACTGTTTCCTTTGCACCGCCCACACATTTCAGTTAATTCTGAACAATCAGCACACAGAATCATCACCAGCAATGTTAGCTAGGTGGAAGTTAAATTAGAGAAATTTCATGTATTAATGTCCAAAATCTCTCCTACCTTCCCCTGTGTCCCTCAAAGGGAATGGGAAGCTGGGGTGATCATTACAGGGGAGTCATTAAGGGCAGCCCAGGCTCAGCCTCTGGCATGTCTGTGATGCCAGGTTTGCTCCTGTCTGCTTAAACTGAGCCCCATCCTCTGCTCATAAGGAACAGTGTAAGAGCATTAATTGTAAACATGATAAGTCTATAGGCCCAGTGCTGTGACTTGACATGATACTCTGCATGTTTGCTGTGGAATTATGCAGCTTTCTTCAAAAATATGCATCGTGGTATATTTTAACTATTGGAGAAAATGTATGGAAAACCTCACATGACGAAAAATCAGCTTTATTAATTCTGCAATTTGCAGAAATTCATTATGCAAGACCTGTCCTACAGGACACTTAAAACATCCTATTTAAGTGATGACTACAAGTAAGTGTAAATTTTCTGAGAAGTTGGTTTGATAGTTGATGATACACGTGGCCACAAAGAAACTACACGTGGCTATTTTGTCAAGTTCCAAGGGATAAAAGCTCACCCTAGTTTTCACAGGCATATCACAGCCAGGATTATGCACACTGATCAGAGACAGCCAATTATTTTTTTACCTTAATTCTAATATGCCAATTGAATTTCCAGAGGGGAAGATCCGTCTGACATAATTGAAATCCCCAATATAGACACTCCCATCAGGCCCAGAAGCAAGTGCAACTGGGGCAAACAGTTTGCTGTTGAGGGCAAGCCCATTGCAGTTGGAGCAAGAGACACTCCTCTGGTGTCCATTGCCCATCACAGTGGAGATGACTGGAGGCTGCTGGGAAATGAACATGTTTTCCCCATTTCCTTTGTGCACAATTCCTAAAGGGAGGGGAGGGAAGAAAACAGAGATAAAATAAGCAAATGTATGGCATTTAAACTATTTTGCAGTTTTGGATTACAAAATCCTCTAGAAAACCAGATTACCAAAATAGCAACAAACATCTGATATTTTAAAGACTGTCACAGGGTTCCATTAATCTTTTCCAATTTTGTCCAAGCTTCACTGTCACCATTTTGTTCAGCAGTGGCTAGTGGCTATTTTAAAGCTAACATCAGGAGGAAAACTCATGGTTGCTTAATGCTCTAACAAATTGACTGCTAATTGCAGTGCTATCTGATTTCTTGGGGATTACTGCTTTAATATTCATTTTATTCATAAATTTTTATTAGGTAGCAGAGGAATTTCTTAGGCAGTTTGAATATTTAATTAAAGGAGATTAATAGCAGGACCACTATGCATTTTTCACAAAAGAGCACCGAGTGGCAGTACAAAATCAATATTCAAATTCAACTGTGAGTCCTTCATGGTATATGAAAATTGTGCCAAGTGCAGCAAAGCCAAGTTAAGAGTCAAGAAGCAATTGTGAGGCACCAGTGAATGTCCTCCCAGCAATATCCTACCTTCTGCAATAAAGGCTAGAAGAGTTTATTCTAGCACTGCTCTGCAGCATACACTGTTCAAAGTCATCCCAATTACTAGGTTGGTGATACCAGAACTAGTACAAAGACGTATTTTCTCAAGCTGACAGCTACAGTGTTTATTTTAAGTAACAATGTGGTAATATATTTAAGAAGTATCTTTGAAATTATATGCTATTGCAAGAATTTGGCTACTGCAAACAGAAGATAGGTACTCTTTTAGATCCTAGTCCAAAATTTCTTGTTTCCTTTGAAAGGCCCAGTCCTTCATCAGAAAATTGGCACTATTAAAGGAACAAACACAAGGGAATTTACTTTCTGGAGGACTCATGCTGGGAAATGAGAATATTCTAGACACTGCAGGAAGTATATGTTGAGACATGTCTGAGTTTTCCCAAAGTACAGCAAATGTATTTATGTATTGTCTCCACCAACTTCTATTTAAACTATTTTTTGTGACTTTCAGGTAAATCTGAAGATAAAATTCACCTTGTAAATTACTGAATGTTACCACAGCTATTTTGAAGGGAATTGTATTAAAAAAAACCCAAAAAACTATGAACAATAGAGGACAGAATGCACGGATTTGTTTGAATGATGGCTTAAAAAAAAAGCATCCTGGAAATATGCCATTAAAATAAATGGCAATATTCTCTCTTATGCAGTGGATAAAAATACTATGAAATGAAGATGCTGCCCTTTGTCTGAAATTACAGCATTAAGGTAATCTTTCAACATCCTCTCACAAATGCCAGTAAATAATTAGGGCTCTGGAGAATATGTTTTGCTGTCAATAAATGTAAGTGTATGCTTAATATCATGTTTTCGAGCTGCTGCTTTAATTTCAGTTGTTGCTCTGTTGCACTGGGGTTGAAATTACCTTAAAGCATAAAGTCCCTCTAAAAACTACTCCTCCTTGCCCCAGATAAATAAAAATGGAATCAGTGCACTTGTCCATCAGAAAAAAAAAAAATTCAAATAACAACCTGAAAAATTGGTTTATAGCACATTCATTTGTATTCATGAGATACAGGTGTCTTTAAAAGACCTCAATGTAGGAACTAATATTTATGGTATCTGTTTTCTTTTTGATTATGAGAAATGCCCTGATGATCTTCCAAACTGACAAAAACCTTTGTAGCAGAAAACACTGAACTCTAATCATGTCACATACTGGAAGTGATCAAACCTCCAAACTGGTGAGGAAAAGAAAGTGGGGAAAGGGCAGCAGAGTGTAGCTGAGAACAGGATGTGATCCTTTGTTAACCTAACAGCCAGACTGATGCAAAACTGCCCACATTTAAAAACACTGAGTTTCCAGTGACAGCCACGTTGGAACAATATTTGTTATTTCACATCAATTCTGCTGGAATTGAGCATCATTTTTTTCCTTTCTTTTTGTAAATCCTTACATCTGGTAGAACACTGTTTTCACTTGCTAAGGTTTCTGCATGTCAATACATGTACCTCCACATTACTATGAATTGCAAGTCTATAAAATTGCATCTATTTCTTGTTACTCAGTTTATTTTGTAACTTCTCTAAAATGAGCAGCCTTCACGGGGAGGGAAAGGCTCTGAGCAGGAATGTTGTGCACAGTAGCAGACCTGCTGGGAGACCAGGCTTAACAGGACTAGTAAAGCAAAGTGCTTCTAGTTTTAGTTTGAAAATAAAATTGCAATTTGCAGTAGAGAATCTTATATTCCAATGATGTTTCTGTAGTTAATCCAGTGGCAGTGTTTCAAAATCATAAAAGTTTCATCCTTCTAAAAAGAGCAGTTCTTCATACATACAGAGGAGATGCTTTAATTAAAAAGTGAAAAATCTTAATATATTCATACTCAAGCAGGCTACTCAATACTTTTCATATCCGTCATGGTGGCATGGAGATAAGTCTAAAATACATAATTCTAGTATGCATCATGTTCTTATCCTTATTTAAAGCCCATTTTATACATCTGAAATGGAAGTGCAGTTCACTTGTTTCTAGGTAAGACCAGAAGCACACTTGTTATTTTTATCCTTTTGGTTACCACAGTTCATTATTTCATTTTGTTGCTTTAATATGAACCTACAGGCTGCTCTGGTAGGTGTGTACCAGCTTTGCTATAGAAATTGTTTTTCTGCCCTTAGTTGCTTTTCTAGTTTTTGTACATGAGCCAGGTGTGGGTGCTCAAAGCCTGTAATAGTTCTGAGGAACCTCTGACCTATCCCTGAGCCTGGGCTTTGCCACCTTGCTGGAGATGCTCTGACATGGAAACTGCAAACAGAAGAGACCCTAGATTTCAAGCCAGATGTCCTTATGCCCTCTCCTTCCCTCCTGTGTCTCTGCAAGTGATGGGTAAAGATGTTTGGCAGCTTTCCCTGACTTCAGCCTTGGTGTCCAGCAGGCGAGGAAGAGGAGCAGGTGTAAGAAGCTGCACATTCCCCATCCATGCATGGCACAGCCCAGCTGATTTGAGAGGAGGTGGCTTGGGGCTGACAGCTCAGTGCTCTCTGGCATTCTCAGCCACACAGCTGAGATGGGGACAGGAAGCAATTTGTCACCACACTCCTCGTGCTCAGGAGAGCAATGGCTTTGCCCAGCTTGGATTATAATTGTATACTTAACAAAATCTCAGAACATGTTAGTGCCTACGGGGTGAATTGTAGTAGTAACCACTGCAGTTATCAGATAGTCATATAAATTAGAGTTACTGCCAGCAATTTAGTCTTGAAATTAAACTATGCAAGTGGTAAATTGGCACTAAGGAGCAGACTATGGGACTCACAGTTGGGGGCTCAGCTGACTGAGGTCAGATTTCTCTTTGTTAAATGTCAATAGCTGGCATTTAAAAGAGACAATCTATACAAACCAATAAGACAGGGAATGAAAGAACTGCTGTTTAAAATGTCAAACTATTTTAAATCAAAACAGAAATCCAGATAATTTACAAATGAAATCTGACCTTTTGTATTTGGAATATTTATACTGTAGCTGTGCATTCAGCAACAGAACTTGTAAAACTTGAGAGCCATACATCTGTGCATGCATCTTCATCAACAGAAATTTGCAGATGGAAATAGATTTTATTGGACTGACTCTCAGCTGGAGCAAATTGACAGAACTTTTCTGAATCCAATACTCTGCTGACTTGTATGTGCTAAAATATGACCTCAAGTTTCTCTTCTCCTGGACAACGAGATATCAGTTTATTGGCAAAACCATATATAGTTACCATAATTTATATACAAGTATTGTTTTAATAATTTAGTCCCACTAGCTCCTGATCATAGATGGTCATGGAGGAAAAGAAACTTTCCCAGGTGTAAAATAAAAGCAATGGGAAAAAACATTCAAGCCTCCATGCTTGAAGAATATATAACTGCAGGGTTAATGTTATGACACCAAAAGCATTTACAGGTTTTTTTAACTAATGCTTTGAAATGTGTTGGATTGCTTGCACTGAAGAGTGACTTACTGTGCTTCTCCACAGAGTGGGCAGCCACAAAAATGGCACACCAGACTGGCAGCGTGGGTTTGGAAGTGCTGGTCTGTGATCAAGCAGGGTATGTCTGCCTGGGGCTGTGTTGCTACAAACTGGCAGCAGTCACAGGATGAATTAGGGGTGTAGACACTTCACTGGGAATATAACACACTACAGACTGACCTGAAATGTGGCACTTCTTTACCAGCTGTGTGAGAATGAACCCAAATTAGTTTGCCCTTTTCCCATCTGAACGACCACAATGTGTTAGCGATCGCAAGAGTCAGTGATATTAATGTCTAAACCCTGGGAGCCAGAACATTCAAAATATCCTTTCAGATGGCATTTACAGTTCAGCTCTCAATACATGAGGGTGCACATTCAAAGAGGATTACACATTAGGAAGTGTAACACTTAAAACCTGAACAATTAATTCCTTTAAAATTTGTATTCTCTTTCTGTGTGGGCAGTTAATAAAGGAGAGACTTACCACTTTGTGGATTTAGTACATGGTGTTTGTTTATAGACCAGCCACCCAGATTTGAAGCATCCATTTCAAAGCCTTGAAGGATTACTGTTCTCTTCTCCCACAGAATAAAATCAGGACATGTTTCATATTCATATCCCACCGACACTGCAAACAAATAATTAAAAGATCTCTCAGTCTACCTTCTCCTCTGTGAACAGCTAGGCAGTTTTTCATTCCAGGTTTTGATATTCATCTGTCAAGTAATAATGCCACTAATTTTCCTCTGCCTGATTGCTATTGTATGGTTTTTTTTTTTTTTTTTTTTGTAAAAATGGTTTTAAGAGATTATTATGTTATTACAACTATAGTTACTACTGCTTCAAAGCAGAAAATAGTCTGTGGTATCAGCTATGGATTTCATAGGATTATATATCTCCTCCAATGACTCCTGACTTGATTGTTTATTGCATTTCTGCTAATTACCTGAATAACAGCTTAAATAGAAAAGAATCCATGCTAAAATAAATTGGTTTCAATTTGTTTCTGACTACAAAAATTAGTTAGGCAGAAATAGATTGACAAGCCGAACATTTCTAGAATTACATATTAGTCTTAACAAGCTTGCATAGTACCAAAACACCTGATGAAAAATCTTGAATTTCCCTAAGGATGGTGGGTCTTGAGAACTTAAATTGATTAAAACCCTTTTCCTTTAGTTTCCATAAAACAAAGCAAAACTTCAAAATTTCTGATATCTTTAACATACCAACCTTTCAAAAAAATGATTTATCTCTAATTTTACTAGATTTCAGTGAAACTCATTCGTAAAGGAAGGATTTTTTTGACACCAAATTCCATTAATTGACCTAGGAAATATTGAAATAGTTCAACCTTTCCAAAAACAGAAATGTTTAAAAAAAGATTTTAAGATACAAAATTAAAAAAATATTAAACTTTTTTAATAGTTTCCACTTTCTATATTTAACAGCTTTAGGTATATTTTACTTAAACCATAAATAGCTTCAATACTACCTAAATTCCATTACTGTACACAATCAAAGTATTTTGACCAGTTCTAACAGGGAACATTTCTGTTTGTAAGATAAATGTTTTATGGCAAACTGAAAGCTGTTCTTTGCAGTAACAGCTCTAGAGCTCCTTCACCATTTTAGCAGAAAGAACCTATTTTTGCAGCTGAACTCTGACTGGTAAAAATCACATTTCCTTAAGTACTCTAAATATTGTACGTTTCAAAAATTACAGGTTTCAGTTTGAGGGTCCAGCAGCCACTTTGTCCAATTCTTCTGCTACAGGAGCTCTTACAACCAACAGCAGCAAATCTTCTGGGTCTCACCCTGAGCTGAGAGCCCAGGAAAGGGCAGGGAACTTCCAGAACAGCCACATCCTGTGCTGGGATGAGTCAGAAGGGTTCAGTAATGGAGCACACTATTTTCTAGGTGTTAATGCAGAGGGAAGATAAAGGGCAGATTTTTCCTACGAAGCAACCTCACATTTGCCATTCACATTAACATCTTTCTTCCAGTCAGGTGCTTAACATGTTCAATGCTGGCTCAGCTGTGTGTGCCCTTTAACACAGCCCCTCAGCCTGCCTCAGTGACCCACAGGCAGTTATCAGCTGCTGAGAGCTGGGCAAGGGACAATTTACAGATCCATGGGAAGCTGGGCCCATGGATCTTCTGGGGCATCTTTACCAGGGCTGAAGCTAACTCCATAAAGCCTCAGTATTCCCTTCCTACAGCTGATGTTTCTGAGCTGCCAAATGCTCTCCAGAGGTTATATCCCCCCCTTTCTTAGAAGTTCACTGTTCCCTGCTCTCACAGTTACTGTGAATAGCTGTCTTTTTATCCCCTCTCAGCAGTGAGAGACATATGGATTACACTCACTTTGTGTGTCTCTACAACCAGGTTTCTATGTGAATTTACCCATATTTATGAAAAACACCTATGCTCTGTGCTCCAAAAAGAATGTGTGATCTTAAAGCAGGGTCTCCTGATCCATCTACCTGGAAGTTCTGGTGTTACATCCATGAAAATTTCCTGTCAGTCATTTTGCACGCAAAGTAATCAAGGTAAAGCATAATACTGGTAAAATCAGTAGGATGATTACAGTGACACTTGAGAAGTATTTTGTTAGGTGCAGGTTTTGAGAAATGTAATTTTGTAAGTGAAATTAAAATCTCAGTCAGCTTACCCTAATTGTGGGGTGTTACTTTCTGATCCAATCAATTTATAGCACTTTTTTGAGGTGACTGAGATATCATTGTTTGAATGTGAACTTTAGTGACTATGGTTTTAGGCTTTAAGAGTCAGCAAGTACTGTTCTTTGCAGTCTCAAAATGGATTTCAAAAGATCTACTGATCATCTGTATCAAAACCCAATTCTTTTCATACAACTATTAAGAATAATCAGTGCCAGACCTACAGCTGTTGCCAAAATACAGGTAAGACATAAAAGACACAATTAACCAGGACAGTAAGCTCTATTTCAACCTCCCCTGAAATATCTGCACTTATCAGCATCCATCCTTTTTGAGCAATGAATAAAATGTACTCAACCACAGCACCAGGTAGGGCTGTTGGAGAACTCGTTTATGCCCAGCCCCAAGAGTTCATCCTTGCAGATCCCTAAGTGCTGCTGTGTAGGATGCAGGGATTTGCATGAGGCTGTATGGAGTACACAGGAGCATTTATTGAGGATTTGACTGAAATTCTTTTTTGTGTTAGATTACAAGAGGACATAGACTTTAACCCCCAAACTTTTGTGTGTCAACATTCACATGATGCTTGTTTATTCAGAACAAAAAATGCTGCTTTGTCATCTCAGTTGTTACTCTGAGAAAATGGCCTCTTGTGAGGAGCTTGGGGACTGGACACATGCCAGCAAACATTTCTCCAACAAGTTTAAACAGAACCATTTGCATGTGGAAATATGCTCAGAAAGTCTTGTTTTCTGTAACTGGTTATGTGATCAGTGCTGTCAATAACCCCGAAGAAAAATATAGATGTTTACAGTATTTAGAAAACCAAAAGCAGATGGTTATAATCCTGAGTTCTAGGACTTCAACCTGCTCCAATTTAATTTAATTAAAATGAAAACTGAACAGAATGCATTATTAAATATTGGTAATATACTGGCAGAAGAAATTATTTTGACAAAAATTCATATAATGGATGCAGATAAAGGTCCCTGAGTAACTACAGTGTGTCAAATTAAATAAAGCTTTATTGGAATCTAACAAAGCATGTGAGTAATGCACTTAAAACATCAAGAATTTTACTCCTATTTTGAAAGAAGCATAATTAACCTAACTTTAAGGAAAAGAAAAAAAATTAGGCACTAATTAAATAATTTAATAGTTGTTACCCAGCACTATTGTGTAAGCTTTATTAATATTTAAACACATGAAGCTCATCTATTCCTAATTTGGGAAACTAACTGCAGTATCACTTCATGAGGTGCTATATATTTGAATTAAAATGTTTTAAAGTCTGGATATGTACTGGACTTCCCAATCATTAGAGGACTCTTAGATGATGCAGTGGGAGCAGTGTAGTCAACTGTTCCCTCTCAAACATGAGACAGCCTCTGGACACAGGGCACATGTAGCTGTGCTGAGGAAAGCCCCAGGTGGCACCTGTGACCCACCTGGTCCTGCCTGATCACCCATGGGAGCGCTGAAGGGCAAGCTGGAATATTTTTTTGTTTCTGGATTTGCACAAATATGTGCCAACAACTCACTTGATACCTTTCCTCACTGCAAAAACAAACAGGAAGTGGTATCAGCAATGGGACAAGGCTGGATCTGCCCCTTCACAGGGTCTCTTGTATCTCAAGAGGCTGAGAAGGGCACTGCTGCTCCTCGCCACACACCACACCTGGGATGTTCAGAACCTTGGTGTTAGCACCAGCACCAGACTGACCCCAGGAAAAATTTGTCCATCCTTCTGCAGATGTGAGCCAGAAGTGAAACATCAGGTTCACACAGGAGAGATGATGCAGAGGTTCTGGAGATCTTGCACCCAGGGTTGGAGTTTGGACTCCTTTAGGCCAATGCAGTGTGTGAGCTATGCTGGAATGAGAAGACCTGAGCTTCTGCATGAGCCTTCATAACAGATCAGGAAACTAATGAAGCCAAAAATGTATCACTTATTCCTTGGTTGCTTCAGTTTTCAGCTGAATTTGTTCCTGATCTGGCTCATTTCATGATCAAATGAATGTGAGTGGTGGCCCATGGGTAAGGAGAGAACGTGGGAATGTCCTTGCAGGCAGCAGCTCATGTTGTGTGTGGTCAAGGAGACAGCAGGACCACAGCTCTGGGAAAAGCTTCGTCTGACCTTTTCCTTTGCATATTGCTTTATGTAATCACACTCCACAGCTTGGTCTCATAACCCATCACAGACACCCCTGTCTGTCTATGTCTGCATCATTCTCAGGAAGAAATGACAAGGAAAATGCCAAAATGCTCCTTTTCCCCACTGAGCTGCCTCCAGACCCCCTGTCTGGGAGCACACAGTGACACTGTCACACACCAGAGGCCCTGGGAGCTGCAGAGCCTGGCTGGCACCTTGTGCCTCTGCACAGGCCACTCTGCCTGCATGGACAACACAACAGATCCTGAAGGAAGCTCCTGGCTGTCCCTCAGAACAGCCTTTTCATATATGGAATGAAGCATATTCCTTGTGAGGGTGCACAGCTCTGTTGCCCCTGCTACTCTTGCCTGACAGCCTGATCTGCCAGTCCTGCTGCTTATTATTGCCCTAAAAAAAAAGCAAACAGAATTGCTGCCAAAGTGAATGGGGTTGATGCACAATATTAAGCTTTGCTTGTAAAGTAAGTAATTCTAATACAAAGCATCTACTAGTCCATTAAACAACACAACATCAAATTAAATAAAAAAATAGAAAGTCCTTAAAAAAACAAATACTGAAATTAATGAAAAAAAATTGCTGGCTAAATAAAATGTGTTTGCACAGACAGCACTTTTGTAGCAATTCTCAGAATAGCCTGTGCTGCTTGCTGAACAAAGCCTATGAAACATGATGATTTTTGGATGAACATCTTTAAACAACAAATCAATTAGTTTTAACTATTGGGGACATAAAATGTAGTAAGAAAAGATGCCCAAAAGTTAGAATTTTGCAAACCCTAAGCGGAAATGACATTTTAAATGTCACAGCCAAAATATGACAGAAACAATGACACACCAAAGGTCATATTCAGAGTAACATTCAAAAACAGAGACAGCTGAATATAATGCCATTAGTACATAACCATTCTCTGAGGGAAAAGGGAATTTTCAAATTGATTAAATTAGAAAGATGACATTGGAAGAACAAGAAAATAAATGTTCTTGGGAAATCATACAAGTCACTTCAGTGACTTTAGCTAAAGAGGCATTTGATTTAAGAGAATGTAGGAGCAGCAACAAAATTTATCTGCCATATTTTCCTGGCTTGATGTATGTGAGTGCTTCTGCTTACATCAAGGTGATTCTACATACCCATTGCCTCAGCCAGACCAGAAACCTTCTGTCCATATATATCTGTCTTATTCCAGGCAAATGTGTACACCAAATTGGCTGCAGCAGGAAACCATTTCTGAAGCAGACGACCTTCAACAGCAACTATCAGATGGACTTTTGCCATTCCAGAAGGGATGGTTGTGTGTGTCAAAATAATGCGCAGCAACGTCTTATACCCCGGTGTCCGACTACTGAGATAACTGAGCTTCACAAAACTTGAAGGAATTGTGATTTCCTCTTGGACCACCTTGGAAAAAAACACATCATTGTATCTATAGCCAAGAAAAATGCAAAATTATAATAATAAGAGAAGCTAATTATTTTATGTTTCACAATTACGATGGGAACACAGCACCACTGAAACAACTGGGTTTATTTCAGCAATGCAGTAGTCAGGCACATGACAAAATGTCCAACATCAGACACTGCTTGGTCAACTCACAGGATGGCAGGCTGTCTGATACAGATGCTTTACTCTTATCTACTGGGGAGCAAATACTGCATCCATGCACATAATCTTACATATAAGCTGTACAGCTTTATCTTGTCTTTATTACTTGGTTTACTTAATAAGTGCTCTTAACTCGAATACAATTAAAATTTTTTAAAATATACACACACCTTCTATCATATACATTGTGATGTTAAGACACTATCCTGCTTTGGAGACAGTAACTTTGACTTGGGGAGTGTTAAGAAAGAAAAAAAAAACCTTCCTGCTAAACCATCTGTGCAGTTAGGCCAAGCTCCAACAAGAAGAGACACGGAGTAAGGAGCAGCATTAGGAACCTAGCAAGCTAACTGGGGACACACAGCAGTGAGGATGAAAACAGCCTGAGCATCAGAGTCATCTCACTCACAGGTAAGTCCCCAGGGAGTGCAAGTGAACTCAATTCCCAGGGCCCTGCTGTCAGTGCTGCTGTCTGAACCACTTGGATTAAAGCAAGCTTGGATATGCCCACAGTGGGGTGGTATCAATTCCCACTGCAATGGAGATGGGCCCTCAGCTACTAGAAGGACTGCAAAGGCTCTGAGCTTGTTAGGTGAAAAAAGAAATTTGGCCTTGACCTTTTGAATGATGTGGGCCTCAGAGTTACAAAAAGGAATTTAGCTCCTGAGAGAAAAGAGCTGTTCTGGGACAGACTGTGAGGAAGAACAGGCAAGAGACAAGAACAGCTTCTGGGAGGATGCTACCACAGTCACTCAAAAGCTACCTGAAAACTAGACTGTGGTTAACAAGCTTAATGTTGTTAGTGCATTTCTGTTCTAATGAATCAACCTGTCACCATGTTAAATTCATCATGCTTGGAAAAAGACAAACTGTTTTGTTTGTATTTTCCAGTTTTTAAATTTTCCTTATTTAACAATAGATTACTTCACTTTCAACCAATTTTATTTACACACTGCAACAGTATCACTGTCACAGCATTGCTGCAGTACAGCTGGAGGCCTGCCAGCACTTGTTGTTTCAACATATGAAATGTAGTGTTGCCAGGGAAATCCTGCTCCCTTTATTGTTCCTGATTTGCAGTGTTCCCCTTCTTTCCTGCTGACATCCCAGCTGCCCTCTCTGTCATACATCTGACATTCCTTTTCATTTTTTAATAGAAAAGTAGGAAGAAATACTCATGCTTTAATACATGCTAATGTATCTCTGTCTACTATTATTCTCTCATTCTCAGTGAATTTTTGCTCAATTCCCAGAACCATACAATGAAACTCAACACTCAAAGAAACCTCCAATGACCAAAAAAAAAAAAAAANGAGGTCTTAGGAGATCTTTTGAATGTACTGGAATCTCCTTAAAAGGTCTCCTTAAATGCTGAATTTTATTGTGTTAAAAGAAGTCTGAGATACCCACAAGAAAAAAAAAAAAAAAAAAAAAAAAAAAGGAAAGAACTGGGGAGCAGTTTCTGAGTAGACTGCATCTTTGAGTACCCCACAGTTCAAAGAAGACCAAGGTGTACCTCATGTGGGGCACTGTGACCCAGTTTTTTCTTAGTGGTGTGCAGCAGTTATTCTTAATTTATGTTCATTAGTTTCACTTAGTACATTCTGTGAAGCAATGCTATGAGCATCAACTGGATGAAGCATGATAATAGTTATGGAGGTGTTTAGACATAATTCAGTTCAAGCAGAGGTGTCTCACATGTAGAATAAAGTAGCAACACTTTTATGAGGCTACAGGTACCCCCACAAAGTATCTTCCAGTCTTGCTTGGTGAAATTAAAAGAGAACTCCAAAGAGGTCATATTCTTTAAAATCTAACTGCTCAGACAACATACTAAAAATTAAGGGCATCAATATGACCTGAGCTGTGTTTTGTTGTGTGCTTGATTCTCACAACCTCTTTTAAGTCCCAAGTAAAACAACAGTTTACAAGGTTAATTAGAAATTACTTTAAACACTTAAGGGAGTGTCAAGAAAAAATACATTGAAATTAAAAAAGAAGTCCTAAAGATCATGTTAAAATTGCTCACTCTACCTTGGTAATAATTAATTAAAGTAATAAAACACAAGAATCTGACATAAAGCTGTGAATGGATGAAACATCCCTAGGAATGTTCAAAGCATCATATCTCACAATGATGTTTGGGAAGTTGTACTGTTCATCTGTAAGCAGGAATGGTTTTGTGCATCACTACCAACAAATCAGGATTTCAATAATAGTTCATGTTAGCTTTCCCCACTTTCTTCTACTTGAAGGTAAGAAATAAAGCACCTTTAAATATTAAAAAGTAAAGAAAGAATAAACACAACAGAATCTTGTTAAACAGTACCAAATAAATATGCATTGGTGCTATTCTGCCAAGTGAATGACATTACAGCAGTTATTTGCTCACTGTGTTTGAAAATTGTCTAAACCTGGTTCTGCAACAGAAAAAACTGTTAATTTAGAAGTCTTTTAATTACCTGTAGTTCTGGAATAACAGTTCCTCTTTCAGGACAGGACCCTCCAAATGCTGTCAAGGGGGAAGGGAGTACAATTGGATTCGGACTGATAAAACTACTGATGTCACAAGCTGGTGTGTCCGACTCTGTTCTTTGCATTACAACTTTGTCTACAATGATAAATCTATTCCAAGGCAACCAAAGTGTTCTTTTTTCAGATATGAAAGGAGATCTGTCAAAAACTAGAGTGACAGAGATTCCTCCAACAGCCACAAGGTCAAAACTGGAAAAGAGAAAACAAATTGTTTTGTTTCTTTTTGGTTTTTTTCATCACATTACCACACCTTTCAATGCATCACAAACAAAAAACTTTATGTTTGTTATTACAGCTATTAATTTAGTATGTGAAATCATTCAAGTGTACATTCCTTGTATCACCTTGTATCACCTTGTATCCACAAAGAAGCTTTACCTCTGTGTGCTTTCCCCCTGTATGCATCAACACCAAGGCACAGAATTTCACTGTTATTTGGCTTCTCTCCCCTCTATTTATCTACTAGCACCAATACTAACGAGCCATCTGTAACAGAAGTGTCAAGCCAGTTGCTTTAGTTTATATGAAAAGACATTCCTATCCCAGAAAAAGGATGTCCCTCATCATCTATGCAGGAAGAGCATGCAGAATAAGAAGGCTTAAAGCCTGTTAGGCCTTAGTTCTATTAACATAACCCTTTCCCTTCTTCTAAAAGCAGCAGGAGGAAAAGGTTGAGTACACTGAGCATATGACCTCCCTGCACAGGATATGAAATTTTTGGGAAAGATGGTGATTAATTGCACTGAGAACTGAGTCAGCTCTTGAACACAAGGAGGCTGATCCTCTGAGAGCTAACTGTGAAGAACCTTTGGCACATCTGGGCTGCAAAACAGTGGGATACAGAAGGTATGATGTACAGTCTCAATTTCCAGAGCTTCTGACATCCACAGTCAGGCAACACAAGGTAGTATGTAAATAGCTACTTCACTCTCTGTATTACTGAATGCATCTATTATGGAGGTTTTTGATGGTAACAAACTGTGATAAGAAGTCAGACTTAATTATGCATATCTCATCACATTTCCCAAATGACACCGATTACATTCACAGCAAAATACAGGTAGCATATTTTAATGCAAGAACTTTATCCAGGCTAGTGCAAGGAGGAAATGATAATTACTAACTTTCAGTAGTGCCATTTGAAAGTCAATAAACCTAGGTGAAATAAATACGCACGCTCCTTACTTCTATAAATTGGCAAAGCCAAACAAAAAAAAAAAAAAAAGTGGAAACAGTGATAAATGGCACCACTTTGTCCCTGCTGGAAGACAGCTTCAAATTTCTTGTAATTCACAATCCAGCCAAGGAAAATGAAGTCTTAAACTGCCCTTAAGAGCTTAATTGAAGTTCAGGAGCAAGTCATGACATTGCAACTGGATGGCCAGCCCTGGAGTACAATATAGAATACACTGAAACCTCACCTGCTTTGAGAAATTAACTCAGACCTGTGAGGGTGGGGAAGAAGGGGAAGCTGGGGCTGGTTATGGAACAGCAATTTAACCATCGGTCTTTGGAAAGAGTCTCTTCCCACTTTTCCTTGTGTGCTCAGGTGATCAACTAAAGGATTTGAGTTCATTGACACTTCAATAAACTACTTGGATGATTCACTCTTAACAACAACAAAAAAAAAAATGGAAGAAGACAGGATATTTCCTGGAAAACCTGACTTGTGAAAATATTCCAATGTCAACAAGGTACTGTTACAGCAGACCTGGCACATTTTGACTCCAGGAGTTTGAATGTCACTGTAATTTTGTAGCAGTTCAGGTTTTTTTCTTCTCTTTCTTCTTTGGTCCCTTCACTACAGAGAGCTCCAATCAACTGTGCTCTCAGAGCAGGCGGCCAGATGTCATCCTCAAGCCACACTGTGAACTGTGATGCCTATGAAAATTTTGTACATGAATAGAAGTTGGCAGATGGCCTTAACTACACAAACCTAAACCAGTGGAGGATAATACATGAAAGCCTGACCTTCCATCCTGTCGACTGATGGTGTATCCATACTCATTGTGGTGCAGGAAACTGACGTTCACTCCAACCAAAGGTGTTCCATCGATTGCTACAACCTGGCCTCGAATGACACACGCCCGTCTGTAACAAGAAGAGTAGAAGGCAACATGTTACAAACATTAGGAGGGTGAGAAGGGCATTGATTTCAGAAACTGGGTTGTGCTTTGGTCCCAGAAAGACAGAACCACCCTGATATCACAGCAACTGCTGATTTTTGGAAAAGAAGTCATACAAGCCCAAAAAAAATGATTTGAAAAAGCATTCTCTTGTAAGGACAACACACAGACTCTCCCATGAACTGTTGGTATAGGGAGAATATATTCCTGTTTCCTCACATATTTTAGGGTACTATTTGTTCTACCACTGAATGGCACTGCAAAGGTTTCACTGATAGTGTGATTTAGCTTGCTGCAGCTCTAGGGAGTGACTGTTTGTGAAAGGAGAGAATGAAACCTCATTCTCTGCTGCTAGGTATAGGGCAATGCTGTCTATTAGAAAAAAGCTGAACTAATGTGATAAGGCAGCAGTGAGATACACGGGCTTCACCAAACTTCAGAAAGTTACACAGGTAAATTCATAGGGTGCCTAATCAAGCGTAACAAACATTTTTCTCAATCCCCCATCACACGTGATGCTCTTCTGAATTCCCTCTGGGATGCGTCGGACTTGCACCCATTTTCCACTTTATCCTCACATTCCAGTGAAGAGGTTGGAACACGGCAGCAGGGCAGAAGACATCAAAGTCAATGGACAGGAAAGTGAACTCATTACTAAGTGCGTCTAATCGGAGGCTAACAGGATCACAGAGTCATAGAAAATGAGAGCTGAAAGGAAATACAAGACTTTATCTTGTCCATTCCTTTGCCTCGGGTTAGATCAACTATGCCTACATCAGTCCAGACAGATGCTTGTCTAACTCTATAAGCTCACCAAGTTACCCATTCCAATGCCTCTGTGCGAGTGCCCTACTCGTGGCAAGTTCTTCCTACTGTCCAATTTGAACCTCTACTGTTGTCCTTTCAGACCATTGCTTTCACCTTAGTCACAGAAACTGTGAAGAAATTACTCTTTTTCTCAGCTTTAGCCTTTTACCTATCTGAATAAAGAAACATAAAGGAATCAGGTCTCCTAAGGATGAGAAGTAAGACATAAAATATCCTTATGATGTAGATTAGGACCTAGTGGGATTTTCTAAGGGCTTACACAGCTACATTCCACTGAAATTCCTCCCAGTATTTTTGCCCCAGACTGTCAGCTACATCACACCTCTACTGGCTGAACCAACCCAGATCTTGGAAACTCCTGACACTACTGCAGCTATTTCCTGGAACTGCAGCTTGAGATAATGAAGTGAACAGTGTATGCAGAAGTCTTTTGTAACATTAAGACATTTAGGGTCAAAGCCAATACAATACTTATGAAGTGAACTGCCATTAATTACTCAATATAAATGACAAGCATAAATTTAGGCATTGTTATGTTTATTTCTCAATTTGAAAATTTGTGTCAAACCTCAACAGACACATCCTACTGCACAGTGAATATGTGATCTAAAGGAAAAAAAAATTAATAGCTCCTCAGACAAAAGCTATCTAGGAATCTACATACAAATTTAAAAAAATATACCTAGAGAGAATAACTGACCATGATCCAATGAAATCATATGTAGAAATTGGAGAACATAAATTTCTGAAAATTTTGACATGCTTCTTAAGATCCCATTCTCCCAAGCCACTAACAGGACACTGATTAATCACCATGATATCATCAAACCCGTCTGACTATGACTTGAGAAAACACAACTGGTAAAAATTAACCTCTTTGCCAGTATACCATTCACCACAGTTGCTGGAATTCCATGTTCTCAGGCCATGAAAAGATGCTGATAAATCCTAGAGGAAGGGGAGGTGCTGCATTACTGCTAATATGCAAAACAAGAGTTCTGATTTATCACCTGTTTTGTTTTCTATACGAAGTAAATTGGTTGTGGTCCTATTTGTGGCCCAAAAGCTGCTGCTCCACTGAAGGCAACTGAGCTCCTGTTTGTCTCAACAGACTCACAAGACTCACTCAAAAGAACAGCCAGGTCCAATTACTCTGATTTCTTAGAGCAGAAAATACTTGTTTATATTAATTTCCCGTACTTCTAACATCAACAGATGTGCATTTTCTTTTCCAATACCTTTATTAATGCACCTCATATATTTACAACACACTTAGGTGTGAGTGAGACCCCTGGGAGTAATCACTTTTCAGTGCATTATTCTCGCACTCCTGTTTGTTCATTCCACACAGACCTGTCTTCTGACACTACTCTGTCCTCATATTTTATCAAGCACACAGATTTGTATGATAAAAGCTCATCAAAATCTCCATTCATGGTCTTTCTTTCCTTTACTCATTTACTTTACTTCCCGTTATTCATAAATAATATTAAGATACTTACCTTTCAACATTCTCCTTTTTTTATTCATCATATTTTACAAGCCACACATATTTATGGTATGTGATAAAGACACATAAACCTCATTATTCTACATTTATCTGTACTGAATTGTCTTTCTAATCTCTTAGATTTTAAATGTCCTAAGCCTGCCTCTGTGCTCCTACATTTGTCCTCATTATTTAATGTCTCTTTATGACCTACTATAAGTTGAAGAGTCTTCTCTGGCCTCTTTTTGAATTACCAGAACCTACAAAATCTTTGACTAAGCATTTGATCAGAATTAGCTTTAATTCTGGCATTTACTGCAGCTATGAAAACATTTTTCGGTTACTTCATGACCAGCATGAGTCTCCATGGCTCAGGAGATAACCAAGAGCCCCAGCTTGCAGCCAGTTTCCCCTTGTTTCCCAGTGCCCTGGCAGCTCACAGAGCAGACCCCAAGTCCTCAGGCATGCTGGCACAGAGATTCCCTGCAGCTCTGCTGCTCAGAGAACACCTCACTTAATTCCTTCCCTTACAGGGCTTTTAGAGCACGTTCCCTGCAGTGATGTCCCTTCATAGTCAACTGCCACTTCACGCTTCCTTGCTTCAACATCCATCCTCTTCCCTGGATGGATGAGCTGGAGGCCTTGCTACCACTCACTGTTTCTCTTCATTTGAGCAGAGAAACCTCTAAAGATCAGGATGTCTCCTCAATGCACTGTACTTTCTGCCTCTAAGACTTATTCCACTCTCTTGTGACTGCCCTGCTTTGCTTTCTCACGGGGGATAACTTGTACTATCTGTCCAACAGCCACCTATTTGTGATGATTGCATAATCTCAGACCTAAGGCTTTCCAAGTTGTTTTAACTTGAAAGTAAGTGCAAAAATGTCTTTTCTAATTTGGTGAAGCTGGGCAAGAACATGCCCCTGATAAGCTGCCTTAGTGTTTTCAAATGCATTAAAAATGTTCCCAGTCCCCTGGCAAGCTGTACTAAATCTGCAACTCCAGAGGGAGCAGTTGGCTTTTTGAGAGAAAGCTGAGATTCCCACGGGTTGCAGGTGGCCTAAAAGAAGTAGGATTCCTCTGTCAATGCTTCATGGGTCATTCCACGAGTAACTGAGGAACTCACTACTCTGTGGATCTCAGGTCTCTGCTGTCAGGCAGTTTGTCTGACAACTCTAATTTAAAATATGCACAGAAGTTTAAATTTCAGCTGTATTCTTTCAGAACTTATAAAGCATTTCATTATTTTACCACCATTCTTCCTTGCTCTGCTGCTATTTACCTGCTATTTTTTTGCATGTTAAGTTTCCAATAAACACCTCAGGCTGAGAAATTAGGCTCAGATATGGAACTCTGTCAAGCAGCTTGTGAATTTGCAAGTGTCACATTACCAGAAGATGTCATTTACTGTATTACATTTCTGATTAAAATCTTCAATGAAGAGAAATTAAGCTGAAGGCTAGTGAGGTACATTCGTTTCTTCCTGCTGACAACATTGCTGTAAGCAGCATTTGAAGGGTAATTAATTCAGTACCATACACTGGACCCTTTTTGTGGACAATTTGCAGTGAGTCAAATAGCTTGCCAGCAGCATGAATTAAAACAAAACAAAACAAAAAAACCTCAGCAAAGAAACAAGCTACAAAGCTTTCTGAGAACAGAAGTTGACAAAAACATTATAATCTGCTACACCCTGCTACATGCAGTAGGTTAAAACCATGCCTGATGTAAGCAAGTACATTTCCATTTATCCAGAATGTCTCTAATCTGCCTTTCATGTCACAGTTTAAGTGGGAGTTTGCAAAAACCCAATGCATATGACATACCTTTGACATAACAAAAAGTAAAATGTTTTCCAAACATGTAGCCGCTTAACATTATTTTTGGTGTAGGATTTAGCCTGACTGTACCGTATAAGCCAAATGATTAAATATTAGACCTAAGCTTAAGTCCAAGATGCAAATGCAGAGGGATAGATGTCTCAGCAGCTGTCAGAAAAAATAGTTTTAGTATTTCAGATTATTTGGAAAATTCCAGGATATGGCAGAGAACAAACACTTCCAGTCTGAAGGACAGAGATAATCTTCACCATTTTTGATACTTTCCAAGATCTAATCAACATCATTTTGTTTCCAGTGAGATTCATGCAAACATCACCCATACTAGAATTCCACTGACCTGTGGTATAGTAAAACACTGCACAATGTCATTTGAATCAGAAGACTGAAAACATTGGATGTCTCTTCCTTAATGCTCCTAATGGCCTCAGAGATTTCTTATAAAGGGAAATGAAGAAAAAAAAAAAAAGGCAGATAGGGCTTTGGAAAATTGGAGCACAAGTGGGAATGGATGGCAGTGCTCTGAAATAAATACATGCCACTATTCCATCCAATCCTTCCGACATTTCATGCTGAACCACCAATGCTATAAAATCAGTGGCATTGCAGGCAGCCATGAGTTAATATCATCTGCCTAGACACAACCTTTTCAGCAATAGCCCAAAGGAGATTAAAACCCCTCAAGCATTCTTTCCAGATAGGCTGGATCACAGATTTCTGATGTTTTTTACTGTAGCAGCAGTTGTCTTTCTATATTTTTTTCAGTAATCTTAATTCCCAGGAGAAGAACTGATACAAGATGACAGTCAGATTGGCACTGTCAGAGGAAGATTTCTGAACAGAAGCACCACAGTTTAGCTATTGCCTCTTTCAGAAACCCTGCTTATCTCTCATCCTTGAGTAAAATTCTGGCAGTTTTTAATAATATTTGACTTATGGATGAACAATATTTCAACAGCCTGGAAGACTCAAGGATCAAGCAAAGTGTGGACTGAGGAACCCTTTGGGGTGCCCAGTACACTGCTGATTACTGTTGACAAACCTCAGGAGACACAGCACAGCATGAGTCTCCAGGCACTGCCCTGACTGCAAAGATGCAGCCATCTTCATCTGAATCCCAATGATCTTCTCAAACTAATGATGAATTTGTCTGCAGTGGGAGGAAATGGTATCTGGGGTGTCAGTGATACACCACTGCCAGCACAGTCCTACTCCTCAGTGGCAGGAAGTCAGGTGAGGGTGGGCTGCTGCTCCCACATGGAACTTCACTGTTCTTCAGTCTTCAAAGGCATAGCAGGTATCAGGGTAAAGAAATGAAATACTCAGAAAAAGCTTTTAAATCCAAGTTAAATCCCATCAATGATAGCTTTAAAAGATCAATTCCTTATATCTATAAAAGCACATTGATGGGATTATGTATAATCTGGCTGCTAACATTTGCAGTGTCACAGAACACTGTATAGGCATTCACCTCCTCTCTGGAAACTCCCCACTGTGAGGCATTTTGATGAGGAAAATTTTTCAGTGGTGACTTTTGGTTTAAACTGCACACAGAGCCAGCCAAGGACCCTGCCCCAAGTACAGTGGCCTCATTCATAAGTGCAACATTCCAAGAGACCCAGGAGTGGCAGGTGGGTGCTTCTCATGGAGTTCATCTTCATGGCCTATTGTTCTACATATTTATAACATCCTGTTACATTATTGATAGTGATAAAATGTTTAGGTATTTCAGATAAATAATGACTGTTTACAAATTTACTTTATTAAAAAATAATGCTGAAGAAAAAAGTGCACTGAATTTGTGAGCAGGATTCTGTTGAGGTTGTAAACTAAGAGCTATGTACTATGAAAATAAAAACTTCTTATGTTCTTATTACTGGAACATGGTTTATCTAATGCATAGGCCTAGTTGACAGGGTAATAGTCAGGTGATGTGGATGATTTGTGGATCTCTTTGTCAGCATGTAAGTTATAGCTTCTCAAGTGGACTGCAGCATAAAAACTTATGTGCCCCTCTATTTCAAATGTTCAAGAAAATATGTGTTACCAGGTTTTCTGAGCAAGGAAGTGCCCTTTTTCTACTGCACAGTTCCTTCCTGCTAAAGGGCAAAGCCAATCTCACAAACACTCAGGGATCACTCTACTCTTTGCATGATAACCTGCAACACAAAGCAGTAAACTCCACACTGCTTTATCGAGGCGCAGCAAAACCAAGGAAGTTTTTAAATTATGTGTCTAGATTATATGTAAGTGACACATATTAAATTCATTGCACTGTAAATACCAATAAAAATGTACTGGGCAGAAAGGTGACTGGAGACAGCAGATGTGAATCCAACTTGTCCTTCTGCATCCTGCCATTATGCGTACACAGTGGGAAGGGCTGAGCTTCCCCTGCTGATTTTAAAAGTATGAGAAAACTTACCTTCCACAACAGTCAGTCTTGTTAGTAAGAGCAGTAGAGTGTGTTGATGGGACACTTCCACCAACCAGATAGGTAGCAACAACAATCTGATAACCAAGATCTTCACTGTTGGGACTTTAAAGCTTGCTATCCTCTTAAGTATTTTATGAGTACTGGTGAAGAATTCTCACCTAACCAGGTATCCCCATTTTTTCCTGGTTAAATAATTTAATGGCAGTTCTCAATATTCAGAAAAGTCTTTCATTTAAAAGAAGACTCACCTGCTCTCAAAGGAGACATCTCCTGGGATTACATGAGTGCTTTCCTTCCCAATAAGGAATCTGATTCGATCATAGAAGAGCCTTGGAGGATGCTGAGAAAAGGGTGGTTGGCTGTGCTGAATAAGATCAAGGGGATCAGGTGAACCCTGGCAGAGAGGACTTGAGTAACAATTGCTTTGCTGACAACAGTCAGGGTCTACACAGTCTGTCAAGCCATCTAAAATGGAAAGAATGGAAACTTCAGGAAATTGAGCAGTTCTGAGAATAAAGCACCACATTTATTATCAGAGAGCACAGGGGGGATGTAATCAATATGAAGGCATGCTGATTATGACACAGTCACATTCAATAAAGCATTAACGTACATGCTTAGTCCAGGAGGGTTATTTGTCTTAGTCATATCACCTCACCAAATCCTCAGTCAGTGAGAAAACAGAACCTACAACCAAGTGAAAAGGGAAGAGCAGGACAGTCTTCCCTGCAGACCAGGCAGAAGAAAATCACTACACTTCACTTGTCAGTGCAGTGTGATCCACACCGTGCAGCTGCTCCCTCTAACAGCCCTTCATGGTCAGCAGAGCCTGCTCACCCCAGGTGGGACACACACTCACTAACCAGTCCCCACTAACGACCTCTGAAATTTACCCAATTCTCCTTAGTGTCCCCACTGCAGTTGTGAAAAAATGTACTTGTTATCTACTATGTCTAACTTCTGTTTTAAGCCCTACAATAATTTTCCAAGTGGTTTAGGATATTTACTTTTCATTTATTGGTTGCAATACTGGAATGATCCAGAAAGGGCATAATTGCAACTACACTCCTGTAGCTGATACATGAATACACACCTTGATTCAGGCTCTATCCCAGTGACCAGACAGTTACAGTCCTCTCTATAGATGTTTGCACCATGAAAGCAAATTTGGAAAGTGAAAATAAAGCTATTCCTCCTCTGTCAATTGTCAAGTATGAAAAATAGAAGAAATAATAGATTTTTTCAGAAATCCACATTTCTGCATGGACAAACTTGCAGTAACATTTGTGGGTGAAATTAAGTTACTTAAATATCTAAAGCTTATGATGAAAATTGAAGCACTGAAGTGCATCTAAATTAAACACCTAGATAAAACTTAAAATTGGGCTATTGATATTTAATTGTTTCTATCAGCAGCTTAGATGTCCAAATTGGCTAAATTACATACTCAATCAGAAACAGATTTAACAGGAGACGGTAAAATATCCAACAATCTTCTTCAACATCTATTTTATGACTTAGCAGCTGTGTTGCTTGCATTTAAAGCAAGATTACGGTGTTTTATCCTTCAACAAAGACACTTTGTATTTCTAACAAGGTTGGTCTGAATAAATGCAGAGTCATCATATTACTGTATGGATCTCCCTTGTGTTATAATTTGAATGCTACAGGATCAACATGCTGTCAGATATTTTCACTTCATGTTTTGAGTTTCTATTTTCTCTTCATACCAACACTTTGAAGTCTATCAAACTTCAACTCCTCTGGGAAAACTACACCTCAGGGGTGCTCCTGGAGGGAGCAGGGGAGCTCCTGGAGTTTTGTTGTTCATTTTGATGGGTGTGAGACCAATCCCCAGCCAAGCCTACTGCTTTCTCAGCAGAGCTCTGTGTGAATGCTCAGTAAATGGCAGCATAAAACATTCACTGTGAAAAGAAAGCAAAAGCCTTTCTACAGAACAAATACATCTAATGAAATGGGCTTTTCTGGCATCTGAAAATCCTTGCCTGACCTTGAGCAAGTGAATTGCTTGGCTAAGCAAAAAATATTAACAAATCTATCCTCTGCATCTGGAAAATCAGAGCAGGCTAGCTTTTGTAAAGATGACCCAAGGGCAACTGTAGATATCTAGCAACAATAATCTAGGACCCTCGGCTCCAGCAGAGCTGGCATGGCTACAGGTCAGTGTGTGCTTTCCACATTCCCCAAATCCTGGAGACAACAGGCATTTGCCAGAAGTGGAAGAATAACTTCACAGGGCAATGTTGAGTTTATTCACTTTGAGTGTAGAAGTCACTTTATATTCAGGAAAGCCCAGGAAGCAACTGAAATCTGCTAGGAAGTCAGTAAGCTAAAACAATAAGGGGCCTCCAGTCTAAACAAAAGGACACAGGAAGGGATGGAAGAGTTCAGAACACAAACCAGAGCAATTTTCAGTGTGTTCTGAAGGAAAAAAACAAAGAGTGTTTTGGGTTGAAACTGGAAGAACATGCTTGGAACTGCAAGGAAAAAAATTATTGTTTTATCTGTTTTTTGTCCAAGGAATGAAGCTCTCTACATTCTCAATAAGTGAACTGAAAAGCATCAAGTTACAGATGCTTTTCAGCACATCATCCAAGACAACAAACATTAAAGAAATCTACTAGATTTGAAAATGACATAAAGACATTGAAATCTCTTGCTGTGGTTTACACTGGTAGTGGCTCTGCCAGGGGAAGGGTTATGGCAGTGACAAGTCTTGCTTGAAGAATCAACAAATTTTCTGGAAGATGCCAATTTCTACAAGCTCACCACTGTCTACCTGGGAAACTTGATAAACATTGGTCTAGCAGATTTTGTGTTAATGAGAAAAAAGGAGCACTTATTTCAGAATAACAGTATCCATGGGGAAGCTATTTTGGAGGAATTTATTCCACACTAGCAATTCTGATTAATTTTTTCCTTGTCAACAAGCTACTAGATGAGGGAACTCAGTTGACCTGATTCTCTCATTTATATAAGAAATAAAAGTGAAAGGTCACAGAAATATTAGAATATGAAGGTCTGCCTAGGAAAGAAATAGCTACAAAAATAACACTTAACTATTTTGCTTTTTCTAATAGAGTCCTCATTTTCCTCTGCTTCGGTCAAGAGCTTACACACCTGGTGACCAACACAGTGCATTCAGGCTGCACACAAAAAGAAACCAGGGAAAGGGAAAGCAGTTTTCTATCTTCCAGTCAGACTCAATTTTCCTCTTTTCTTTGCAGCTTACTTGTCAGCAACATGACTACCTTATAAACTCTTCCAGGTTCTGCTAATGGAGTTATTTTGGTTTGAATTACTTGCACCTGGTTTCATTTGCCTCTTCAGCCTCCCAGGGATATAACAGGGAGGGTCTCCCATTAGGAGGGTGTGAAGTCCCAGCAGCACATCTGAACAAGTCATTTTGAGACTGGTGTGTGTCCTAACAGCACTAAAAATGTGTGCAGTGCTGGATTCAGCAGGAACTGCTCACAGGCAACAAAGGCATCAGAGAAAGAAATTGCTACCCAAAATATCAGTATTAATGCAAAGGAGCAGTGTTCTAGGTCACAGACCATCATTCGTGGCTTCTCTTTCTCTCGCACGGTGCATTTTTAAAAAAATATTTTGATTGATCAGATGGGAATTTATTTCAATCTCCTCTCACAACAATGCAGATTGAAAGAGAAGACACATGTTAGGCTCAGAGAAGATGCTTCATGGGTAGTAAGGCAGGAGGTGCAGATCCAGCAGCTTCTCTGTAGACTCTTAAAACCATGTATTTGGCTCAGACTGCCGTCTGTATTTTAGGATAATTAACTACAATTGTCTGAAGAATGCAACTTCCAGCTTTCTCCAAACCAAATCAACCAAAATTTAGAAGAGAAACTGACTTGCATAGAACTGAAAAATATTTTTATAATTTTGTGAAGAAGTAAAATAATAAAACACTTGTTTCAGGGCAAACAGGGAACTCTTAAGCCAAAACAAAATCTTTGTTCCACTTTAGGCTCATTCAAGACATTGGTTTTAAATTAAACAATTTAAAAGAAAAAAAGTAAGAAAATCCAAATTTAGGACCTCAAAAGAAAACTACAATTTATCACAATACCCATCAAAATGAACCAGACAAACCAAGCTGGTACAGAATCACAAGCCACATATGGAGGCAGGTTGTGGCAGTGCAAATTGTACTAGTTAGTGCATATGAGGATAAAATTTTCAACAAGCCAATCCTATTTGAAATGAGATTTTTAATTCAGGAGAATAACCCAGAAAAAAATGCCAAATAAACCTTGTTTATAAACTATACTGTCAAATTCATTCACTTGAAAATGCTACAAACACATTAGTCAGTTCTCAACCCATGGTCACAATTTTAGTTAAATTTCCATATCAGGAACCAACTATTAAGAAGCTCACTGTGTTAGTAAATCAGCAGGGTTTCTTTTAAATCTCAGGAGACAACAACTTCTGACAACAGTCAGGAGTATGAACTAACTACTACAAACAGCAAACACTGTAATTCATACAGCAGGAAATCCCTGTACACTGAAGTTTTTACTGTCAATTACCCCAAAGTGCATCACAGCGTAGGTGCAGACTAAAATGTATTACAGATGTGTAAATGGTTTTAGTTTGTTATTAGCATTTTAAAATTTGTTTTATATGAAAGACAGTCAGGCACATTCGCAGTACACTACAGATTTATATAATAAAGTGATTTACATTTTGATGAGTCTGAGATTATGGCTTCCCATCCTCCAGGTACCTTCTTTTTTATGCAAGGATAATGATGAACTGGGATTTTTTGTTTTGAAAGTGAATTAGAAAATTAAAATACGTTTAATATTATTGCTAGAACAGAATTCACAAAGATCGACTTCAGGATAGAAAGCACTTCATAGTACTCTTCAATAATTTAAACAACCTCAAAGAGAAGGCAGAGCATGCCAAAACAAGTTCCTCTGTTTTCAGTCACAGCACTCCTATCTGCATTGCAATAGATCAGAGAACTAGGACAAGATTTTCCCATTCATTTGCTGGGGAATATATTTTTTCAGCAAGCCTTCTATAACGAATGATATTAATATTTATTGGGTTAGGATTGTGTGTCAATGGAATCACACAAAGTTTTCCGTCAAACAAAATATATTTTCTTGGTTATACATTTATATATACATATATATATATACACATATATATTCCTTATTCGATATGATGGAAGGGACATCACAAGTGTTGTGAAATTACTTCCTCAGCTATGCTTCTGCTGCAGTCATAGAAGGCTCATGTTCTGCTTGGTACAGCACATTTTCTGATGTACACATTGGCCAGCAATCTCTCTTCTACAGGCATGATCACCTTCAGCAGCCAGAAAAATTGGCAATGGACCTGTGGCTATGGACCTACCTCTCCACTGGCTACTTTCCAGCAATATGTATCTCTCTACTTTCTGCACCTGGGAGAATGCTGCACAAGGAGTGCATTTTGTATGTTTTGCATTTGAGCTTTCCATGTGCTGCAGAATACTTGTGTTATCATTAAAATAAAATAACAGCTGGAAATGAAAAAGACATTTTGTCAGCTCTAAGTTAATTGCAAGAACATTGAACAAGTCATATATTCTGTGCCTGAGACAAACACCTCTGTCACCTACTTTTCAAATCCCAGCATCTCTATTCTTCTCATCCACCTTTGTAGTACTTGCAATTCATGAGCACAAATATGGCAATATCACAATAACTCATGTTTCTGAAAATAGACCTGTGTTCACAACTGGTACAAATTGTCTAGATACAATTTCAGGAGCACCCAAGGACAGTAAAGAGGCACTGCATGGGGACACTGGTAAGGGGACAAAGAACAAAGTGGTTCACACCAGCAGTGGTGGCTTCCCCACCTCACCAGTGAAGCACATGACAACTTGCCCAGCAGCTTCTTTTCTATTAACCACTGAGACACTTTATTAACTGGTTATGAAAATGAAAAATTCAATCAGACTCTACCTCCCATGTTGCTGATGTTAGTTATTTTAATAAGCCTTCCACTATCATTAAGTTCTGGTGAGGAAAACATAACTAGTTAGCAATAAAACTTACAATTGCTATTCTTCTGCTTAAAAGTTCATTAAATGAACAGAGCTCTCACCCTTTCAATCTTTTTTCACACATGCAGGAGATGTACTGAAATTAACTCCCTGGTTAAACGAATAGATTTGAAGTTTTATGGTAATGTCAAACCTAGAATACTACAAGAAGTGGTGTAGATGCTTATATGGTGCAGCAACATGTATGCACACATGCTCACAAATACATCCTAATGATGTACTTGCTCAGTGACATGAAAATCTAATCTCTGCATTAGATATGCTGTGCTTAGTTATGGGCACCACGAAATAAGAAAGATATAAAGCCATTAGAAAATGTCCAAAGCAGAACTATGAAGATGGTGAAAGCCCTCTAGGGGAAGCCCTAAGAGGAACATCAGAGGTCACTTGGCTTGCTCAGCCTGGAGGAGACTGAGGAAGACCTCACTGCGGTCTTCAACACCTGCAGAGGGACAGGCACTGATCTCTCCTCTCTGGTGACCAGTGACAGGACTTGAGGGAACACCATGAAGCTGTGTCAGGGGATATTTAGGATATTAGGAAAAGGTTCTTCACCCAGAGGGTGGTTGGGCACTGGAACAGGCTCTCCTGGAAAGCTGTCACAGCACAAAACCTGACAGAGTTCAAGAAGTGTTTGGATAACACTCTCAGATACACGGTGTAATTTTTGGGGCTGTCCTGTGCAGGGTCAGGAGCCACACTTGCATGATTCTTGCGGGTTCTGTTCAACTCAGGGTATTCTATAACTCTGTAAGTACCAATGACTTTCATTTTCACTGCTGCACAGCTACCCAGAGGGGTGTGTGTGTGCATCAGTGTACTCCTGCTCCGTCTATACTGATCCCAGTGAGTGCAAGCCAGAGATGGAGCTGTGAGATCTATGTTCAGAACATTTTTACAGAAAGTAAAAAATGGGATTTAAGTGTCTCCTTAAATATTGCCTGTGCTGACTTTATTCACCACAGGCTCAGTTCAGTCTAATTAGTGTTGCCAGGAATCTAAGCAAACGGAATCAAAGAGTAACTTCAGAAGAGACGAAGCAGCAGCAGCAACTGTCAAGAGTCTCTAATGCTTATTCATATGCATTAATTCAAAGTGCCCAAATTTTATCCATAATACATAGCAGGCAGCAGACAGTGAGGCTGTTAACTGGGAACGCTGGTTTATACAAGGAAACCCATCAGTGTACCTATGGAAAGGCTGTGAGTGTTTTACCTAGTGAGTACCAGTAGTGTTTGGCCTTCCACACTCAGGACAATACAAATACATCAGGGTTTCCAGAAACTCTAAGTATCCCTAGAGAGCCCTCGCTGCTCAGCAACAATGAAAACCATTCCCATCAGTATTATTTATATTGGGCAATAATAGCATATTACTTATATATGGACTCAGTATCTCTGAGATGGATAGGTTATTAAAATGCCAATGGACGGGTCAGAAATACATCAATATTTTAGCAGCACTGGTTATCAACCCAAGGCTATGCTGAGTCATATATTTCCTTGTGCTTGGAAAAGCTTGGAGAATGCTACAATAACTGTCTGAAGTGACTGAAGGCATATTTGGAAAAGAATTCAAAGCTTGTAGTAAACAGCATTTTCCTTAAAAACAAACAGGCAAGATTGATTCATGAAAGACAAATGATAAAAGGAGATCCAGGCAAATTTAAAAGAGAGATCTGTATCGAAGAAACTAATGGGAGTGTCAGGCTGCAACTTTCAGCTTCAGACAAAGACCTGTTTGTGCAGCAGCTGGGTAAGAATATGTCCAAAAACCAGGCAAATTGTAGCTTGGCTACAACTGAGTGGGGTGGGACCCCTGAGTGCCCTGTGTTCCCACACCTCAGCAGTGTGTTCTGCCTCCTGCCCCAAGACTCAGGCACTTGGCCTGCAAAGAGCTCAGCAGAGCTTTCTAGAGATCTTCTGGAGCTACTGGAGCTTCCAATGAATCTAAATTTGTGGCAGGACATGAGGAAATGACCTGCTCAATGAGCTGAATGGCCATCTTAATAAACTGAAATCATGTCAGTTGAGACAGTGAAAGAAGTAGGATAAGGAATGGGGAATTATGCTGAGGGAAGCCACAGTGAGGGAAAGGCCCCACTGCAAAGGACACCTGCTTGACTCCTTGGCATTTTTTAATGGACATCACACTGCTAACAGACTGCAGAAGCACTCCATGAGAGCAAGTGCAAACCATGCCATCGTGCATCTGTTATAATGCTAAGACCTTTCCACTGATATTTGTAGTGATATTTGAACAGGTAAACATGCCCTTAAGTCTGTGAGCAGGAAAAAGCTAACAGAGAGTTATGAGCTGGAATGGGAGAGGCAGTTCTGGTAACAAGTGCAGGGAACAAGTGCAGAGAATCCTAATGGGGCTCTAAAAGAAATTGTACTTTCCCTACCCTCGAGAATAATTCCACATGAGTTTTATCTTACCACCAGCAATGACTGCACTGAAGGGATCTTGGTGCTTCAGTGGACCAGGATGCCTGTGAATATGCTTATGGCTTTTCTTTATAGGATTTTATCAGTCCTTAAAAAATTAATTCAAGACTTTCCCACTCCCAAAGCTTTTATGCTGTTAATACAGGGTAAACAATAACACTAACTCTTCCTCATGTCAATTAAATGACATTATTGAATCCTTACCATTGGGCCTAACCTGTTTGTTTTTACTGTGTCTCTGAATGTAGTTTTAAATGATAAAAATATCAGTTTTTGCATCCCTGAAAGTACCATGTGACAAACTAACTGAAGAAATAACTTAAACCTACACAAAAATATACCTTTGTCTAAGTCCTAAAATTAGAGTTTGTTTGAAATTATAATTGCTTAACTTCACTACAGCTTTGTTCTTTGGTGGTGACCTCCTCCTCATGAACTTGAAGCACAATAGACTGAGATATAAATGATTTAAACACAACTGGAATGATTAAGACCTTTGCTAGGTGAGAATTCCATGATCTGGCCTAGACAAGGGTACTTAATTACCTCTTGAGCTATGCGTCACTGACTGCAATCACATCCTAAGGCCACAGGAAGCTACCACCTGTCAGCTGTGTTTAACTCACCTGAGTGTAAGCTCTTAACTCACCTCAGCTTCAGGTGAAAATGCTAGTAACTTGCATCCTGATGAACCTACTCCAGATGTGTAGCTTGATGGATGGAAACTTGCTATGCCACCATAATATTCTCATACTCCAAGCCTCAACCTCCCAGCAAACAGGACTTCAGAGGTAATGTCACACCTCCTTCCCAATTCCTGATTTTCCTGTTGTGTTGGTATACAAACCCTGAAACACACAGCTTCTGATTTCATCTAACATTGGTATAACTCAAATGACTTCAGGGGAATTTTTCTAATTTATACTTACGCCAAATCAGGTCCTATGAACTTCATATATATNGTGGTTATAATACATAGATATAATTTTCTTTTCTTATAGGAAATTGTGAAGAAAACCTAATTACATTTAGCCCATCTGTAGTAGTCAGATTAATTAAATATTTCTCTCTGCACTTATCTCTAATTTTAATGTCAACAGAGCTGTCCTAGTCCATGTTATGTTCCCATTAAAAAGGGAAAAGAAAATTGCTTTTAAAACCTGCAGTGAAATGATGTGAAGTGTCTGCCTTAAAATGACAAATTCAAGGAGATTTAGAGTTAAAAGTGCCAACTCTTCCAATAACTCACTGTTATTGCAGAATATAAAGCACCCAAAAATCACAGTACAGGGCAGTTTATACAGAGCCAGTTCACAGAGTGTATCAGAAAATGCATTCCATGCATTACAGGCTAACCAGGGTCTTAGTGGGCAGATTTAAGAGTGCAGGCGGGTGAGTCAGTGGCTCGGACAGCGGGGGAGAGCAGCGACAGATGGGAGAGCACAGGGGGCAGGGATGCCAGCTGTGGGACCCCGTGTGACAGGGACACACTCTAGTGCAGGAGAGCACAGACAGTGGGCAGAGACAGGGTTCTGGACCTCTTGGAAGTAAAGTGGAAAAGGAAGGATATGAGAGGAATAAGGCAATTTTGAATAGGGCTCAGAAATGAGGAAGCCTTTGCCAAAGGACAGCAGGGTCTTAGAGCCCACAGGATACAAAATCAGAAGGTTACAAAATCAGAAGGTCTCAAAATATATCTGTAAATGAGGAATCATCACTGAGTCAGAATGTTTCTATTGAGGTCCCACAGTGACCTCAGTTCTTGGACCTACATCAAGCTTAATTTATCAATGACCTAGAAGAAAACAGACAATCATCATAGCAAGGTTTGCCCCTACAGTCAACTATAAGATCTCATCCAGGACACTGATATGGTCTTTAGGTGTGACATAATAAGATAATATGTATTTTAATACATCTCAGTGTACAATCTAAGGAAAAAAAATTAACCATGTTTGGGGCTGATCATAAAATCGTAGAACTGTATGGGTTGGAAGGGACCTTAAAGATCACCTTGTTCCAACCCCTGCCATGGGGAGGGACATCTTGCACTGCTACAGGTTTCTCAAAGCCTCATCCAACTTGGCCTTGAATCCACTCTCTGGATGAGAAAGCTGCACAGCTCTGAGGATGGGACAAGGACACGGTAAAGGATGGTAGCAGGTGAAGGAGAGAAAAGCAATAGTCCTTGACCATTCAGTAAATGAGTATTCCTAAAATAGACAGGAAACATAATTAACTCTGAAAGAAAGCAGTCAGGAATATTGTGGCTTCTCTCCCACTGGCAAGTTTGAAATACAGCTGGATGTTTTTCTTAAAAAAAAAAAATCTCCAACTCTTGTATTAGAACAAACTATTGGAAAGGAAGCAGAGACCAACGCATAAAAGAACTGTTTTCCCCAGCAAACCTAAAACTTATGCAACCTTAGAATGAAATAAAGATCGCAGAGAACTGAGGGGAGCACCTAGTGCCAAATGCCTTTGTTCAACTGATAGAAAGGAGCAAATAAGTATTTTAGTACAGGGCTCTGTTTACAGTACATTCCAAAATCTCTTCTGTACACTTTCCTCTCTAGTTTCCTCAACAGTCCTTCAAAAGTAGGTCCAGATAATTGCAAGAACTGTGCTGGGTCTCAGTAGAATTATTAAGAGAGACTAATGTTAAAAGCAACTGCAAATGTACATTTTATACTTGCAAATATATTAAATTAATAATAATAGAAGACTAACTGGATGCATTTGGACAGGCACAGAAGTTTCTTTCATTTGGGTGTCTCTTGGCCGTTTTTTCTGAAAGACTGACAGAATTATGAGGAAGCGTGAAAAGGAGATACAGGAAATTACTTATTTCACTTTTGTTTTGTTTTGTTTTTTATGAGAAAAAAAAGCAAGTACTGGGATGGTAAATATGGCCACAGATATTTTCTGCCTTCAGTAGCATCCAGCACAATGGTCTGTTTCCTCACTGTGTTACTTCAGACGAAGTCAGTGGAACAACTGTCTTGAGCAAACAGACAAACATTGACATTTTGTGATAAAAAGGAAAGCATACACCAAAACTATGGATTTAAATGGCAGTCAAGGATGTGACAGATAAACAGAGACACATGAATTATGTATCATACCTCCATCATTGTCCAGGTTATCTGCACACACCATTTCCATGACAACATTACATCCTGAGCCACTCCAGCCCACTTGACAAACACAGTGCCACCCATTCTGATCAAGAGTGCACCTCCCATTTCCATAACAGAGACCTGGGCAACCATCTAAAATAGAAAGTGTGAAAAAAAAAGCCTTGATGAAGGAATATTTTCTCTTATTTTGCAGTTGTAATTATTCATTAACATTCCTACTTCTAGCACTATACTTGCTGCTTTCAACTGATCACAGCTTGGAAGCCACTTACATTTCTGGCCAAATATGGAAAAATCCCCAACTCTGTCCTTCCCTTTGCTTGCCCAAAAGTAGTTTCTCAGTGAGGAATGAGCATTTTTTAGTGTTTAATATTTTGTGCACAAGAAAAAAGTGAGTAAAGTCATGCTATAAAGTTCTAAAGTCATGTCCATCTCTTTCTCTATTGAAAAATAAACTGTAGTTCACTAACAATATTGGGTAATATCGATGACACATAGCCAAGATTTATATCAAAGATACGCAGAAAATATTGTCTAAATGACAAACTGGCATCTGTGGACATAATCCTACACATTGCAGGGAGTGGAAGTGACCTTTTTATTCTGTTCATAAATACTCATCTGACTGAGAAAAAGCCAATTTGATTTATGCTACAACACACTCTTCCCACAGAAGGCAACTGAGGGAGCACTGCCTTCCTGTTCCACTTTCTCCCTTTACAGCTGATTCCAACAGGACCAATGCATGCCCTTTGGTGCTGATTCTAGATCAAAACTGGACCAAGGACTGTAGCATCCTCTTGATTATATACTTGCAAGCTCTGAATCAATAGTAGTTTGGACATTCACATCTAGATTTCTTGCCTGTAAGAGTGAGTGAGGAATGGTCTCTTGAATGTGTACACTCATGTCCATCTGCTTGCACAGTGCAGTGCCAGCTCAGACGTTTGTCAGATCCTCACCCTGTCACACATGGAGCCAAAGGACAATGGACAAAGCTCAGCAGTAAGTCTGACAGAGTGAGTGGCATCACTTCTAAGGTGGCTCCTTTCTTTGTGCCAGCATGGACATACAGGGTCTGAAAGCCCCTGTGCACCTGATACTGATCATCAACACAGAGGTGTTATCAGAGAGAGGATTTTTTTGAGGAAGAAAGAAGAATCAGTGCCTGACAGCCCCACGATGCTCCAAATGGAGTTTGGAGGAGCCAGTTGGAGAGTCTGGTCTGTCAGGCTGTGATTCACAGCCCCACATGCAGCACATTTGCTGGTAACTTTACAGGAGACACATGATGTGCCTCCTTTTCACCCTTGTCACAGTTTATACATCACATCTGCAAACAGGGATCAGAGAGTCTGACTCTTGCTCAGAAAATCTGGAGATAGGTGCCACCATTTTCTCACACTGAGTTATGGAAGATGCTACTCCAAAACAACGTGAAATTGGCAACCACCAAAGATACTATAAAAGACTCTTTCAGGGAGTTGGGGTAAAGGGCAGGATGTGAGAGCTCTTTTGGGTAATGTGGATGTTTTTCCACTTTCAATCACTGTCCTGTGGAGTTAATTAATTTCTTGTACATGATTATATTTTGCTACTGTGTATGGTTACCCTGTAAGTCTATAAATGCAATAAAATGAATACTTATGTGCTTTTATTATTATCTAATTCCAAAGAAATAAAATAAGAAACAGAAAATAAGCACAGAGATCTTTCTGAACTAATGGTTAGTTTGGTATTTCAGTGAGCAGCATTTTTGGAAGGGGCAGTGCAGCACTGCTCTGCCTGGAGTGGGCCAGGCACAGGGACTGCTGTCACACTGGGGAAGGTCCTTGCACTGACATGAATGAGCAGCACCTGCGGCGAGACACGGGAATCAAATGAACAGCACCAGACACAAAGCAACATCAAATTTAACTCTTGTATCAAATGATTTCAAGAGAACTAGATCACATCTGGCACAGACAGCTTTAGAAAACAAGAATACTGCTCTACCAAAAGAAACTTAATTCAAGCATAAATGACAAAAGAATACTTTTTTTACTTCTCATGGGAGACAGTATCAACACAAGCTTTTTAGCAAGTGCTCAGCTCTGGCATTACTTTGGATGGTAAACAAGAGCAAAAAATGGATTTGCCTAACACAGCACTCAGACGGCCCTGTAAAACATCCTTACATTGCTACAACTTTGCAAATGAGTTGAGCACATTATTTATTAAAAACTGCATTTTCTGCTGTGAATCTCTGTGTGTACATATATATCTATATATATCTCCATAAACAAATGTGTCATCTATTCTGGGAGCCTAGCAGTACAGAGGCTCAAACGAAATGAGTAACAGAAAACACTCCATTCCCAATACTGTTATATATTTTAATTATTGTATTTTTGGAATGCTGATATGAAAAACTTACCTTGAACAGCATCTAAGTAGTGAGCTTAAAAAAGAAAAGAACAAAACTGAGATGGATCAAACTTCTGTACCAAATGAAAATACATTTGCTTATGGCTTGACACCTGGGGCTTAGATATAAAATGTCTCACTCTTCCTGCAGGCAGATCTATTCCTGCTGCTGTGACCAGAGCATTGTGTTTGTGATCATTCTCCATTTGATGACAAGCGTGCAGGGACCACACCTGGCACTCCCTACAATGTGAACAGCAGGTCTTTTTATCTTTTTAAGTATTTTGGTCCTTCTCTGGATTTGCTCTAAACAGTCTCCAGAAAATTAGGCTGCTCCTCCACCACAAACCTAATTCTTGATTTAGCAAATCTGATTTAGGGAATTCTAGACCCAGGGAATGAATTATCTTAAAATGCTCCAGATAAAGATAACACATTCTAGATTTTTTTCTGAGAAACAAACGTGAGACCTTATGCTGCTCATGTCTGAAAATTAGATAATAATCTCACTTTGGGACATTTTAGGGAGAAACACTCTTAGACTTTGCAAAAAAACCTGCTGAATTTCATTAAAAATATAACTATTACATTTTTATAGTAGACTAATGACTTCTAAAAAGATCTGAAAGCTTTACCTTATTAGGAATATTGTTAGCAGTCAGCTCTAGGAAAAACACCATTAGCAGTAAGTAAAATATGTAAATCCTCAGACAGAAAGGCAAGAGATTTAATGCAAGAATTACGTAAGGTAAATAATAGCTTAGTCTCCTCACACCTTCTACTTTTTAAACATTTTTTTCCTTCCTGACTTCAAATTTCACGTATGAACACATCCCAAAGATATGTTAGGACTGAGCTACCTTTCCTTTCTGTTTTTTTCTTTTTAATTAGTTGATCTGTTATTTCCTCTATACAGAAAGCTGTGCTATGTTGCTATTCTGTGGGACAAAGAGAGTGCAGAGGCACCTTTCTTACACCTGCCTGGATTCTGAGCCTCTGCTTTTCCAATAGATTTCAATCAGAATGATGGTGATCTGTGGAGGACTGGATTAAGATTTTAAGTATTTCACTTCTTGAGGTACAAAAACCCCTTACCAATGGTGCAGTGGTCCCCTTCCCATCCTGGGCTGCACTCACACTTCCCGTCCTTGCACTGCCCGTGCTCGGCACAGTGGGAGTGGCAGGTCCGTTCTTCACAGGTGGGTCCCACCCAGCCTTCTTCACACTGGCATATCCCTCTGGAGCAGACACCATGGCTGCCACAGTCCAGGGTACACAGCTCTGCACAGAAAAACAAAAGTACACCACGTGGAACAGCACTTTCATGCTGCAAATAGACTTTGCATCAAGACTAATTCACTTCTGTATGAATATCACTCATCAGCTGGATCAAACATGGGATTTTATCACTCATTACAGACCTTAAGCAATCTGGCTGCCTCCTTCTTTAGCAGTTACTTGTCAGATCATTTATTTTTTTGGGGGTGGGAACTTCAAATGATGGCTTTGCAGAGGGTAGAGTAATAGGTCTGAACCAGACAAACAATGACATGAAGAAGTCTGTATCTTTTGACTAATTCTTCTGAGACTCAATTCTAAAATCTCTTACAAACTAAAATATTGTGAGCTGAATTAAAGGATAGAGTGTCACATAAAATACATATGAGCAAACCAATCTTTTAGATATCTAAATGTTTGTAGTGATGACAAAATGGCCTTCACTTGCAGTACAGAGAGCCACCAGAAAGGGAGACGAGGCAAGCACTTCACTCCGACAGCAGTATGCAACATTAAATGACCTACAGGCCATTCAGGTCCCCTAGTTCTAAAATGGCTTTCAAGGATTCAGACTTTTTTTTTTCTTCCTGACCTTCATGAGTCAACTGCTAATAAACCAGAAAAGCTGTTTCAAATAATACCTCCTTCATTGCCCTCAGAAGAATTTCTCTACCTGAGCACTGGAGAAGAGCCCTGATTGTGAAGTGGTATGAAAGTCCTGAATTGTTTCAATACATCACCATATGCTAATTGCAATTCTACTTCTGTGTATACTAAAGTTGTTCTGTAAAAATAATGGTTTCATTATAGAAAGGTTCCATGTAGTTTGAATTTATTTAGAATAATTATTGTAAAAACACAGAACTTGCTTGATATCCTGTAATTAACCTGCTACAGAAATGTCTCCTCCTCCTTCCTCTCGGAAAGCAGCTGATAGCACTTAAAATATAAGCCAAACACTCATGTCTACTCTGATTTCAAATGTCAGTGCTACATATTTAGTTGTGGCAGGATTTTTCCCTTGACAGATTTTAAACAATGATCATTTAGATCTTGGAACTATTGTATATAAACATCCTTAAAAGCATTTGTAGTGACAAATGCTGTCACTTACATACCAAGAAAAGTTTTTAAAGTTTAAATTGAAATCTTATCTTCCAACCATTTTAACACAAAGGAAGAAGCAGCATAGAGCTGGAACAGCACAGTGACATCAGAGACATGCTGGGCTCTGTCCTGAGTGAGAGCTTAGCTCTTGTTTTTGTTAATAGCCAGGGTGACAGCACAGTGCACAATCAAAAGGATGGGTGAGTGACAAACTGCAAGAGCATTGTCCAACTCAAATTCAGAAGCAGAAGACATGGTAAAGAACATCACACAAAATTCAGTAAAAGCACCTGCAAAGTACTGTCCTTAGGAAGTCAAAATCAGCTATATAAAAAACAATTAAATTTAATATTCGGACAGGGAGTTGTGTTATACTGGAGTACAAGATAAAAATAATTATCTGATTATATGATTCTATGATAGTCCTGAAAAACAATATGTAAGACAAGAAAAGAGACTGCTTGTAGAAAGATGTGTTAGTGAGATTCTCACGGAACAAGGGCATGCAATACTTTGGGAGAAAGCTGGACAACCCTGGCCTTCAGATTACAGAGTTACTTTGAGAACAGAATAGTCAGAAGATTATGAAGTTACTCTGATGGAACATCTGATGTACTGTTCCTAGACAAATGGACATGTACTGTCCCTGAATAGACAGGATAAAGGAAGAAAGGGTATTGTATTAAGCAACAATAGGCCTTGTGCAAAGATAGTGCCTTGTGCCAAGAAGAAAAGCTAGGTTAGCATATCTTAATTAGCTATTATGAAGCATAACAGCCAATCATCAAATGATCTTCATGTATGACCATAGCTAATTAACCAATGAATACTTAGGAAGCCACCCTCTGAACAATGGATAGAAGAAATATAAGTATAACCAGTTTCTGAATAAAGTGGAAGATGACATATAATCATACTGGTTTGAGTGTCGTTATTCCGGCCGGCCGCTCCGAGATGGGACCTCCTTTGCCTTAGCTGCTCTGTTATATTCCAGTGAAAAACTGTGCTGACTCTGGAGCATTGTACCTGAGAAAGTCTTGATTGCTGCCTGCTGATCATACATTCATCTACTGCTTCATGCCTTGGACTGCCTGCCTGCAGGTACTGGAAAGGACTTCTTCCCCCTTGCTGCATAATTTATCTTGGCTCTTTTGTTTTGTTACTTGTCTGTTCCTTGGAAACCTGGGAGATTGCTTGGAGGACCACAGGAGGACTTGCTTTCTTATTCCATTGGTACTGAAGACGTCCGAATCCTTGCTCCTATGTTTAGGAAGTAAGTAGATCCCACCAGATCACAAAAGCATCACTCCCAAGCAGATTGGCAGAGGAGCACTGGTTTTATCTGAACCTTTTGTTCCTGCTTGGACATTGGCCTACTCCTGAGAATTAAATCTAGCAAATACTTTAAGAATTTAGGCTGCTAGAGGGATGTGTTTGATCTCCCTCTAGTTCACTATAATTATTGCTTTTGATATTTTACTTCAAGTGGCTAAGATTGTTAAGAGGATATTAAGAAATATTGTGTGGTTTACAATATACTGAGATAAGTGGAACTGAGGGTCTTTTTGACCCTCTGGATTGACGTTTTACTACACAGATTTTTGCAGCTTTGGGACTGGAATACAGAAGTGGCAATGGCTGAAGTGGGGAACCAAAGCAATACATAGAGCTTCTGACCCTGTCAGTGGTGCTAGCAGCTCCTGCCACTTCTCTGCCTGTAAATAGACCCAAGAACCAGCTGTGGAAAACCTTGAACACATTCTCACACATGGCATGCATGGCTGCACCCCATGTCTGTCTACCCTGCACGATCTAATCATGACAAACTCATCTTCCAAACAAACAAAAGAAAAAACAACATGGAGCTGAAGGCAATGTAGGCACATTCCTACCACAGGGACAGGGATAGATCTTGCACATATTTCCCTTCTAAAACCAAAAAATTAAACAGACCTTAAAGTGTTAGAAAGTTTTCCACTGTTTTCCCTACACATGGAATACAATGTTTAAACAAAACTTAAGGTCCTAATATTTAATGGAGATACTAGATTACCTATCTTATTAAAAAAAAAAAAAAAAAAATCCTAGGTCAGTACATACAGTCTTCACTCAAAAGGCTTCTTTTTTTTTTGATTTATTGTCCAACACAAGATCATACTTGAAATAAACTTACCTAGTTATTGCATTTCCTTCTAAAAATTAATTTTTTTCCCCAAAATATTGAGTCTAAATATTCTTTAATGAAAACCAAACCAAATTTTGTAAGCACCAGATATAATGAAATGAGGTTTCTTAGTTTGGACCAGACACTTTCCTCAGCTAAGGATAGCTGACCTGCAGTTCAGCCAATTCACTCTTTGTTGTCACACTTTGTTGAGGCAACCTTGAGACTTAGGTTCTTTTGGGTGATTTCATAAGCCTTCAGAAGTGCTGTTTACCATGATAATGTATTCTTCTGCCAAGCAAATCCAAGATTCTCCACAGACTTCTCATGCAAAGCAAGGGAAATCAAGCCTAACGTCATCCTATTAATGCTGTGGTAGAACATGAAGCTTTAATCCACAGCTAATTCAAACAACTAAGATCAAAAAAAGGATTATCAGTTCAGGTTGTCCTGCTTTTAAAGGCAAAACTATTTCTTAACTCCTCCTGCAGATAAACAAGCCCAGAAACCTTTGTGTAGCAGTGAGCCACATTAGCATTTGTGTTTGTATTGAGGGTTTCTGCCAGAGACTGGACAAAATGAGATACTCCAGTGAGTGCTCAGGGACCAAATGCAATGGGAAATTATACAGTAGCTTTAACTAGGTAAACAGCTTCAAATAAAGCTGATGTGGCAAAAATTCACACAGAAGTGAAATTGGACAGCAAGTCAGACATGATGCAACTGTTCAGTTCACTGGAGCATCTTCCTCCTTCTATGTCCTACAGGACATAGAAGCACCACAAAATGCAGCAGAGCCAGCACAGTGGTGAAGGGTTTTGAGCTGTGGGTCAGTGCAAGCAGCTGAGACAGCCAAAAATGTCTTCTCTGATTGAAACAGCTATTCTACTCCTCCTCCTCTCCATCCGTCTCGTGGCTCTGTGATCCCTGCCTAGCGCTTAGCATGGGAAACTGGTGAGATGCTTCAGATCCTGGAACTGTCAGACAATTATTCAGTTTGTTTTCCTGGGTTAGTATCTGACAGCTAGCTGAGCTAAATCAGCCCAAGGAGAGATCAAAGCAGCAATATAGGATGAGGGAGGAGATGCAAATCCCAGCCTGGACAGAGACTGTCCTGCTGAGGAGCCACAAGCTGTGCCGTCATCTGACTGCAAAGACAAGAGCAAAGAGATGACTTCTGTAAGGTAACAAGGGAGGCAGGTGACGAGAGGTACAGTTTGGATTCGTTGACTCAGGGATATCACATCACAAGCCGTTACCTGTGCTGTTTCATTAACTGCCATTCATTCTTACCATGTACAGTGCCACGCTCACAATACCTTAGCTCCTTGACCATGCTGGTGTTTAGACTTACATAAACCCATCTCTTCCCTGCCACTCCTCTGTCATGGTTTAGTGGGACATACACCTGCCTGCCTGAGCTCTGGGCAGACCTTGTACAGCAAGCTGGGTTACAGGCTGGTCTGTGGCTGAGACCCACTCCTCAGCACACGTGAATTTTCAGGGTTCCCAGGAAACTGAGTCACCCAAATCCACAGTAATTCATGGCCCTGTGTCAGTTTTTGTGCCTGTACAGTTTGAAATCCAAACAAGGTTCTCTAAATGTAGGCCTGGAAAGTTAATTTTGGTTTTGAAAAAAGCCCAGCCATGCAGAGTCACTGTGAGCATTGTGCTGGCAGAGTGCTGGGGGCTGGCCTCAGCTGACCCTGGCAGCTGCCCTCAGACTTTCATCAAATACAGTTTGCATCAAATCTAAAATTCTGAGTCCTTAGACTCACACCAATTAATGAAGAAGAGACTTAAAAAATGTTCAATTCAGTCCAGAATTTTTACTGACATGTCCTTAATTCTGAATGCTCATTAATTTCTTGGAAAAAGGCAAATGTGAGCTGTGAACCATTATTTGTACATATTCCTGAGGAGGAGACAAATAGTTGATCATTCCTGAGCTAATCTAAAAAGCATTAAAAATTCACTCCACACTCTTCATTTTAATTACCTAAGTCAACAATGAGTTCTTTCAAATGTGTTTTATAATAAGTTCCTACTTATGTGTTATGAAAAGGGAAATTAAAGCTAAATATTTTATAATTTGTAATGATAGGGAAGATTTTAATGTTAATTCAACATGTGTCAGAAATAACTCCTAGAAAATCATGCTAAGAATACAAAACTATATGCAAACAAAAGTGGCCAAATACTACGAAACACTCATTATACTTTTGTTCAGTGGTGAGTCTTGTTCCACAGCTAGTCTAAACTTTCAGTATTACATTAATAATTTCGCTATCCATTTTTTAATAAGTGGTTTTCCATAAAGATTAGAAATTAATCTACCCTGACTTTCACCCAATAAGCTTAACTGCTAGAGGCAGCAAAAAAATCACCTATCTAGACCTAATAAAGAAGTTTTTTCAATTTAAATATACATTACATTTAATAAGTTTGCATGATAATTTCAACAATGTTCCTGAGCTTTTTAAATTACCTTCCTGCTGTGTCCTGGAGACAACACTGTTTTGGCTTTTATTTTCAGCAACTGACTTTATTAATATAATTTCTTACACCACAAGAAAGTTCAAAAATGTAAAGTTTTAAGAATTGCAAAAGCATTTGAGCTTTTTTTTTTTCTTTAAAACCTAATGGAAATTTGTTCCCCTTAAATAAGGTTACTAGAAGTGCACAGTAGAGCTTTCGTGCAGACATCAAATTGTACATACCTGTACTAGAAGAGATGTTATTTTTATGGTACAGCTTATCTTATTTTCCCAATTTACATAAACTTCTTTGGCAATCTGGATGTTAACTGCATCTGATCTTGACTTTCCCAGCAGTGTCAAAGAATGTTAGTTAAGTGTGTAATTTTTTACATTCTTAGTCAGCCACAGCTATGCCAATAAACCATCCCTGGAATTGTCCAAGGCCAGGCTGGATGGGGCTTGGAGCATCCTGGTCTTGTGGAAGATGCCCTTGCCCATGGCAGGGGAGTTGGAATTGGATCATCTTTAAGATCCCTTCTAACCCAAACCATTCTGTGACCAATGATCAAGCAAGGGACAGCTTTTTTAGGGGCAACACAGCAGTACTACAGGGGTTATACCAGTGTCCAGTGGGACTGGCTCTTCAAGCTTGAGATGAGCATCCAAGGGACTTGCAAATGTCTTCAAAACATTAATGCCAAAGTCCTTCTCTGTCAGCTGCCAGGTTTTGTGAATGTGTTCGCTTTGGAAAACTGAAATCAGTTTCCTGTGAGGAGAGGCAGCAATGGTGCATTGCCCATCTCTTCCCCATCCTCCACACCACTGAGGAACATGTGATGGGAACTTGCCACAGAACCTAATGTGAAATTTACTACCATCAGAAATAAATCAATATGATAGATTATCCCCAAATGACTGATCTATTTTAACATGAATTTATAAAGAATAGAGCTGCAAAAGACTTCACAGGATCATCTATTATTGTTTCAAATTAAATCATACCTGGCATCCCTGAAAAGCTCCGAGCAACAGAGAACAGGACTATACTATGACAGGCAATTCATACCACTATCAGACCATCTTCACAAACAAATATTCTCTCAATCTGAGTTTCTCTTGCTGCAACATTCCTTATCCTTCTCTTCATGCATTGCATGTTAATATCTGACACTGAAGTATATTAAAGGTCACCTCACAATACCACAACAATGTGCTACAGTTGTGTGAATAAATTCAAAGCAACGCTTTCTGCAAAACTATTGCATTGAATTTGTTATCATATATCTCTCCAAAATAATTTTCACAGTCATTTCTGAATATTCTGTCCTTGCCCAAAGTGGGACATGGTGGCCCATCCCAACAAAAGACTCAAAGAGTGAGATTCATCTCACCTGACCTGAAACATTTGTCTGAAATACTTTTCTATTACAGTCTGTTATCAGACTAGAATGCTTAAATTTATTCAGCTATTGATATTTATCCTTTCTGACACTGTCATGAAGCAAGACTGCAGCATGCATAAAACTATGTTAAGCCAAAGAAGAATTATTTGGAAAAAAATCTTAAGGAGAAAACAAGTCCAACTCTAAATTGCATCTGCCCTTATTTCTGGCTCTGAACGGTGTTAGAGAGGTTCATAACATATTCCAACTATTTACAGTTTTCCATGAATTGCACAAATGTGGACATGCTTTAGCCCCCTCAAATACCAATTTTTTGTTGTGTCTTCTTGATGTCTTCTAATACTTAAATTCATATTAAGTACCCCTTTCCTGCATGATTGCATGACTGATGACCTGTTTCTATTTTCTCTTCAGTAGATCACTGGGTTTTGTTATGAAATTAATTAGTGATTCCAGAAAATAAGCTTTTGTGTGGTCTCATTAACATTTAAAAAACCCCAACCTTTCCTTTCCAGCACAGCTGAAATCTGAGTAAAGGACTGACCCAGGCAGTCTTTATGTTTTGCTCAGTATTATCTCAGGAGCTGTTCTACCAGGAGACAAAGAGGCATTTCAGGAGGTTGGGTCTTCCTCAGAGAGACAAGAGTTACAGAAAAGAACTACTGAATAGTCAGTAATTCAGAAAATAAATGGGGGGGATCTAAACTTCACACAGCCCTGACTATTATTTGGGATAAGTCAGACGCAATCATTGCACAATTATCAACTACATCTACCAAAGGCAAAACTTCCCCAAAACTTCTTCATTCCCCAAACATTACTTCATTTTAAACCTTCCTACTGTAAGTTCTGTGTAGAAAACCTTTCTGGTGTCTTGCCTTGCAGTTACCTAACTACCTTTCTTATCTTCTTACCGCAGGCCACAACATATAAAATAAACCCACTGGAGCTATAATGCCATATCCTCACTGTTTGTTACTCACAATACTTCACTATCCATACAGTGGTGGTTTTAATTGCTTTCTGGAAATAATCCTACCATCATCTCATTGAACTTATTCTTGATGCATTAGGTACTCTATAAATAACTCTTCTGGCCTCCAGTAGGAAGGTTGCCATTAGCACTACCGTGTATCACAAAATATATGAATGCAATTGCATTTAAAAAGCCATGTAAGGTAGTTTCTGATAATGCTACATCTATTTACAAGTATATTTTTGAAACTGGAAGCCTCAATTTGCCTGAAAATTTATTTGTGTAGAAAAGTAATCAGTGGACAGACAGAAAGGTCTAGAGGGCAAATACAACAGAGGCTGGGGAAATGACAGAGCAACTTTTTCCCCTTCTGATATCTTTTATCACACTTTTTTCACCCAGCTTTATTTTTCATCTGATGAAGATTTTCTTCCTGATCCAAATCCAATTTATATATATATAAAACCTCACTCTATATCGATTTTGCTGGGGTTCAAAATGGTATTTTTACAGTACAAAAATTTAATCAATACAGCCTGAAGAAGCTGGACTGGTAATGGTAAACATACTAACAGATATTTCATTTCAGGCAGCCAGAGCACTGAAAATTGATACCACTGAAAAGGATTCCTCATTTGGCACTGGGAACATCTCTGTTTACCCAGCCACAGCACTGGTGTAAAGGAGAATACTACTACGCTGGGCCTGCCAAACAAGAGACTTCAGCTGCAGAACTTGTCTCTTTTTTAGAGATGATACAGGTTGGCAGCTTGGACGAGGCCAGTGTGGGCAACATTTAAAATAAATGAGCAGAAGTGTAACTTAATAGCAAGGAAGATTAGACTGACACAAGGGCAAGGAGAAGCACAAAGAAATCTGACCAGGACATTTTTAAAATACTGTTGCCCAAGTAAATGTAGAGTTTCCTTGTCAAATTTGGTCCTGTTTTATAATTTATCTTCACTGTTTCATTTCAAGTTGTATTTGTAGCAAAGCAGTGAGATGTCAGTCATCACTTGAGACTTATACTCTGACTAACGAGCTCTGAAACCTTCTGCAACACCCCAAGAACCACAAGAGGAAGTGCTGTGCAACGTCTACCTTGTTGGATATTTTGTTTGATCAGGAGACTGGTATGAAAGCAGTCCAGAACAATCTGTCATGAGCTGTAATGAGCGAGATGAAAGCAATGCCTTTGTGCTCACTCACAGAGGGGAAATGCAATTCACAGCTCCTTGGACTGAAAAGCCAGTTGTGCAGGAAAAAGGGGAAACCTGTTGAGCAAGTGACAGACCACAAGAATCAGGGAAGGCATGAGGCCTGTGATAACGATGAGGAACATGGAGAACAACCATGGCTTTGTGGGGAAAAGAGAAATAGGCAAAGAGATGGCTCAGTAGGTTCATACAATACAGCTGTCTCACAGGTACAGCCTGAACTAATACACCATCAAAAGAAAATAAAGATTTTGAGACACCTATTTTCAGCAAAAGTTCACCAGATTGTCTGAGGGGATCAGGATATGTCTACATAAGCACTACATCTTCTGTGGTACACAGAACAACTATTGTTAACACTGATACGGGCTCTGCTCAGAATATAAAGCTTTCCACAATTATTTAATAACTAAGTTTGATTAGTGATACCCAGTAAAAAAGTAATGATTTATTAAAGCATTATTTGCAACAAGTAGGCACCATCTTTAGTTCACTGGGTTACAGGATAACGTTTGGATATGGGTCTACTCACAAAAATTGTGCTGGTCTGTGCCCTGAATGTTGGATGTACTTGCTGACTTCAGTAATGAAGATATATTTTACTTATCCTATTTTCAAAGAGCTCAATATGCTGAAAAGGTGGACATACTTCTCAATGTATTACAGAAACAGCTATTTATATTCATCTGTGTAAAAGCCAATGGCAGCCCACAAGTGACAGAGATGCCATTGCTGCCCAAATCAGACCCAGAGCTGGCACTCAGAAGGAAAGGGTAAAATGATTTGCAGAATGTACATTTATGCACTGGGACTAAATGCTTTCAAAACAATGTGATTTTTATCTTATTTTTTTTCACTGAAGAGCCAGTCTACATGGACAGATGGAAATCATGTTAAGCCTGGAGAAGAGAAGCTTGTCCAAATTGTGGCCTCCCAGTACATGATGGGAGCAAGGAGGAGGGAGAGGAACAGTGGACAAGGGCGTGTAATGATAGGACACAGGGAAATTGCTTTAAAATGAAAGAGGGTAGGTTTAGATTAGGTATTAGGAAGAAATTCTTAACTCTGAGGGTGGTGAGTCACAGACACAGGTTGTCCAGAGAATCATGGGTGCCTCATCCCTGGAAGTGTTCAGCACCAAGTTACATGAGGCTCTGAGCAACCTGACCTAGTGGAAGATGTCCCTGTTCACAGCAGGGAAGTTGGAGGGTGTCTTTAAACCCAAGTCATTCTATGATTCAACGAAACAGTGAATCAACTAAAATAAAGCTTTGGTCTGTGTGTTCCCAACAATCAATCTTTATTACAGGAAAAACTATTGTGAGAAATCAAAAGTCATTACCAGCTTCTAAGCAACATCTCAGGTTCACAGGCAAAAGCAGATGAAGAAGCTGGCCTTGCTTCCTCCCGTTTTAGCACAAATAAACAATTCCTTGGACAAACTCAGCAGTGAGGCATAACAAGCTCTTGCACAAAACCAAGGAGTGTGGCCTCAATTAGCACAAGTTCCACAGCACTCAGCATCTGCCTAGGAACAGTGTGTCCATCCACATGCAGGGAGAAAACGTCCCTGTGCTCACAGCTGAGCCTGGGCAGGTGAGTGCAGACACAAAGCAGCTCCCAGTAAATAAACCATAACTTCCTCTGTGTCAGCAGCACAAACAGAAATAGCAGCATGCATCTGGCAGCTGCTCTCTGCCCGACTGCTGCCAAACCAAAGGTGAAGCTCATGACTTGCATTTTTTCTGTGGAGCCTGGTACCAGCTCCTCAGAGCTGGCAGAGGCACCACCAGGCTGGCCCCCCTTCTGCAAGGCATTTTTGAATTCAGCATATGGGGGACCAGAGCAGGAGTTAACAATCACTTATCACATGAACAATCAGCTCTCTGCACTCTGTCAGAAAACGATTTTGGACCCCAAGGTGATAGAGACTATTTAAACAATCTGTTTATAAAATAGCCAAGACTTCCTGGACTGAAGAATGACATACCCAAATGCACACTGTAGCTACAATACACAAGGAGTTTTTGCCCCATTGCCATTAAAATATTCTTAGATAATTATTATACATTTAATTTTATTTAAAACATATTACTCAAGCCAAAACATTTAAGCAAATGTCCTTAAGGAGGGCAGCGACTGGGAAACCCTAACATGTCTACAGATGTTATGTAGACATATATACAACAATATACACCCAAAGCCCTTAGAAATGCATTATGTAGGGTAGTTCTCATGGGTTTGACTTCTACCAATAGCAATTGCCTATTTTCAGAGGAAGTTAAAATTCACAGACTCTGCTGCATAAATATGTTGAAATGATAGCTATTTTTGTACAACACTTACCATGACAACAAAAAATATTATAAATATCTGCTTTTTAGGGACTGATGCAGCACATTTTGCACAATAGTTGCTCTGAAATTCACTGAAGGACAAAACCTCAAGTTGTTCTATTGCTCTTTTGTACCCTTGCTCTAACAATTCCCATTTGTGCTTTTTCAGCTGTGAGGAAACAGAAGGTCACTCTAACACAAGAGCCCTCCTTTGAACCATGGTGGTATGGATAATTTGTGAGAGTTTCATCTTTGGATTCAGCTTAGCAAATTAAAAGTGGAGGCTTTCCTATGCCATTCCTGTTCTGTTGTTCATCTGGGCTACTTTTCCCCCTCCACTGCAGAATCCACCATCAGAACATTCCCACTCCCTCAGAGTCCTCTTTTATAAAGGGTTATTGTGGAGTAGAAAGTCAGAATATCCATCTTGATATTTTCCTGAACACAGACTGTTCATGAAAGACCTTTCCATCCTATATCCTGTCAGTTGTTTTAGCATGGTTCTTCATCCCTGTTCAGTAGATTGAGTCCTGTGTAGGTTATAAGGCTGAGATGTAAAAGAGGAATGCAGGTATTTAACTACAAATATACACTCTTAAACCCCTTGCTTATCCTACCTAATTCAAAGGTCCTTGAACCACTTTGGCACCTGAGTTGCTACTAAAATCCCACTTACTCGCCAGGTTTTGCTACTAGATAATGACAGCAGCTGTTGACAGTATGTTAAGAGCTCTAGTTTTGCACAGCAGGACCTTGCACCAGTGTTGCCCAAGGATCCCAAGGAGCATCACTCCCCTGGGACTGGCCTGGCACAAAGCACAGTGAGGGGGACATCCCTGACAGGATGGACTCCCTGCAGAGGCATGATGCCATGCAGACAGAGAGGAAAGGTTCTGTCAGCTACCCAGAGTGGAGGGTAAACAGAACCATTTTGCCATCACCAGAGCAATTTGGGTATCTCCCTCCTGGGTAAACCAAGAGTTGCTGAGATAGAAGCATCCAAAACTGGAAAAAATAATAGCTTGCTGTGGGTTAGACTAGGATTTACAAAAGCTGACTTAACTAAATTGCATTTACATTGGAACGAGGAATATTTCCATTAATTGCTGAATGAGGTGCAGACAGCAATAGATTAAGAATCTTAATTTTCAGGAAGAAAAAGGAAAGGAAAGGGCCATTATTTTTGGCATATCTGCAAAACAAGCAGCAATCAGTTGAAAAACACCCCATGTTTCCTCACTGTATATCTCAAACCCTTGACTTACCCTATTTCTTAAATCAATAAATTACTACATCAGGTATTTTTGGTTCCCTGTGGACTGATTTAAACATAAAGGATAATTAATTTTTATTAGAGTGCTTCTTCACTGCCTTAAATTTCTCATGTTTTAAATTCAGCAGCAACACACATTAACTGTTCCAATCTTTAACTAGTATGATTTTAATAGAAACCTTGCTCACCAGATACAATTTTGCAAACTCTTGCAACTCTACAGGAGATACAAATCAAACTAGTCACACATTGTTTTTTTTCTCTTCAATGAAATATACAGTAGTAGGGAAGAGTCTTTCTACAATGTCAGACAATGTACAGCAGGGGAACTTCAATCATCCTTTTAATTAGCAGAGCAGTAACAGGCAAAGCTCCTCACAAATTACAGAAAGAGAACAGTTAGATGAAATTAAGCAAGTCCATCATTTCTTAAGAACAAAACAGCAAAGGACGTTTCCAGTATAATTAAAAAGTTCTTGAGATTTGTCTAAAATAGGGGGCAGAGTAGCAGCACCAAAGTGCAACTGAGCAGTCTATAGAAAATGCATGACATTACATCATGTACTGAGGAAATTTCAAGGCTATTTTCACCACTGTGAGCTCTTTGTAGTGAACATCCTTGTCCTTGGTAAATGAGAATGACTGACACCCATACATTGCAATTCCCTAAACCTGAAGAGCCTCTGATTATGATGAAATGGGTTCACCTAATTATTTTTTCAACTTGCAGTTTTTGATGTTTAATTTTGAAACCTATATGAGATGTCTTGAACTATATTAATATACTGTATTATGCCTTAATTTCTTTTTGAAGTACTTTACTGTAAAAAATGCAGACTTCTAATGATTTTTAAATTACTCCACTCTGCACATATCAATTTACAACAATTACAACATTTTGCATTTTTCAAAGCACTTCAGTTTTAAAGACGTTTTTTGCTTCACAAGATATCGAAGGAAGAGGCTGCTGATTCATTTTTACCCTTTGTAAAATTACCACCAATCTTGCTAGGAGAGCTTAACCAAAAATAGATATGCTAAATATATACCATCTCCATATAATAATTTTAGGATGAATGTTTTTTGTGACTAAGAACTGCCAGTATTCTTTTCCCAATCATAATTAGGTTGCTTCAGTGATATAAATGGATTCAGTGGAATTATGACAAATGTCCTGGAGTAAGGGGACAGAAACTGGCCTACTTTGTCTGAATAGAGTCTAAAGAAATGAATGCAGGACAGGATGTCAGAGGCATCAGCTCTGTCACAGATTTCTCAGCCTATAATATTTTAGGCACAGTGCTGCAATTAATTAGTGACTCAGGGCTGGATTCTCACCTGAAACACACTGGGACTGCACTGCTGGTATCACTGCAGTTACACTAATTTATGCAAGGCTCTGCCCCCCTGAACAACTCTGTCATCCATTTTCTCTTGATTTCTCTCCCTTAATCTCAAGGCTCCATGTTAAAGGTGTCAATCTGAGAACAGAAGATGAGTTTTTTAGTTCAGTAGATGCTGCACCTTCAATTAGCCAGAGCTTCCCTTCTACCTGACAGGAGCAGTCAGCACTCACGACTTTGATTTTCTCTTTCTGAAAAGCACTGCCTAGATGCCTCAAGGGGAGATGACTCATTAACATCAAGGCATTTTGGGTGACAGCCTATAAATAAAGCAACAAAGATCCATAGACAGTAAGTAGAAAGATGACTATACTGAAGTCCTGGTGACATTAAAATAGTGCAATATCAGTCTTCCATCCTACTGACTGTGTCATTTATCAGTAGATCACACCCCTACTGCCCTGGTCAGCTGAGATGTATGCTGAAGGTCTCACTGATAATGGATTTTCACATACTATCATAACAGGGTTCAGCATGGTGTAAAGATGCTGAGACTCTGAAATACTCCAAGGGTGACCTTTTTCAGTACAGGTGATTTTCACAAAACATATTATATAATCAGTCTGACTCGGAACAAAGTATGAAATTTCTGTTCTCCACATCTCATAGAGGCAGGGGAAGACTAAATGAGAAATGGAACTCAGTCTCTTGTGCATTTCTCTTGGGCACATCTACTGTCAGATGGATAAACTGTTAATGGCAAAATGTCTTTGAGCACTTTGGTGTGACTTGCCAAAGGATGACCAAACTAGGAAAAAACCCTAAAATTAAATGGGCAAAGTGATAAACAAGACAGCAATGAATTAATTCCAAAACAGAACGTGTTAATTTGTGCTGTGCGCATTATCATGGATTTTTAATTTTCAGTACTTTATATCAGAGAAGCATTTGTTTTTTCATAGGCTAATTATTAGAGAGATGAAATCACATTTATTTTTTTTAGCATGAGCTAAAGCCATTTTGATGCTTGAAGATGACCTGTTTGCTGTATGGTTGGTGTTACTGTTGGGAACATCTTGGACAATGTAGAACTGTAGCAGTGCTGGTGCTGTTTCTTTTTGTCTTGGAAACACTTTGAGAATCAAAATGGTGAAAGACAGCTGTTCTCAGAGATGTCTGTGGATCTCTGCCTGAGATCAGCTTAGCTTGACCCTGATGCCTGTGCATCCCTTTAGGTACAATGGACGTAACTCCCCTTAATCCTTGCACAGTCCAAAGAATACTGCAGAAAGCAGAACAGATGACTGTTTAAGGTACACCAAGTAAAACAATAAAGAAATAAAATTCCTGTAGAAGAAGATGTTGGATCTCTGTGTATTTCAACATGGACCATACCACAGGTAAAGGCAGCAAGCAACATCTGCCCAGGCCAGTAGGAATGGAAGAATCAATCATATTACTTGAATAATGACTGCAGGCTTGGGATCCTTGCAAATGGAATTATAACAGCTGTGTCCCAGGTACAGCACTTGAAAGAATTCTGCTGGAATAACTCCGTGCAGCTTCTTGACAAATTTCTGAAACTGATATAATTTTGAAGCAGCAAAAGCCACAGCTTGTTTTTGACCTTCAGCATGAAGGCCAGTTGGCAAACTGGCACAACAGGTTAATCCATCTCCCTCATGGTAAACACACGTCAGTCTATAACCATATAGAACAGTTAGAACACTTTGATCTTGTCCATATAACAAACCAAAGACAGACAGAAAGTACTTTTAAAATTTCTTCTCCTGATCACATATAGCTGTTGAAAAGACACAACAATGTTGTTTTGATTGGTGTAGCTAAAAATCTGCCAGAATCTTTCCAGGGTGAAGTTCAGTTGATGCTGCCTCAAGAAGGCAGAAGAATCAGAGGCATATCACCTGTGTGTTTTGTAGTGAGCTGATAGGAAGAGCCTTTACAAATGAGCATCTTTGTAAAGGCTCTTCCTATCAGCTCACTACAAGCAGCAAGGCAAAGCTTAAATGAAAACCACGTCATCTCTGGGAGAGGTAAATTGAAATCTGAGCTAACAAAGGAAAATGACTTTTCATGGAAGTTCAATATTGTAGGGTAGAAAGAGGCCAAATATATCTGAAACAGATATCCACCTAAGGATATTGAAAGGATGGATCTTAACAGAGCTGAACAAAAAGCCAGCCTAAGTCGTGTCCTAAAAGAAGTATAGGATTAACAATACTAAGTGTCTGAACAACTTTCAAGCCATATTGAACTGTTTTTATTGAGAACCAATTTAAAAATAATGAAAACATATGCTGACAGCTGCTTTGGAGTTCTGCAAGAGGATTTTCTGGCCCTCAAGGGACAGCAATTGTCCAGCAATAACTTTAGAAATAGAAGGAGTATCTGGAGGTGATGCAGTGGTATTGGGTTATGACAGTCCACAGGTCACAGCAGAGGTCAAGGCTGGACATTGGAAAGGACTTCAAACAATTTGCCAGTCTTTAACCTCACAAAAAGAAACATGATTTCAAGACTTTGCACCTACTCAAACTAGGAGTGGAAGGTGCACTTCTTAGCAGAGAGAGCCAGACACAATTGAAACAATTTATCTAGGAATTGGTAGATTACCCTTAATTTTCAGACTCTGTGTGAAGCTTCACTTTCAAAAAACTAAACAGAAACTATGAGTGTCAAGCAAAACTGAAGGATGATTGTTATTTTTTGGTAATGTTCTACAGAAAATCAAACAACATGAACAACATGGTCTTTTCTAGCCTCAAAGAATCCATGAATGATTCCAGAGCTCAGGCTGGGCCTCCAAACACTGGCAATTCTTAAGGATATGCACAGGTCACAGTTACCCTTCATCTCTCTTCTTCCACCCGTACTGATTCTTGTCTTTCCACAGTCTGCCACTTTTAAAATGGAAGTTTATATTGTTTGAAGAGCTAGAGAGGGGCAGGTAGGGCCCATCAGGCAGATGGACAAGTATCACAGAGGTGGCTCATCCCTCTTCAGGTTGGGCCACACTGTATCTGGAACAATATATTCAAAAACATTCTAGAACCTTTGCTATTTCTCCCTTTTTAAGTCTGCCAAGACATACTACTTCTATTTTAAAAATCCCATAAAACTTAATATAATGTATTCTTGTGTTTTGAAAGTATTTGGAATTTGCTGGGGAACACAGAAATCCTCAAGGCAAGAGCCGATATTCTTCAAGGTGCTACAGAAAGGCAAATTTTCACAGCACTGAGAATGATGTGGTACAGAGATGGCAAAGTGCAAGGGTTTGAGGCATGCTGAGAGACTGCTGGTTTCTCAGCTGCAAAACCCTGCTGTTGTCTGACTCCAGACAAGCTGGAGAAAGTCTGTGCTTTACCCATTTCATTCTCTGCATTGTACAGAACCTCCTAACTTTCTCCATTCACATGCAACAACTCCTTTATTGTGACCTTGTTACTCCTCTTATGTTTCCTTACTTAATTAATTTGATGCTTTTCTTATTAAAATCAAGCTCTATTTTCAACATGCACAGCAATCACTGCTCCTAGGAAGAACGTCTCAGGCACAAATGAACATTTATACTTCAGTCTAACACTGAGTGTATAGCCAAGAGCATCCTGAATCTATCTAACACCTAAAAGAAGAAACATATATTTGAAAGGAGAAGTCTGAAGCATCTGGTTCTGCTGGCTGTTAGTAGCTGTAAAAGCATCCTTTGATAACTTAGGATACACTAGGGATGAAGAGAGGTATTTTCTCTACTGATGGAGGTAAAGAGTTTCCCTTTCAAAAATGTTCAAAACAGATTTGGAGAATTTTATTGGCTTTTTGATTTCTTACTCAATATCTAATTGCCCCATGCAGCTGACACAACAGACACATCTGAGACTAACAATGCTTTTTGAGCTACAATAACATTGTATTAAAACAGAATTAGTTTGCAATATTTTTGAGTAAAAATTTAGTACATAGCTAATACCTCTCTTAATTATTTGCTTCATTAATGGAAATACTACTATAATACTAAGCTTCAGAGAGTATTTTTAATATATAATAAAAGACAGGATAAAAATGCAAGCAACTAGGCTTTTGCTGAAATCCAATAAAAAGTCAATTCTTATCAATGCAGGTGCCATAACTGACAGTGTCAGACTAAAATTGCATGCATTAATTTTAGAGAGTAGAATGAATGCAAGGTCCTTGTAACAAACACTGAAAATTATTAGCAGGTCAATATTTTGTTGCTTAAAAATTCATCATGTAGAGGAGCATTTTATAAGTCCCTACTTAAAGACCATAATAACACACTTTGAAGATCTGTGCAGAAATTTATACTGTTCCAAGTGCTCTTCTGAATGATGATTTCTAAGAAAAATTGGTGACTTGGACCACTGGCTGTATTCCACAGTATTCAGCAGATCTGTCACTTGCATCTATTCTCTACTGGGATGTGCTACTTATCATCTGAGATTCTGGCTCTGTGGGCTCTATAGGGGAAAAAATAGTAGTACATACATTGGTAATGACATGCTCCATTACAGAGCAAAATGTGCAGAGTGCATTTATTTCAAGAAAACGAAATGTATAAAGCACGTAGGAAATCCATTTCAACTCTTAATCCAGTTTAGGGGATCAAACCTCGATGGTCCTCTAAGGAGGAAGAGAGTTTTTATCCCAGCATGAGTGAATTATGGTCTTTTTTGTTTAAAGATTTTTTTCTTGACAGAGCTCTCTTACTCATCAGTCATTGTATTTGGAATTTTTTTTTTTTTTAAAAACATCTTCCCAGTTCCTCTCAGAACTGTGGATTCCCTGATTGCATGAGCCTGACAGGTGCTCAGCAGCTCAGGTGAGAGTCACATTTGCCTGCAGTGCACGCCAGGAGGCATCTGCCCTCTTGCAGGACTACTGTTCTCAATGTCATGCCACCAGACAGAAACATTCTTGTCACAGAGAAAATACACTTATCCTTGGCAACTGAAAGCCAGTTGCTGACAAGGCCATGAAGTGCCATGCCACAGTACTCGTGGTTCATCTTGTTTTTTAAATTCCTATTAGCACAGCAACAGCAACCACTTTCTTTCACGCCTCCAGCAGAAAGCACAGGCAAAGTTGATAAAGCCAAGTCTCCATCATACCTGTGGAGCAGTCTGGTCCTGTCCACTGTGGCTCACAGCTGCAGAGTCCTGTGTCCAGGAGGAAGGTGCCATGGCCCGAGCACTGCTCCTGGCAGACGGGCAGCGCAGTCTCACAGTTCACCCCGCCCCAGCCCGTGGAGCAGTGACACTCCCCTTGCACGCACACACCGTGGCCAGAGCACATGGGATCCAGGCAGTCCTCTGGAAAGCAGGGAATATACAACTTAGAGCACAGAACTCACACCTTTACGGGTATTTACTAGTGAAATACATCAGGGATTTGGATTAATTTGATGATTTTTTTTGTGCAAATACCCAACTGAAACAACGTTACAAACACAAGGGAAAAAGAGTCTGTTAACATCTGTGCAAAAGGATAAGTAGAAATCAAGGAAAAAAGCAAGCATGTAGACTGTTAGAGGCCATATGAATCTCTTGTCATGAATTTTGTCTCATTTTTAAAACACAGATTCCCAGGGCAGATCTATTGGTCTAAGTTGGTGAGGTCTGTGCTTCAGTAGTAGGGCTGGGAAACAGCTGGAGCAATTAATAGTTAATTCTGTAATCGTGCTGTACATTTCCATTTGGGTATTAGTGCACTGTGTTTTATTTATTTACATCTGGGAAAAGAAAGATTTATTCTTTCACCTTCCTGTGAAAAGCTATCTCTATAGCTAAAAATTTGCTACAAAAAAAGGTTATACACTAAGATTGAGTAGTGAATCTCTGACTCAATGGTTGCTGTAAAAAAAAAAAATTCCCATACACATAAAAAATATGTGCTGGGCAATTGCAGGTAATGAACAGCTTCATAAAAGTCATAATGTACTGATGAACAATTTGCAAACAAAGAACTAAATTTGTTCTCAATTTGGATTAAACTATTCCTAGTGAAAAATTCAGGAGCTCCATGGAGGAATTTAAATCAGCTGGTTAGTGCTGTATGAGCAGCACATTCTTTCACAAAGCCCTAGCACTGCTTTAAGAAGACAGGTTTTAAGCAGGAAGCAGCCAGCCTTCCCTGGAGGCTACAGGAAGACTGTGGAGCTGAAGGATCTGTGGGGTCTGAGTATGGGAAACAATTAGCCAGAAGCCTATCAATATTATATTGTGCTTCAGACTGATGTTAAAGAGGCACTGTGAAAGTTCTGCTATGTATCTTCAAGTATCAGCACAAGCACTATTTGAATAATTAAACTGTAAACTTAACAAACAGTATCCTGTGCTACAGGAATGAAGAGATGTTTTCTGCTTCAGGAAGGGAAGGCTAAATACTTCAGACATAGAAATTAATGGCCTCCAGTTTATAGGATCTTTCAATCTAAAAATAAAGAAGTAAAGCTCTATCTTTTGAACTGCTTTGCCATCAATTCAACATTTTATTTCAGGATTTATTTTGTACCTTTTTCAGACTTCTAGGCTTGTGCACAGTGTAATTCTGAGAGAGGGAATCAGTATTTCTGGACAACACACATCTTGCTAAGCATAGGACAAAAATACACAGCAATTTTCCCTCATCCTGAGACAGCTCTTTATTTTGCTGATGTTTTAAAATTAATAGAGTGACTCCATTTTAGAAATGATAATCTGGCGGGATAAATTCAAGGGAGCCCCACAGCAATGTATACATGCAGTTACTGGTGCTCCCTGGATAGTAGATCTGTTGCTATGTCTGTTAACAGCACTGCTATAAAACTAAATCTTGTTTACATACAATAAAATAATCTTAATTTGTTACAGAATTCCCTAATTACTGCACAAGTTGTTTTACAATACAAACTGAACAGTCATGTCAAAGACACACTGTTAGAATAAAAACCCACCTGTACGTGGTTACACAGATTTGTTTCATCCACTATTTTTCAGTATTTCTACATAATTACACCTTATTTTATAATTTAAATAAGTTTCTTACTGTAAAAATCAAATGTTTTCCCAGTCTCAGTTTCAATAGCTGTCTGAGTACATTTATGCCATTTTTTTCCCAAACCGTTTTGCAGGATCTCATTATGTCAAGAAACAGAGCAACTAAAAACAGCAGTCACCCTCTCACCAGCCACAGGCTTGTTCAGCCTCATGGCCTCACTGAGGAAACCTGTGTATTACTTGCTTTTTCCCATTTGGGTTTTCCTGGTTTCTGAAACTACCAACAATTGACTATGTCAGAAGCATTCTCTTGATCCTCCCTTTAAAAACCATTCCAGGTATGTCAAATCTATCAAATTCATCCTGGACATTTTTCTGACTAGAGAATTCAAGCAACATAAAAAGCCTCCTGTGTGTGCTACTCAAAAGAATTACTGAAAATCTCTATAGCAGGACACACAAAGTATGCTGTCAGCTGCTGCAGGCTAAGGGGACTAGTGAAAAATCATCAAATCAGGGAAAGCATGAGGAAGAGTTCTGCTTTCTGAGGCTATGCACAAGGGAAGAGAGTCAAAGCTGATGAGCAATCTCAGACATGCTGAGAGAAACAACAACTGCTTCTGTTTATAGATGAGGGCAAAGACACATCAGTACCATAACCAGCAAAAACACAATTCTTTCTTCTCACAGAATTTCCCATTTTTTGTTAGCCAAGCCTTAAAGGATGCCAGTTTAGTGCTGTGAGCAAAGGCTCCCAGTAAAAATGACATATGACAACAGAATTACACAATGTGTTCTGGTAAACGAACCTGTTTGCTGCCCTTTCAGCTTTATATTGTCAGAAAAATCTAAGATGTAACAGAATGAAAAAGGGAATAGCTGATTACAATCGTCTGATTGCTTTGGAGAACTACCACATTTTGTTTTGTTTAAATTATCTTCTGACTGCCTGACCCTGAGCTTTTGGCTAAATAAAAATAATTTTATCTTTTCAAATAAAAATGTGAACTTTATGTGATCAGTCCACTGGACTGTTACCAAGACCTGAATATCTTTACCTTTGAGAAAGTTCTATCTTAACATTACTTTCTGTGAGACAGTAAAGGTAGTTTTGAGCAAAATAGTTCTGCTTCACAGAAAGCTGATCACATTCCTGTGAGTTTTTAACTACCTTAAACCAGATGGAAATTAAAGACAAAAATCAACCCCCCTGAATATAGAGAAGGAAATTTCACAAACCTTCCTCACAAATCTCTCCTTTGTATCCAGGGACACAGATGCAGACGCCCATGATACAGGTACCATGGCCAAAGCAGGTTGGATCAATACACTGCTCTTCTGGAACATCACACTCTGGACCTTTCCAGCCATTTCGACACACACAGTGACCTTTCTCATATTCTCCATTTCCGCTGCACAGCACTGGACAGGAATCTGAAGAAGGCAGATTGACCTTTTAAATGTATTTACATACTTACATAGATTAACATTTATTGCATTTATCGTTCTGTAAAATTGCTTTTCCACTCCAGCTCCTCAATTCTTCATTTGGTTCAAGGGACGTAAAGACTGAAATCTCTGAACTAGGTAGCGCAGCAGTAATACAATGTCTTTGTCTCCTCAGTCTGCCTCTCTTGTACACCTTAATTTTGACCAGAAATGGGATACCTTAGAAGATATAACCAACTCTCCCCTTGATTGGCCTCTGCAGAAAATTTGCAGGGGTGCCCGATTTTCAGTAAGATTAATATTTATTTCCTGTGAACTGAAGCAAGATCCTGCCTTTTTTTCTTCTAAGAAGCCTTAATATCATTGAAATTGTAGCCATTACTGATCTGTATGTGAAGCAGCAATGTGGAAGCTTACTTTTACAATCCAGTATCAACTTCTGAGCCAATTTCTTAAAAAAAATAAACCCTACATTTCAGGAGACATTGGGAAATCATGAGAACTTCTGGACATTACGTGCAGCGGATAATGGATAATACTGACAGAAATATCTGAAACAGAAGTAAGCTCACTTAACATGTTTTTTTTGCCTTAATGCTGGAAAACTGTCTCTAAGCTGCTTTAGGTTTCTTATCTGCACCCTATTCAAGTTAAGACCACAGAAGCATTTGATTTACTTATGTTTTCTCCAAAGTGAAACTGTTTGTCACTTTTAAATAACAGAGAACATTATGCTATGCTAACACACCTATTAAAAATGTATTTAACAATTACAGACAGGATGCAAAGGTGGAAGGAGGAACCTATTAAATTTGAAAGTCAGGGAGGGAGAAGTGGTTGATCCGTGTTAACTCAAGTACAGCATAAAGAAACTTTTCACACGTGTGCTTGTACTGTATCTGCCATCTGGCTGGAAAAAGGAATTTAATCTCCTTTAATCACTTTGAATCTTTGCAAGCCCAGCAGTCACACACCATAATCACGATCCTTGTCATGCACCATGGGTCAGTTAATACGAGATTACCTTTTGCACAATCAGGACCAAGGAATCCTGGGAAGCAGTGGCAGTGGCCTGAGATACATTCTCCATTCCCATTGCAATTAGTAGAGCAGTCATCCAGGATTTCTGTTTATTCAGGCAATTGTGCACAAAGAAAAACATAAATTGGTTGAATTTGAAATGAATGGCATCTTCACCTCACTCTGCAGGACACATCTCAACATACAAATAGGTGCAGAAGCAGTAAAAAGCCCATTTTCACTCATAGGGAGCATAAAACAAAATTCCTGTTCAAGCAGCTTACAAATATTTATTAGATTTTTTCTTGACAGCTTTGAGATAACAGGTGCATCATTTATATTACAACAAAAAGCTTTTAAAGTAAGTGTTCATGTAAAATTTACCACCATTAAAAGCACTGCAGGAACCTGAGTATTTGCTGAAAAATGTCCACCTTAAACTCTTTCTTTTCTTGCAGAAGTAATTTGTTTGAAACCTGTTTATAGAGTAAATTGCCTTCTATCGTGTTCATTTGAACCATGTGAATTGAATCCCTTGGAGAAGGGCAGGATTTCTGCTTCTATACAATCAGATAAACAAAAAAATAATCTTTTGTACAGTGATGAAATTCAATGTGATAAAGAACTAAGAACTAGATTTGAAGGGAAAAACCCCCACCTTCAGTTCTGATCTTAAACTTGCCCATGTTTTATCACACAGGTCTGGATATTAAGCCACTTAACCTCACACATCAGAGGACAGGCTTGTATCTGTACATGGATTAGTTGGTTCCAATTTACTCATATACTTCCTACAGGAATGCAGTAGATTCACTGATTTATGTGAATTTTACATAAAGAACATGAAGTAAATTCAAGCTAAGATGATTCTGTGTGGAGTAGGTCACTGTCAGACCAGCTCCAGGATTGAGGGGCTCTGCAGCCCAAGCAGGTGCTGGATGGGAGAGAGGCTCTGGAACCAGGGGAACTGGCTCTGGAACCAGTGGTCCCATCCACATTGAGGTGTGGTGAAGTACCTCTGGCTATAGGAAAATGGGAAACTTGATGCCTTTCCCACAAGATAATTGACAAAAAGGAAGAAATCTCAGATACCACAATTAATAAAAATAACTGATATAAGTGTATTTTGATCAAAATTATGGGAACTTAGATAAGGATTAGCTCCTCTTGAAAACTCCTATAGTTATATGAATTCATTCTTTTCAGGCTATCAGTTTATACTAAAGAACAGACATTTGATATGCATTTGTTCACCAGATACCCACAACCTGTAAACAGATGGCTGTTTCGAAGTTAAAAAAAAAGCTAATTTTTAGAAGGAAGTTTTTTTTCACAGAAATGCTGCTCGTTACTAATTTGTTATGTTAATGTTCATTATTAACTCTTCTATTGCTCTATGTGTGCACTTGCCTGTCTTCTCTCAGTTTTCCTAGAATCACAAGGCAAATAATCCCTACATTGACCTGAAGAGAAGAATGAATGGTTTGAGAAGTTGCTTCCCCTCTGTGCAATGTCCAGTTTGGGCTGCCCTTTATTTAGTTAATAGAAGTACTTGAAGCATGCCACGTTTTGCATGGAATTTACCCTCCTTGGGAAAGTCTGATCAGAATTTCAGTAAAAATCAATTTTGTACATAACTAAGAAGGAGCATCTTGAAATACAATCTAACAGATGCTGATGAGGGGCATGGCTGGTTCTCAGGAGCATTTGGCAGAGATGCATCCAAACTCTTGCTCTGTTCTCAGGGTTTCTGGTCCTGGCTAATTCCTTTGTTGGCAGAGTTGTCAAATACAACTCTAGACCACTCTGGGTAAGAATAAGAAGAATGCCTCAAGGATATATACATGTATGTGTATATACATATATACACACACACACACATATACACATATAATATATATAGATATATTTTTCTTTTTTTTTTTGGTGGAAAACACCAAAGAAACAATCAAGTTATGATGCACAGAAAACTAGGAGAAGAAGATACACAGGTTATGAAAACACAATAGCTGGCAATCTGTTCAAATGCACAAGCAGTAGATTCTTGCGGCAGTGTGAACAGACTTTTTCCCAAAAATATCTTCTTGCAGGCATTTTGAAGATGAAGTACAAAGATTCCTGCCTGCACTGTGGCTCACAAGCTTCCCCCTTTCATAGTCTCTTCTGCTTATTGGCCACAGAAGGGATGGGACAACAACTTTTTTACCACATGAAACATGAATTAAAGTCTGGCAGTGAATTTCATTTTTGGGGTGGGGGTGGGGGGGTATGGGGGAAGGGGATGAGTAGAAGTTATGCTACTAAATGAAATATTACTTAAACACTCCTGTATAAACCCTGCTGTCTTACAAAAAATAAACAAGGGATCAGGAATTTGGATACTGGGCTGGGCAGGAGTTTGGACAGGTTTTATGGTCTTTGTAGAGCATCTGCAAAGATGCTTCATAAATTGCTTGAATCTTATTTTTTCAGATGGAATTGAATAATGGCATATTTTCTTGCAGAAGTTAAACTTTTCTGAACTGAGAAAATATGAAATTTTGCACCAGAACCAGTCATTACAACTCTATCTCAATTTCTAATTCTTTTCTTCTATGCAAGTCCTCCCGAATCTGGACATTTGAATCATACGGTCCTGCTCTGCAAGGTGTTTACCACAAAGTAAAAATAGTATCCACTTGCTCTGAAGAGCAGATGGCACATCCATTACTAGTAAAGACATCTTGCTCAACATATGGTAGAACAGGTTAACTAAAGGGTATAGTGGTTAAAGTCTTGCAGCAAACCGAGACTGTCATAAATACAACACTTCACTTAAATTTAAATTCCAAAAAAGCCCTATGTGTGAGGACTGCTCACTCACAACACCTACATCTGCAAACACTTGCCCACCTATACGTGTTAAAAAGGCAGGAGGAATCTCATATGCTACCAGGACACTGCCTCCTGGATTTGTCCTTTGTTCCAAACAAAAACGGTGCATTTGAGTAACTGCGTAAAAAACCAGCATCCGTCCACCAAACAACACTCACAAACAAATCCACAAAGGATTTTCTAAATTAAAACTGACTAAAATACTGGAAATAAGGACTTAAAGCCTGGATAATTTTTGTAGGATTTATGGCCCACGTAAGTAGAGAGGGCAGATATAATGTCTTTTACTTGGAAAAAGATAACACCAGAAATCATTCAAGCATTTAAGCTATCATATAAAAATCTTAACACATGAAAACTTCACACTTCATTTGATAACATCCATCTTTAATATACAAATACTGTGATTAGTCTAATATTGGCTTAACATGATGTTGCCCCACTGAGGTTAATTAAACTAAGCTGAAATAAAACATATTTAAGAGAATACTTAAGAGGAGCTGGAATACATCAAATACATCTTTGCAATGTAATAATCAGAATAACAATTATATTGTGATTTTTCTTACCAATAGCTGTAGTTAGTACAAACACTTGCTCTACTTTCTTTCCATCATTGTAGAATGCCATATGCCAAGCTCCTTGATCCATGTACTCAATGAAACCTGTCTCTTGCAGTGAAGTCAAGATCAGGTTCCTGGGAGCTTGCTGAGGATCCTCTGAGTTTTTTTGTTCCTGTTTAATTAACTGTTTTCCATCCATCAGTTTTACAAAATCAAACTGAAATAATAATGAGCGAAAATTAACCACCTAGCAAATATTCATGAAATCTACTATGCATGTCTCCTTCAAACATGAATAAACAGTTGAAATCTTAAGAGGAATTGCCTAAGTATTCACCAATGTGGACAGCAATTGCATAACCCAGTCAATTTGGCTTAAGTTTGTGTATAAAAAGCATTATCGTAGGTCAGAAATGTGGCATCAAAAGTAGCACAGCTATAGCAGGGTAAAATCAGACTTGCTGCACTAGATACAGCAGATTCAGTCCAAAAATTACATCTCTTCAATGGGAATAATTTGAAAATTCCCAAGGTGTAGTGCCTGTGCTATGCAGCTATTCATTGCAAATGCCAAGAGCAGATTAAAAACCTGTTGTTCTATACCAGATTTTTAAATCCTTGCCCCCTAATATCACTATCAAATATCAAAAACTAAAAATATAACTTAAATATACTTTTTCTTTATATTTAGTTTTAGTAATGTAAATAAGTTTATATTTTTTATAGGAATGTTCTTCCTAATAATACCTAACCAAGTGGATGCTGACAACTTCCATGCCTGTTTACCTCAAAGCAGCAGAGATTTCTATGAATCCCTGTTCAAGAAATAGATATTTTCTCTAGTTTTTTTAGGCATTCTGATTTTCAATAAAATTAATTGTCAGCTCAACTGAAGATCCAGCTTCAATTAAAGTCAGTGACAGCTGAAAGTGCTTATTTCTAATATCAAAAATCTAGTAAAAAATTTTTGAGGTTAGAGTAGATGATCTCCAACGGTCCATTAGAAACAATCTTTCCATGATTCCATGTATTTTTATCACAATCTGTAGAGTGTGATCCTCCTATACAGAAGGATGAAAAATTCATTATCTATAGAAACGACAGCTTCATACGCCAAATACATTAAGCCTAAAAAAAAAAGTAGAATGTGACCAGCAATATTGCATGTGACTGCTTAGCTAGGTTTTCTCTTGCAAAATCCCCAGGAGTAAGCACTCAAAAATAATTTTGATCTTAGAAACCAGAGACAGCTTTTTTCTTTTCTATTAACTCTTTATATTGACTGTACAATCTGTTTGTTTTAAGGGAATCATACAAAAATTAAAGCATTTTCAAGTGAACTGGAATTTCATCCCTTGCATAGAAGACACTGGATCTATGCAGCAGGACAGTGTGTGCCTGTTCAGCCTCCCAGACAGTCACATCCCTGAGGTCACAGCTGCTGACCTGTCTGGTATGACACTGTGCCTTCCTCTGAGAGAGCATGGTTTGAGGTATTGCTAGAGCTCAGTAAAAGAAAAGGATAACCAGACATGGCTTGCATTTTTACCTGCTACACTGAGTTACAGCTAGTCCTCTCCTCCCTCTCTACTTTGAAAGTGTGTTGTGAACACTCCAGTCCACTGCTGGTTGAAAATATAAGTGTGATAGAACCAGGATAATTTCCAATTACCTGAGTGTGAGTAGGTGGGATGTTTCTTCTGCCATAAATTCCCAGCAGAGAATCCTTTGCCAGTGAAATGTTAAACTTCAGGTACACGGGGTGATGTATGGTAATTTGGAAGCGCCAGAATAAACCAGGTGGGATGGTCTGCATAACTTGTGCTCCAATCTCCACTTCTCCCGTGTCTATGGCCCGGCCCTTCTGAAACACTGATTTTCCAGAAACAAATAGTCAGTTGAGTATGTACAGTGGGTGAAGAGAGAAGGTTACAAATTATAAACGTGCCTTAGATACATTGCATATGTATATTTGCATATGCATATTTTGTATATTCCAAATATGTATATTTGGAATATACAAAAATCAACTTCTAACACTGGTAACTGCATTTTTCATTCAACAAGTTGGAAAACACAAACAAACACGAACAACATATTTCCAACAACAGGTGTCATGGGGTATTTTTTGTCATGATTTTTGCTGTAAATCTGTAACATTTTACTGATTATGAAAAGGTGGAACTGCTGCTGCGTAGACCACGGTCTTTGCCCATCAACTATGCAACCAAAACACATTCAACTGCAAATGCACAGAGCAAAGACAGTGGGAAATTCTTCCTCTGGCACAGAATTCAGATAGGGCAGCAGTGCTGCTGCTGACAGGGCATTGCAGAATCTACACAAATGGTCCCCAGTGAGGACAAAATCCATCAAACCTGGTAGTTCAGAGCCCCTGTCCAAGGCCCAGATTTCTATTAATCACCATTCCTAATGGTTTTATTATGGTAGTGTTAATTTAGTCCTGAAGAAGTAAAGAACATCTGTTCTGGCTTGATCTTCATGAAAGCGTAATAGGGGCATGAGGACAGGGACAGGCACTCAAGATAAAACTGGCATATTTTCAGAATGCTGAACAATAAATTTGCATACATCTATAATGTGTACCTTCACACAAGGGTGTGAGAGTGCTGAAACACAAAGGGAAATGGAATGCATAAGGAAGACTTTGCCAAACTAAATTGGAGCTGGCTTGCTGTGCTGGCTTGTATCACCATCTTTATGTTTTTTACTGCCTGTCTGTGATCAGCATTGTGACATGCTGCAAATCACAGACCCAATCCTGCTAACATTTGAGCTAATTCCATTGAAAGGTTTGTAAAACTCTCTTGACATTTCCATACTCTGAACTAAAGTAAAAGCAGGATAGTGTGTGGTATTAGAGGATGAGTCAAGAGAAGATTGAATTCAGCAGCCATATCCATCTATGTTTCATTTCATTCCAGAATCACAATGAAAAATAACCAGGAGCAAAGAGACTGAAGCCTCATCTTTTACAATAAATGCATATAAATATCTAATCCAACATAACATATGTGAAATTCTATAAATTACCCCTGGAAATGAAAACAGCAGTAGCAAAGCTAGGGCCAGCTTTTGCCTGAATGTGTTAATAACAAAGACCCTCTGTGGGACCTTACATAGGCTTTAACTAGCGTAGGAAGTACTTAGCATTCTTAATGAATAGAGATTTAATTTACAAGGCAGGAGCAATTCTCAGGGCACCAGATCTTCCAGCTTTACAGCTGCTTTGTGTCATCAAACCCACAGCAAGAGCAAGGGACTAACTTATAACACCTCACCATGTAAATACATCTATTTTTAGAGTAGAAACTTGTAATCTAGTACTCTAAAAATACACCATTGAGTTTCTGAGTTAAAATATTTCCAAATTGCTACTTGAACAATGTTCAAGGTGAGACTACTTCTGCCCAACTTGCTTCAAGGAAAAAAATTTGAGTTTTGAAAAGAGAATTAAACTTTCTCTGTTCTACTATGAAAGTGGATCCCTTTCCACCCCAACCCATAAAAGATCCTACTTGGCTTCTGTAAATTTAAAAACCTTCTCCCCTATTTCCAATACTCTAGAGATATTAAATCTTAATGATTCTTTGCAAGCAATTACCCTGGGTTAAGTAAAATACCATGGTACTTTTTGATATTATTGACACATGGTAATTAATACGATTCAATTACAAGACAGTAGGGCACTAAGTAAAAAGTTAAGGATACAGTATAATTTTTGAAGTTAAAGGCATTACTGGTCAGTGTTCAAGGTCTTTAACATACAGGAACTACTTTTTTTACTTTGGAGGGACAAGGTCTGTTTCCTTGTTGAAAAGAAAAAGTGCTATGTTGTCAGTCTGGATGAATTCTCACTAATTGCTATTATCAAATTATGCTGAATATCATATTAGTGTTGTGATGTACCTCGGGAGTCTTTCCACATTTGGCTGAAAATACCTTTGCTTTAGCAATAATTTAATATAAACTTAAAAAAACCCCCAGATGCACTTATATGTACATATATCTCATCCTTTGGGAAAGAAGTGCAGGCTGCTGTTCACAATGCTAACAGGAAAATACACATACTATCTGCCCCTACTGATAGGATGCAGTTTCAGAATCCCTATTTTTCAAATGCTAATTTTTCAGACAACCACAGAGCATGGAAAGGAGTCATGTCTGAAATGCATATTTTTATCTCCACTGTGCCACTCTGCTTTCTTTACAGAAAAATAATTTAGCTTTGTTTCTGTGTTTAGTTGAAGCAGGTATTTGGCTGTACAAAAAAGGCACCTGAAAACACACTCCTCACAGACAATCCTTGTGTACTTTCTTGCTCTTTCTTGAAAAAGTCCAAAATAAGCTTTTAAAATTACAGTGCTGCAATACAATTCTTCCCTTGTTGTAAAAACACTTTTTGTATGACAAAGTATCATTTAATTATCTATATTCAATTCCATGTACAGCTCCCAATCTTGCCAACTAGGGTATTAATTCTCCCCTATGCTTTCTGAGCACAGTTTCCTCAGAAGTCTAAAACAGAAGATAGATTCCTAATCACAGGTTTCTCTTGGCTTCAAGAAAGAAGAACTCTGAACAGTGTGGTGCCAATTACCTCCACAAGAATATACCCATATGCTTATTATTACTGATCCTGAAACAATCAATTTCCTTGTACTCCCCTGGTAAATACTGGCATCAATAGGATATCTGACTTTTTAATCACCTTACTACACATTGAAATGTTAACTCATGTTAACTCACAGCTGTGGGTCACGGTGTTATAAAGTGCCTTCTTGAAGAAATCTGACTTCCTGGTTTAAAAACTTGATTTTCATTAAAAGATTAGTTTAAAATCTTCCAAAGTCTGGAAAAGCATTCTGTGCTGCTGCATTGAGTTGGGAAAATGTGAGGTCACCAGTATCTGACAGCAGTTATTTTTTCCTGTGAAATTACATCAGAGGCTTCAAGTTTGCAGGCAAAGCATCAACTTTCTGTGGTATCCTATTGTAGGGAAAGGAGTTGTCTGTTTCTAAGTCCTCCTTTTCACCACTTCCAGATGGAGAATTTGTTAGGATGATTTGGAATAAAATTACTGATATATATTAAAAGTGATGGAGAGAAAGAGAACGAGCAAAGACTAGCCAGAGTCAGACTATGCATGTACTGATTCCACATGATTTTTCTTGTGTTTTCCCAAGTGTATACTCCTTGCTATCTTAAACTCCGGATTACATGTTACCACCAAAATGTGAAAGGGGACAAGTGAGACAACAGTGCAGATCTGTTCCTGACTGACCTCTGAAACTGCTGGATAAGCCCTCAGTGAAATGGCTCTGCTATCACAGGACTCTGTTCTTTAGTGTTGTGGGGGAGTTGTGTAGCTACACTAAAAACTGGGATTCCCAGGAGCAAGGCAGGTGGTTTGCATTTTTACCTACTACACTGAGTCTCTATTGACTTGCATATTCTTTTCTCTGTTTCCAACCATCTAACTTTTAAGATTTTTTATGTTTTTGATGTTTTTTCTATACATCCTTCTTTGGAAGCCAAATGCATTGGAAAAGCTTTTATTAAATCTGTAATACATTGACAAAATGATTTAATGCAGTTGAGAAGAACTATTTGAGATATTTTCCATGGTGCATCAGGACAAGAATACAAAAGTGTATAAAACATTTTCTGCAACTCACTACAAATCCATTCTAAGGGATGAAATAATGGAAAACAACATCACTGTCTCCTTACATGTATTTTTATTGTTCATTTATCTAATATGATCTCTATCCAGTTGTGCCACACTGATTTGCAAGATTATTGATGTGCGGTGCAATCTTCCTCCTGGAGGGACTGGTACAACAATGTTCCACTTTGTTGCCTATTTTCAGCCACGGGTCTTATCCAGAACACACAAAATCAGATCCCTGCTCTGCTCTAAAATTTGAAAGCTCTGGAAGTCTCCTATCACTGCAGAGCTACCAGTACAATTTTACTTTTCTCCTAACAGCTGGAAAGATTAGGTTTCACATACCACTCCCATTCACTTTAATCTCATCTGATTTATTCGCTTTTTCTGAGCACCATAAAAAGAAATGGGAAAGCCATTTGCTCTTTATGGGCAGAAAGCATTGTCACAATGGTTGAGGGGAAGCACGGGCCAGAGCATGTGACTAGTACTGGGGCAGGTGATCGAACAACATTAAATGACAGGACTTAAGGGGAAGGAATTGCACATCTCAGACAGTTCCTTCTCTCTGTTTCACACCCTGGCTGCACGGCCCACTCCTTTCCTATCCTGGCTCAGGCACTTCAAGAGGTCTGGTTCAGCCACTTTCTTGGCAGAAGATGATTTGCATTCTTTAACAAAGCCATTTCCTGCTGCCATGAAGGACTGACGTGGCCAGGTAGTGCAGGAGACAATCCCTGCAGTGGGCACAGGGACACAGGGAGCTGCAGAGGGAGGTGGGAGGGCAGAGCAGGGCTGTGCCCCTGGCAGCAGGGAGCTGCCACACTGGCTCAGGAGTTTTGTGAAGCCGTGGGAGATTCCTGGGAGCTGATTCACTGCAACTGGGTCAGCCGAGATGTGACAGGATGCTGAGCTTTAGCTTACACCTTCAAGAAGTGGATGCCTTGAAAAGCATTAAGATTTCTACTCTTCTGCACATTCTGACTTGTCAATAGAAAGAGGTTCCCTTTGCCTGAGACTGACTTTGGTCTGCAAGACAGGCACAGTATCAAGCTCTCTGCACAAGATGGAACAAGGCAAATATGGTCTCCTCTTCTTTGTCTTAACACAGAAGCCAAAAACTCTCATCTCTTCTCTCACTGTGCCATTGAACCTTCCCTTTCTAATGGGCTGGTTGCTAATTTCAGTGAGAATTCTGCTAAAGGAACATATCTGGTTATGGGCTTTTCATACCTGTTTTAAAATTATACAAAATAAGATAGAACCTGTACTCAAAATACTGTAAAATACAGAAAATACAGGATCTGAAGAGCAGTAATGTTTAACTATCCATCATCTGCCTGGCTTCTCATTTACACATACCTTTTTTTTCCGTTTTATCTGAAGCTTTTCCTCCAATTGGTGAGTAAGTAGTATCCATGGATTCTGTTCCTTTATTTCCTTTGCTAACTCCATTTTCATAGAGCTGCCCTTCCACAGGCTGTAGTTGCCAGGTTAAACCAAACAAGTGTACTGCTGCAAAAAAATGAAGACCAATTAATTGATGTCTAAACTACAGCACCCTCAGTGAGACTACGAAAGAATGCTATGACCCAGTTTCTGCAAAGTCAAGTATTACTTTATTCTGTTAGTAATAAATCAGAATTTCAAGGGGGCTAATGAGCAATTTACCATTTTACCTTAAAACTCAATGTTTAATTAGTTTCCACACTTTCTTCTGGAGCTCAGCCAGGTCAGGGTGATGAATTTCTGCAGCAATTAATGGAATTACTTGCACTTAAAAGGATAACAGTTGAATAAATTCAATATTGTGTGACAGATTCTAATGCTATATCAGTGTTGTCCCTCAGCTTTTGGCTGTTAAAGATCTCAGATTTTGTTGACAAAAGCAATGACACCAACAAAAACTTCTCACCTTTCCAATCCAGTTTGAAGTGAAACTGTGCCCACTGCACTCTGAAATCCTTTCATTTTAAACATTAGCAAAAACTTACTGGTTACTTACTTAACCAGACTTACTCTAGAACTGCACTGCAGATAAAAAGCTGGCTCAACATCTAAAATACATGCAATTATTTAACAACACAAAATAACTAATAGAAATGTAGTTGTTATTTATGTATGTACAAGGAAAATTACTAAATAATCCTTTTTAGACGTTATAAACTATCTTTATTGCCATACGCAGGGGCTGCCTACTCTACTTTGCCTGCAGAGCCATTCATGTTTTCTGCTTTCCCTTCTTTGTTTCTGATCTGAAGCCTTGAAGGATGGTTGGAGAAAGACAGCAACATAGGATCTTATTTTAGTGTAACATGACAGTACTGCAGTTAGTCTAGACAATTACTTAGGTCTTAGTGAGAAGGGCAAATTATTCCGAGGAAGAGCTTGCCTTAGCATTGAAGTAGCTCAGCAGGGAGGACTGATGACCCACTAAAATATGGATCCAGGATGACCCCCACTGAGGAGCTGAAATTGTCACATGAAGAGCAAAGCCCAAGCAGCAGCTCTTTAGCCACATGCAGCAATTTGCACTGAGCAGGATCTGCCCACAGTGGGAGCGTAAAAGGCAATATATTTGCTCTTCCTGAACCGTGTAGGAACCTCAGAGACTCCCAGGAGAAATAAGTGTGATCTAGAATAGGTCTTGCATTAAGAAAGTACATGGTTTTATTCTGCACTTGTACATACTTCAAGGAAAATATCTCAATACAACCAGGAAACTTGGAGTCCATTTCCCATGTGTTTGGTCACAAGCCTCCCTTGCACACTGAAAAGTTAAACTATAAAAATTCAACAAAATCCCAAGCCTTGAATGGATTCCTGTCAAGGGCTTGGGAACGCTACCACAAGAATGCAAAGCTGCCAAACTACAGTCATTAATTCCAGATCTGTGCACTCCAGGGTTACCTGGAGTGATCCAAATCAAGCAAATGAGAGCATTACTACAGAATCAGTTGAGGAGACAGTATTTGTGAGAAATTTACTGCATCTCAAACCACTGACTCACCATCAGATCTGGACTCTGGACACTGGGCAGCACATACCCACTCCCCAGAAGACATATTAGAAGTGTACTTCTAAGCTTTCTGGTGTCAGGGGTGAGATCTCAAGCCTGGATTGCTTCATATTCTATGGTCTTGAAATCACCAAGGGACCATGACAATACTTTGAAAAGGGTCTTGCAGTCAGATCACAGAGAGTTAAGGTCTGAGTTTTGAGATTCTTTATGTGAGATAGATCACTGCCACATACAACAAAAAGCAGCCTTGACATCTCTAGAATAAGTGCTCTTGCTCCTAGCTTGAGCTTCTGGACATTATTATTATTTAAAGAGTTATTAACAACAAAAGGGAACACAGTTCAATGAGACTGATAGCTAATGAATGCACATTTCATTTATACTAATGCAAATAATTATATAAGCACTTGAAACAGATCACTAGAAGCAAAACACAACTGCCCACATCAATAATAGGCTTTTAGTGGTTATGGAATCCTGAATATAATAGAGTTGCTTTCTTACACTATTCCCATTGTTGCTATCATTCATTTCCTAGGACAGCATTTGCACATGCTGCGGAGGGTACATCACAAAGGCAGGGCTGCACCTTTTCCTTGGTGCATGCCTTTGCCACATGGCACGCTCTGCGCACGTTATCATCCACTCGCACCAATTCCAGTTCTTTCCTGGCTTTATCTTCCTTCAGGCTGGGGAAGTGCTGTTGTTTTTATAGCTTGTGCCAAAGCTTGGCAAGCTGCAAAACTATCTGTATCTACGTTTGACAGTCAGCTTCCTCCTTGGAAACACCAACTGCGTGGCAGAGAGGATGGTCTCTGCCAGGCTCGGATGTCTCATCCCTGGGAGGTACACGGGGCACCGGACTTGTGCTAAACAATGGGCACAACTGAGGGCTGTACAGCAAAGCACATGCCTGTCAAAATAACATCTACGTGAATGATCTGAATGACTTCTAGCACTGCAGAAACCCAGTCGCCTCGCAATCTTAAAATCATTCCAATTTTTATTACATTAATTATAGCTATTGAGAAATTGCTTTCAGATCCAGGTGTCAACCTGGGACTAAACAGACCACACCAGTGAAGGCGTTAATTCCTAGAAATACCTTTTTCAGAAGTTAACTACAGGGAATGACAGATATTTATTTAGCAGACACAGAGCCCTCTCTAACCTCTTCATTTGCTGCGATACTTTTCTTTTACATAGGTATGCAAAATTCCTATGGAGCTTTTTTCCTACAACATATGTACAGCATGTTTTAAATACACAGTTATTTCACCAAATAAGATTACATAAAACTTTCAAATCTCCATCTCTCAAATCTCTTTAGAAATAAGTAGGCATGTACTGAATTTCATTAAAAGCTCAAAAGAACTTATCTTTAGAGTTATTCACCCTTTGATTTTTTTCTAGTGGATTTCTAGCTTTTACAAAAGGGGCAAAGAAAATGCTGTGCAATTCAAGTGTGGGCCATAATGTCATTTCCCTCAGCACAAATCCATTTGCAAGGTTCTCAGCTGTAATTCCCATGTGCAATGCCCAGGTGTAAGATCCAACTCCACAGAACAAATAGGAGATGATACCATCACTCAGTCTAACTTAGTACTGGGCTGGGTAAGAAGGAGGGAGATTCTGATTAATGTCACTGACCTTTCCTCCAAGCTCAGCCTTCTGAAGACCTTGACTGCAGCACCCTTGAGGGCTGGCTGCTGACTAACAGTATGGAACCCACCATTAGGACTAAGGAAGCATTAGATGATGCAGCTCAACTTCACACAGAACAGCCTTTGAAGTTTGATGACTACACTTACATTACACAAGAAGCAAAAGCTACTCTGGGTCTCCCTATGTGACATTTAAAAAAAATTCTGCAATCACATACCCTGTATTTTGCAGCACCTAGAACACTTCAGGTACTAGTAGGGTGTGTAAAGTCACTGCTGAGCTGCTACAGTTTCAGGCAATACCCAAGGGCCGGCAGGCAAATGGAGATGAAACAGCTTGGTAGCTGGCATGGCTGCAAAATTCACACTTCTGTTAGGAGGAGCTGTGGTGAGTCAGCAGGAGCACCAGACCCTAACTTCCATCAGCTGGCCTAACCAAACCTATCCTCTGACAGCTGAGTGCAATATTCTCCCTGCTGGGAGGAACTGCACTCATCTGAAAAGATATTCTTTCTTGGCTTGCTGAAGGTCCAGTATAACCCCCTGTCAATAATTACATTATTACTTTGCTCTGTGCAATCTATGAGTTGCACGTTGCCATGACTAGAGTTGTACATTGCTTTCACTGAAGTGACCTGGAGGCAAAATTAATCTGAAGGCAAAATTTGACCCTCTTTACATAATGTGGGGAGATAGGGCTTACATGATGGATACTACCATATATATATTTCATTTATATTTTATTAGATAGCCCTTTTAAATTAAAAGTTTCTGATAAAATTCCAACACAAAAGTTGACACAGATTTTCTTTTTTAACATGCATTATGAATGTTATGGCAAAACCTAAATTTTGAGGAGTCTGTATTCAGTGGATTTGAAGAGACTCCTCTTTGAATACAGAGGAGTCTGTATTCAGTGGATTTGAATGTGGAGGATGCCACAGGATCATGATGAACATATATTTTTTCCTCAGCCACCCTGCCCTGGCCAGGCCACACAGTGCTGGAGCTGTGGAGAGTAATTTGAAATGACCTCTCTCTCTCCAGTACAGAAGATCCTAGTCACAGCACAGAGCTTTTCTTAGCTAAATTATTATGCTTCTTAGGTAAAAAAATAATTATTAGGTATAAAACAGATCTCTTGCAGAAAAAGAAAAATTAAAAGCCTACATCATCTAACCTTTCAATAAATTTCTTTCATGGAATCTCCCAGCAAAGAGATGAAAAGTGAGTGTAACTTTATGCTGCCTAAGGGATTTTCCCTACTCAGAGGCAGGTTTCTGTTGCTTCACATTACTGATGTAACTGAAACCAGTAGGGCCATGTTCAGAACAAAAGCTTGGGTCTTCATCTCTGAAGTAACTGACCAGATCTCTTATTTTGTTCAACATTTAAACAAAACAAACTGACAGTTCCAGACCGACTACCTCAGTCCCCACAATTCTACCACATACTCAGGTAAATATCCACAAAGATACAAGCAATTTTTTCAGAACTCGTTTTGTAAACTGGATTAACCTGCCATCTGCTAGGAAGCCAGTGATCTAATTTAATTTATTCTTATCTACCTTCTGTGTAAGCACAGCTTGTCAACTCCGGTGCTACATGTTTGGCAGAATGTGAGTAAGAGCCTTGGCTCCAGTGCAAAAGAGACACTCAGTAGTGAGGAAAAAGTCCTGTGCAATAAGTACTTACTACCTGTGAGATGAACTTCAAAGGACAAAAAATCCTGCAAATGCAAAGTCCCTCCAAATTGCTGACCTCCACTAAAGGCTTCTGTTTAGCTTTCTCTGCTTTTTTACAGAATCTCAGTAGATCATCCCCCTGAAGCCCAGACTACAGAAGAGCTGTTATAGAATGTATATCAGCAGCTGACTACTCCTTCTGCACCTGCTCTAAGTGCCAGAAAATTATTTGTTTCTGTAACTGCTAGCAGGTTCTGTTTATAAAACTGGATTTCACTTGGGCATAAAGCCACAGATGCATCAGTGTCTCAGTTCCAGTAAAGGTGAATTAATGAGAAAAATACCTGGACACAAGAGCCAGAATCTAAGTTTTCATCATGACCTTTAAAAGAGGTGATCTTCTGTAAGCTCATTTTACAAAAAAAGTACTATTTCATTCTGCTGTAAACAGATTTCAAAATTTGAGGCTTTTAATATTTGATTCAGTCTTCAGAATATTTTTAAAATCCATATTAAAGTGGTAATTTGTTTTGATCATCTAGGGCATTTAATAAGGACTTCTTCCAAGTGTTTGTTCTAACTATCTTAACTCTCAGCACTCTCCTCTTTCTCAAGTCTTATCTTTCTACTTAATATATTTTTATACCTGAAAATATAAATATACCCCCCTCTCCTGCAATCCTCCTAGAGGGATAATGGTTTCATTTTTCATTACCAAGTCATATTTTATACTTAGGAACAAACAAAATCTAGTCTTGGGCAACAGTAAATGTTTCTCCTCTGAATACTTAGAGATTTGTGACAGTATCAAACTCCTCAGTAACCCAGGAGAGCAGACACCACAATTGCCAGCTGAGAGACCCTGATGAATCTGTCTCAGTGAGAGTTCTCCCAATAAAGAGTTCAATGGCACTTCAGGGTTATGTACCTGTATCACAATGTTTGCATAACCCTGAAACACCTAGCACTGTTTACTATACCATTATATTCTTCAGTGTACAGCAGTATATTTTCCCCTTGATCCCTTTCTGCATAATTCCATTTTTGTTACTGTTATACATTGTCTAAAGAAATGCAACCAATGTTATAAATCCATGCACTAAGATACATATGTCCTTAAAATTCGGTCTGGCCTTTCCCAATGTTGAAACCATCACCCCTCTCCCTTGTACATGGAATGAGAAATGACAGGTCACAGTGTCAGGCAGCACAGAGGCTTTAATTTCCTTACCCTTCATGTGAATATAATTTAAGACCCAACACACACCTCCAGTGCCTACTCATAAATAGTGATAATATCATGAAGGATAGGGATGACTTCATATTCATACTTGAGAATTCATTTGTATATAAAATAGTCATTTTATAGTCAGGGATGGTTAAATCCAAGAACATGAGATGCAATTTTCAGAGGCACTGAACATTTGCATCATCTGCTGAAATCAATAGGAACAGTAGGAGCTCTGCACCTTTGATCAATAGGACCAGTGATTTGCAAGTCCAAAATCAGCTGCTGATAAAATGGTAAAGTATCATGGAAAAAAAATCCTACTCACTAATGGGCTAAAAATAACTTCTAAATGAGCAGTCACAGCACCCATTGTGTTGGGCTTAAAGGAAATGACGTGGTGTTGCAAAAACCCAAAAGAAATACTGTATTTCGTATTCTATCTTTTGTATTTGCCTAATTTACTCTTTAATTTTTTGGCAAGACTCTCAGGCAGACCAGGAACTGCTGGTGGATGCCCCCCATGCATTGGTGAGAGGCACCAACATCACCTCCCTGAGGTGTGTCCCAACTGCTCACCTGCCTCACTGCCCACATGTGGGTAAATTCAACAACCTTGTCCCACATTTACGTGATTTACATTTCTCAACACACAGGAAAACAGAAAAATTAAAAAAAAGAAGCATGTAGGACTTTTTCCATAGAAAATAATTCAACACATTTACAATTACATCTCCAACAGTCTGAAGACCAAACGTGCACTTTATTAAATAAGGTTTTTTTGGAGTAACTACTATGACTTTAGAACCTATTCACAGAGATTACTCCTGTTTAAGTGAAATTATGTGTTTTTCTTGACAAATTAAAGATTTTCAATAAATCTGGTGTTACACAACCATCAACAGTGTTCTATAATTTCCTTACTGTCCATATAATAGTCAAATTTATTTCAGAAAGGCCAAATAGTAAACACAGTGATTACAGGCCAAAAGAGGATTAATGGAGAAATAGTTTTTTTTTTTAACTGAGTAGTAGTTCAAAGGAGAGAAAATACAAAAGAATTACATGTTCTTATGTAAAAGCTTCGCTATTGAGTCTCACTGATAAGAGGGAAAGGCTGAAAAATAAAAGAACAAAATCATTTTGCTAGTTTACCTTTTGATTGAAAAGAAATCACAGCTTAGAGCACTGTGGCACAGGTCTTAGTTCATTACAAATATAAGAGCCACTTGTAAATTTTGATGTGGAATAAGCTTCATGTCTCTTAAGATTTTGGAGATGTTCTGACTTGAGGCTGAGATTTCAGTGTAGTTTTAAAAGTAACGTGTAGCTCAAGCATTAAATGGCAGTGAAAAATACTTGAAAAATAACATTTAAGTTCTTAGATAAGGAGAAGAAAAAAGCTTGATGTTAAATTTTGATCAACAGTCATTTGGCCTGAAATTGTAGTTCATGGTAAGTTAATGCAGGCTATGCCAAAAAATACAACGATGAAAACAATTTTGCCTTTTAAAAGTCTCCCTTATTTTTACAGTAACAACTGCTGAGCTGAGCACAGGTTAAGTTTGGTCCTGAAATTAAAATGAGTTTTGTTCTACAATGTAGGCCCATGTCCGTTGTGATTGCTGAGACACAACTTCTTCTGACTTGAAGAAAACCTGGTGGAATGAGGGATCTGAAACATGGTGAGCAAAGAGGAAATACTTGGGGGAGTGAATTTTAACTTCAGAGTGTTACATACAGTCTGAATTTCTATATTCAACTACTTGCTTAAAACATGCACATTTAAATTTTTGATGTGAAAAGATATGCAAATATGCAAGCCTACAGAGCCAGTGAACTCTGGAAACAGTTTATAAGCTATGATTCAAACTCAGCAAAAGGGAAAGAACTAAGGTATCTGAGTCATAAGAAGAGACCATAAACTTATCTAAATATTTAACCAACCAGAGATGGGCAGAAGGAATATTCACTTGGAATAAGCTAACTAATACTACCTGAATCTTCAGGAAAGCTTGTGCAACTCAAAAATTTCTGGGGAAAACAAAAGCAAATAATGGCATCTTGAAAATTTTTCTGAATTAGAACTCCTGGTTCAAAAATTTACATTTTTTCCATAGTAAACAGAAATAGAAATGGTAATAATTTTGAAAATGCAAAGACATCTTCATTTTTCCTGCTTCTGCATAACTAAAGAAAACATGCTACACCCTTGTGTTACCCAGATATGACAAACATAGACACATCTACAGGAGAGTCACACAGAGCTCTTTAATTCATGGTGACAAGGAGTGCTTCCAGCCTTCTCAGGCTGATGACATACAGCAGTATAGCCCTAGAAAGTTACAGAAATTTCAGTGGCAGACTTGAAATCTAAACAGGGATGAAAGAGGCAGTGCTTCATCCAGATAAAATCTAAATGGTGTGGGTGGGATAAAATGTGCAGCAAACAGATGAGGCTGCAAAAATGATACAGCCAGTCCTAACCGAGGGCATATGCTCACCAGCTGTTATGTAAATCTGCAATTAATGGAGCTTACAAGATCCTCAGGTGCTTTCAAATCATCATGCACCAGAAATGCTCAAATCTGCTCTCCCATATGCATTAGGTGAGGATGTTAGGAAAAAATCCCTCCTGATGAGCATCTTGCTGACAATAACCAGAACTTTGTCACTATGGGACCGAAGAAAACCTCAGTGGGAAACAAGAAATTATTGAAATTTTAATATTGAATTGAAATTTCACTACTGATACATTTATTCAGAGAGTATAGAAAATCAGTGGCCATTTATCAGTTTGGAGGTACCTATACTTGTATTTCTGTCAAGTTTTACCAAGTATGAACTGCACTCTTTCAGGCAAACCTGGAATTACTCCCATTCAAGCTATAGGGTATCAAGAATACTCTGGCTCCTGCCACCTGTGAACTGCCATCTAAAACAACAGTCTAAGAGTGTGTGAGATAGCAAAAATAAATTACATTTCCCTTTGTTTACAGAATCCACAGTCACATTCTTAAATTCTACACACAGAATGTTCATTAATATTTTTAATTCAGATTGAAAACCCAATGCAATAATTAAAGTTCAGGCTAAATGTTATGTAGGAAACCACAAAGGATTGCTCTTCTATGTATGCTTGCAACCACATTGACTTCAAGCAACCTCCAATACACCTGTCCTCAAATAAAATACCCCAAAAAACCACCAAGCAAACCCCAAACCTGAGGAAGCCCTTTCTAGCTACTCTGATAAACCCGTCCAATGTATTTTGCTAACAATATGGCAAAGTTGGTACTATATAACCCATTTTTTAAGCATAAATTCAATACAGAAATAACAAAATCTATCTTAGACAACATGGTATAAAATTATTTTAGAGCTAGCTGTCATTCTAGCAAATTATATAACAATTAGGAGGAAAAGCATGCAAGATTTTAATGGTGATGAGACTGAAGAAATTAACTAAGGGTAGCAAGGCAAAACACAATTAAACATTACCAGTCTTTCCAAATAATTCCTTAAGAGAACCAATGTTGTAAGGCATAACATGAAAATCAAGCGTTTAAGAAAATATCACAGCAATTAAAATCAGTAGGAGTCCTCTGCTAGTTTAAACCTGTAATCTTGAATAATATTTCTTTCTCTGTTAGGCAGCATCAAGGTTAACAGAGTAGAAAGTTAATGAGAATTCTATGTTCAACCAATTTAGCCAATCCAGTGTTTTGTCTGCCAGGACTTCAAAAGCACCAATGGCAAATATTACTAGTAAAAAACATGATTTGTATTAGTGCAAAGCAAGCAAGATGACAGAGCAGAGGAGGTAAAAGAATAATTCAGCAGAGGAAAGGATCAGAGCTTACCGATGACATAGGTGAGCAACAGTGCCAGGGTCACTGTGATAGCAGTGGCACTCAGAGCTGTGCACTTCCAGTTGCAACACCTGTAAGGTTTGTTAAAAGTGAAGGCAGGTCTGGAAAAGGTACTTCTAGGAAGAGGCCTAGGAGGTGGAGAGTAAACAGTATTGGATGTTAAGGGATAGTTCTGACTGGCTGCGCTGAAGATAGCTGAAGACCCAGATCCATGTTTAAACAGGAAATGCCTACAAAGAGAAGACAAAGAATGATGTTGTAAAACCACTTGGTGATGTAAAAAGCAAAGGAACTTTATAAGCACTGTATAGTATATACTGTATATAGCCACAGAAAATATCAAAGACAGGAAAACATGTATTTGCATACCCTGTGCAAGTTTTTTAACCACAACACAAGATGTCCACACAGCAATGTTTTAGTGAAACAATACACATTTATTTTTAGAATAAATAAATTTGAAGCTAATTTCCCCATGTTTCAGAGTAATACTGAGGGAAGGTTGTTTCTCAGTAGAGTACAAGTGGTCCTCCAAGATGAGCAGCCCGTGTGCCTTTACACAGGTGTGACAGAGACATGGGAACTGCTGCCAGCAGTATCCCTTCCATCCACACCTAACTGGTTGATTCACCACAAAAATGCTAAAGCCGGTGCCACCGTGAACATTTATTTTTTACCATGGAATATAGGAAATTAAAAAAATGTCACTACTTAGTCACCTGATTTACAAGGATAATCCATTCTGAAGAACTGTAGTTACTATATAGGTGATCACAATTTCTTTACAGTTCTTAGCTGAGCAATTTTGAGAGTAGTTTTTATTCAAATGCTTTTGCCTACTGCAGTGATTATCAAACATACTAAGAAAGAATACATTTGGAGACCTATTTCAGCATACTTCACAGGACTGATTGCCTTCCAGAAAAAACAGTGAAGACTTACATTAGCACAAAAAAAAAAAAGGTACAAAAATGTGCTGTGCAGAACAAGCTCTGGTGCAGAAGTATAGAGTAGTTTTTTATTGGAGGAAGGATGGTTTTTCAGGACTGGCAAGGGCTCTCCAAGACAATTTAAGGAAGGTTATTTAACGTTAAACAATAACCTACTGTGATATGTGCTCAGAAATTGTGGCAAAAAGGGCTAGTTCAGGGCTGACCATAGCAACCACATATTCTTTTGGAAACACCAGCTTTCTTTTGTCCTTCTTGCCTTTGTTTTATCTAAGGGAGCAAACTTCTTCAGTGCCCTCTTTTCTGACAGGTGCACCTCTAAAACTAATGCCACAACATGCTCCCAAAGGAGTTTAGAGCATCTTGGTGTTCCTCTGTCTCAAGCTGTGAAAGCAAGTGACATGGTCCAGAATCTTCCCAATGGTAAATGTGCCATTATGCCTTCAGGAAGGCACAAGATGAGTTTTTGAATGCATAAATGGATCAACCAATCCATGCTGGGAGAATTTCTTTGACGAACACACAGCAGGATGTATGCAGGACCAAACACTCAAGAGTATGAAACATTGTTATACTGTGACATTTGACTTTAAGAATATTGTAAATACATGTTCCTGAAATGGTAATTGCTAAAATGGTGTAATGAGTATGGTATTATGTATTTCCATTATAAGATTTTAAAAGAAAGGTTACGGTTTTCAAAATGCCAGATTATAGAAAATAAAAAGGTATTACAGACCAGTTTTATTTTTTAAAGAGCCCTTTAGTAACATAAAAAAGAAAGCAAATGAGAATAAAGGTTAGCTTGCCTTGCAGTTTACAGGGCCTGTGTATCAGGAGTCTTATGACTAAACCACAAGAATAAAATTTGAGTATTAGTTACTTCTGCTTCATGAATATTAACCAAATGAGCTGAACTCAGACAAAACTGGACATCTGACCCTGAGTAGAGCATCCTGGCAGTGCATCAGACAATATATTCTAGTTTTCCTTCTCACTGACTTCCTCAGCTGTAAATACACACATTAGAAAGATGGCATTGCTCTCCACATCGTAATGTTACCTCCATTTTAGTTCAAAAATTATAAACTCATATAAAGTAAAATAATAAATTCAAATGAAGTAATATAACTGTTTACAGGACTATATAAACCTGCTTCCTTCCTATCAGGCCATGAGAGCACAGTTGGTTATTTTGGATTGAATGCTTTATTGTCACACATGAAAGCTTCTGCAAGGATGAGAAGTTTTTTCTCAGTCAGCAGTTAACGAGATACACAATCACTCAGACTTCTGGTAGGAAAAAATGTCATGGCACAATTCCTATTGACATTCAGGGAAATAGAAGCAGAATCACCACATAAAGTAAGACATGTTATTAGATACAAGCATATACATGTGAGAAGTATGTATGCATATATACATAAACATACATACATATACATAAATACTACAGATATAAAAAGTCAATTGTATTTTGCATGCTTTACTTGTTCAAGACATAATGAAAAAACCCTACTTATATGATAATTTCTCATTTAAATTTTTTGGAAATTACAGCAAAAAGGTCTGATATTGGCAGTATTGATTGTCCTTTATGGTGCATAGCTCAAAGGTATCAGAGGTAAAGGGAAGGAAATGCTGAACAGAAAATTGTTATTATTACGGCTCTAACAACCTGCAATCAATAGCCAGGAATAATTTCATACTCTTGCACAGGAATTTATAACAAGGGCTTGATGACAAAGTGCTAGTGTTCAGAGGCACTTCTCTATTAGCAGTAGAGTGCACAGAACCTGGATCCAGATCACTCTCCTTTGGACAGATGAGTCCATTTACACAGAGGAGAATTTACATGGCTCTAATTTGTAATAAAACTCAGATTCTGAAGCAATGGTACACTGAAACTGAGCTACCAGTGAAATAATGCTGAGAAAATGTTTAAAAAACCCAATTGTTTACAACTTCAGTATTTGGAAGCGTATATTGAATACCCAGAGACCTTTCTAGAGAATTTGAAAAACACTGGTGGCACAAATTTCCAAAGCCAGACTGTGACTATGTTCTCATATACTCAGATGACTCCTTATCTGTCTGAGCACACCATGGTTCCCAAAGGAGTCAGGACATGCTAAACTGTTGCTATCAATTCTATAAAATCAGCCTCTCTTTCTAAAGAGCAAAATAATAAAACCTGCAGTTCAAAAGTTTAGATTTGACTGCAGCCTGATGTGTGCTTTAATATTTGATCTAAGAGAAAAGCTAAGGCCTGTGGCAGATTTTTTTTTTTTTTGGTAAACTGAGAACACAAGAAAAATCAGAATATTTATAAGGGTTATTGATAGCACCACTCCTTCCAAGTAGAGAAAAACAAAATGTTCACAAAAACATCAAAAATATCCATAAAGAAGATGATAATAGTCTCTTAAAAATATATATATATATAGGACATAATCTGTAAGGCATTTGTTGGTGAAATGAAAGTCACAATATTATTACAAAGATAACTCTAATACATAAATAAATACTAAAGGCTCAGTAATAACTTCACATATAGAATAGGCAGTTGGAAAGCATTCCCTCTTTGAGGTAACCACAATGTCTGTTTGCCTGTTCATCCATCTGTTCATCTCTACAAATGTAAGACTTTTGAACTTTGAATCCCCTCAAGAGAAGTTAAAGGAAAGAAAAAGATCCTACCAGGACCAAAGCCCTCCACAGCAGCAAGGGAAGCAGCAAAAGCCCTGGTGAGGTTCCTTTGCTGCAGGAGCTCTCTGCCCTCTGCCCAGCACACACTGGGGAGGGAAGTGGAACCACAGCTCCACCTGCCACTGATGTGCCCAGAAAAGGGGAAGGGAAGGGACTTATTGGGAAGCTCAGCTGGCACAAGGCCTGAGATCAGAACTGTCAGTCCTGCTGGTGGCAGAACCCCTTCCATTCTGTGGAGAAGCAGCTTCCTGTGGCTAATCCAAGTGCTCTTGTTTAACCTCACGAGGAATGGAAGATAACTCAGAGAGCACAGTTCACATAAACGNCGCTCATCCAAGTGCTCTTGTTTAACCTCACGAGGAATGGCAGATAACTCAGAGAGCACACTTCACATAAATGATGAATTCTGAGCTAGGAGAAGGTTAGAGAGGAGTTCATTTCTTTACATGCCTCTCCATCAGGATATTTCTTTATGTACTTCTGGCTCCTTATCTGCAACAGCAATTTAAGTCTTATAAAAGCTTGAAGCAACATCCCAACTGAATTCATGTGGCAATAACATAATACTATTACAGAAACCAGATTAACCCCACACAGAATTCTGTAATTAAATTCTGAGAAAATATTTTTATATCCTGATACTGCAGAAATGTCCCTCAACTTTGTCAAGGGCTTGGTATCAATTCTGTAACTTTTATGCATTAACTCTGTGCAAAGCATCTGCAGGCCCATACCTTCATTTGTTCCTTTAACATGCTTTCCTTCCATTTCCATTAAAAATCATGAGTTTGTAAGAAGAAAAAAATTAACAACAGCAGACTTGAAAGGGAGCCAACAGCTAAGTTAGAAACACAAATCTTGCTATACCTTGGCCGAAAAATTAGTCTGCATTCCTCCAGGATAAACCAAGTAGGAATACATTTGCACCTGTATGTTTCACATTCAAGAAGTAGTTACCTAAAGCATTACAAATTGCTGCAAATCTATGTGATAGAAAAACTAAGAAGACTTCAGTTCAATAATTTAAGTTGCTCAATTTCTTTTCAACTACATTTTATAGCTGCATATAATGTATGTAATTGTATATCTATACTGATATTTAATTGAAGTGATTCCTTTGATGTCAACAGAAGTGCAAAGGAAATTTTTAAGAGGCATAGCAGATGAAACAGAAAAAGGATTGTGTTTTTTGGCATAGCCAGAAAATACATAGAGATGGTAGCCAAAAGGGATTTGGAACTGATGCAGTTTCCTATTTACTTTGGCAAACACTGACAAGATGACATTGGTACCAGCCCATTTCAACTCACTTAATATTTTCTGTGACAGTAGTAAGAAGCAGAAATTCACTCCCTCCTGGTTTTCTATCCATTCTATTCTGTACTCAAAGTGCGAGGGCAAAGAAGAGGACACTTCTAAACTTACATAATAACCAGAATATATTTTTTATAAATCTCCCATATGGCTCTCAATGAACCATACAGTATAAAACCAAGGCAACTATTATTATATATATAAAAATCAAGACACCCACTTGATCACAAAGATATACACACTATACCCTCATCTTGAAAAACAACCCAGGAAAACCGTATCTGAATATAAGACATGACTTATAATTATAGATAGAACTGTCCTATAATTTTATAGCCTTTGTTTCACCTTCTTGTGTACAAGAACTATGGGAACAAAATGGTCATGGGTGAAGACAGAAATTGCTATGAAAACTACTTATCTAATTTATTTTATAATTGTATTTTCCCATTATTTCCATGGATTTTATAATTGTATTCTTCCATGATTTCCACCCAGAGATTTGTATTTGGGAATAGAAACACTTTGTTACAATTTCCTCTTTGAGCTGGACTTGTTTTTTGAATCATTCATAAAGAATTGCTTCCCTTTATTCACTCACGTTTTCTTCACATGGCATCTGAAAACTGAGCACTGTGACCCTGGATGTGACAGGATGTAAGAGGAATCCATATCCCTCTCTTTTTGCTCCAGTACTGAACAAGTGATGTGATGCTGGCTCATTTGTCTGCTGTTGCTGCAGGCAAGCTAGGCCTGCTAACCAGGTGACTAAACTTTCAAGTCTGGCAGAAATCTGGGCTAATAATTATATAAATATAGCATGGTGCCAAAATCAATCAAGAGCAGCTTCTGTAATGGAACTGTTGTCCAAAATACAACTGCTTTTTGGTTTCACTTGCTATTTAATGAAACAAAAAAAAAAAAAAAAGAAAATTACCACACTGAGGACATAAATTACTCTTGCATATACTAGTATGGGCTTTGTTACTCTGATACATGGTGACATCTCTACATCTCTACATTAGTTCAGTAATGTATAAAAGTGCTTTTCTGTGGCTTAAAATTTGCTGTAGTACTCCAACTCAAACAACAGCTGAGTAAAACAACCAACACACACTGAAGTTTGGGATGTAAGGAAGGAATACTCTCATGGCTAGCTCTATTTTTTCTTCCTTGAGAAATTTTAAGATTATTTTGTGGAAAATATGAAAAAGAGTAATTACAAGAATATTTATGTAAGTCATATAAAGTACATAATATTTGCAGAATACTTTGAAACCATGAATCAAGAAGGATAAAAATCCCAATATTGTAATTTTATTGCCTATATTCTATGGTTGGATAAGCATGACTTTAAGAAAGGAATGAGTAACTGAAGTAGTTGCCCCTCAGTTCTCTTTGCCATCAATTTCCTTCTATGAATATTCATGCATATTCTGACTTTTGTTCCCAGCATTTCAGTCTACTTCCAAGTACCTACACTCACATGCATATGGTCTAATCCAAGCTGTACAGCCGCTGTGACAAGTAAGACAAAGTTTACCTGACAAGAGATGTATCAGATTAACTACATAAATGCTATTTAGTCTTTGAATCCAGCTTACCTAGAAATAGCTAGCCAAAAAATACAAAATTTTTGGGCAGTAACATTACACATACGTATCTGGTTTTTTTGGAAGTGAAAAGGTAGAATTGTTTTCATGTCTCTGACCCCTTCTCACAGCGTAGACCCTTTGTATTAACCTGTATTTACTGTTCTCTTTCAAAATTTAGATTCAGTCTATTTCTGGTTTTGTAAAAGGAAACACTATTTCATAGATAGCTAAAAGGCTGCTTGCTCACTGGTGGCCATAAAATCACAACATAGCTTCACATTTAGTTATAACTTTATATACCATAACCTTATTCAAAATAATGAGCAAGGAGTATCTGCATTATGATTGTTCAAGTTACTATATTTAGCCTCCATTAAAAACCCTTACACAAGTACTATCCCACTATTCCAGGGAAGCCCACACCAGAGCTTCTCACAAGCAAAAAATACAATAGAGTGCATGAACAATTTAAATTGCCCTATTGTCCTTAGTGACTGGATCTCAAACTACTCAAAAGCAGGACCCTCAAGTGCCATTGCTGCTGACATGAAAGTTGTACTTCATTGTAGCTGGCAAATGTTTGTATTTTTATTTCCATAAAAGACACCTTCCTTCTTGTATTATTAAATTTAAGGTCATATTTACAACTTTTATTTTCAGTTCATGGTCATACTGACAGTCTTCAATTTATCTTTTGGAATTCAGAAGACAAATATTTTCAGATTTTTTCTGCTCTGCAGTGAAAACACAGGGGACTCAGAATGAATTTAAAACCCTTGCCATGTGTCTGTTTTTAATTTGGTTAGCCTCTATACGTGTTGATTTATTGTTTAATTAGGTAGAAAATGAGAAAATACAAGAGAAATGTCACAATAGCAAATACTGACCAACATAATTTGAAGAAAAGATCATAAAGGAAGCCATCCCCTGCATTTATTCTTGGAATAGCCCCAAATCTGGTCATTTAACTCAGGAGTAGGCTCCATTTGCAAACAAGTTCCCAGTGAATTGCATTGCTCAAGTAGAAAGTGTCTCCCTGTTTGGTGGCTTATGATCATTAACACCTGTCTGCCTCGGGACCTGTAAAAGCTGCTCTGTTTGCTATGGAAACCTTGAACTGGGAGAAAAATCAAGGCACAAAAAAGAGATTTCTCAGTCTCTGCACTGGAGGCAAGATTCACGAGATCCACAAGATGTTCAAATGCCGAGACCAAGAACTCACCAAGAGCTCACACTGAACTGAGTGTGAATTTCTAGATGCAGTTTTATTTAATTATTTTTGCTCTTAAAATTACTCCAGCTTACACAGAAAGGGACTTTATACAGGTGTTTATGATTTGGAAGGCTATCAATGTAATTCCTGAAGAGAAAAAATAGTTATGAGGTTGATTTAAAAAGATAAATCATAGTACAGAATAAATCCTCTTGCTTGTTGTCAAGATCTCCCCTATACCAAACAGAAATATAACCAAGTTATTTTCAGGAAAGCAAATAGAGCTAATCATATCTGTACACCTTGAATAACTATGTAACACAGAAGGGAATGATTCCATCTATATGATGATTCAAATAAACTTCTTGAACTCCAAAACTCTCAAAGTTTTCAAGTGTTTAGAGACATAATCAAACTTTAGGGCTCTGAAATATTGCTGAATTGTAACTAAAAATAATAACTGCCATGAACCCCAAATATTCCTCTTATTATTCTAGTACTTCAAAGTTTTATATAAATTAATGATAATTGAATCTCAGGTTTATGGTCTGGTACCTCACTGTCCCCTTAGAGGAGCTATTACCATGGTGATAAGATTGCTTAAATTAAGCTGTCTTTTTCCACGGGACTTGGCTCATTGCCAGTGCAGTGAAGGGAGATTTCAGTCCATTCAGCACAGCATTAACCTTACTGCCAACACTGCTAAATGGGCTAGAGGAACTAGGAAGAAATCTGATTTAAAAAAGGAAGGAACAAGCAAATATCTTAAACACTGCCGCACAAAACAGGACTAAAAACTCCACTTTGAAACAAAATCAAAATTAGCTACATTTTGAGATTTAGGCATAAAACTTAAAAATTCTAATGCTTTGGTAATCTATGTCAAAACTTAACTCAAAATAAGTGTGACCAATGGTTTATCCATGACAGATCTGTAACAGACTATAAAGAGGATAAGAAAAATGTCAGGTAAAAATCCCTACTTAACATCTATATTTTACTTCTTCTTTAGGGATTTGACTGAAGCAGGGAAAAAAACCAAAGTAAGAAAGCAAGATATGAAAACAAATACTGAGTTAACTAGCAGGGCATGGAGAAAATGAAAAACATTCCTTTGAGTTATCAGGGTTTAATACTTACTCCATAAAAAGTAGTAAGCTATGTTCAGATGTGGCTGTCAGAGATAATGACAATGTATTACACTGAAAATCACAAGATTTGAAGCATTAGAGCAAAGTATCTATGAAACCTGAAAAAACAATTATTTTAGTGGAAAGGAAGGGAATAGGCAATAGGTTGCAAGTACTTTATTCTGGGGCAGAGGGAAAAAATCAATTTTTGTGAGAGCCCAGTAACATTATCCTAAAAAACAGAATCAATGTTTCTGGTGTTTTTATGTGGTGTGAGAGATCCTTGCAGTCTTTTTCTGGCAATACGTAAAAATTATTTCTCTATGAGACAATGAAATTACTGCATGTTCATAAGAAATTTTAATAATGGCTATGTTTATTTTTCCCAAACCATGTGCACATGCAGAGATGGAGACTGCATTTGCATCTCTGGGCACATTACATTGGGGAAGGCTGCAGCACAGTCACCAGTTTGAGCTGCTACACCTCCTACAGGTACAGCTCTTCTCCAGTTCCCTCAGCACCAGGTGTTCTATAACATGTCCTCTGGAGTTCTAAAGCTGTTCTTAATTCTTATTTTTATTTGGGTTGCTTATAATCAGGATAACTGCCAGAGTTAAGGAACTGGCCTTGGCAACAACACACAGATAGACTTTAATTTTAGCTTTTAGTGTGTACTTGAACAAGTAATTTCATCTTTCCAAGCCAGTCTCATCATTAAACAGTTGCATTAGTAAGTTAGGTCTTGACAAAACTGCTTTGCAGATTAGTGCGTGTAACACCTCTAGATGAAGCACAGAACAAAATTTCTAATTTGCCCTTTTCTATAAAAACGCAACCAAATTTTACTGTAGAAGAAAACTTTCAAACACACACACCACAGTATGTCTCTACTGCAGCCCTTTGCCATTTAATCTAGGGTTTCAAACTCCAATTATGTAAGAGTACATGTTTAATCTGAGTATTGGAAACATTTTCAGAACTAGGGAATTTTCTTTTACCTAAATATGACACATTATTATGACACATTACGAGCAGACTCATAAACTTGCTGCATTTCTGTCTGTCCAGAGTGAATAGGTTTTACAGTCACATGATTAGATCTAGGTAATCTTTTCCTGTCTCAAAATTCTCTACTATTCCATGGCAATAGATACAACATCAAACACATGTTCTGTTTATGGATTAACAGGAGACACAGTTGGAAGAAAAGCTGAACATGTGTATTCTGATTTTTGCCTAGCTGTTACAGTAGGGAATACATTACTGACTAAGTCTTCTTTTTGATTGCAAATGTTCCAAATTCAACAACAAAAAATCTGCTTAGATGTATTAGGTATGTAGATATTAGCTAGATTTGGTATTACTAAAGATTTGGCACAGAAACATATCATTGAAATGTTTCTCTTTATTTTGTAGGATTATTTTTAATGGGCAGCTAAACATTAATGGAGAGGGAAAGCAAGGGAAGGAATCCAGGTATTATGCCGAAGCAGCAGTTCAATTCTCGCAGAATCATTCCCTGGTAAAGGAAGGAAAAACAAGCTGCAAGCCCTTCTTTTTCTCTAAGGCTGTACTGTGCACTGTAGACTTCTGGGAAGTGGTGATCACAAATGCTTCTTATTACAGTGTTCCCCTGCTATAGCACTTGTCTGCACACAAACTGCAGATACATCCTGGCAAACAGACTCACAGGTTTTCCTTATGGATTATCCAGCCTTTTAGCCAGCTTCATGAGAGGCTTCTGGGAGTGACCAGCAGGGGCACGAAATCAGCTGAAACAACCACTGAAGGGTCAGAACAAGGAAAATTCCCAGAGCTTTGTGAATGACTAACATGTAGCCCAAAGGATGTTTTCCAGTCTGACTTCCTAAGTCACTGCACAGCCCTTTATATAATTATAGATATAGCTATATATCTCTGTATTTGTCCTTTAAGAGAAGCTTCAAATTTGCAAAAAATAGTATGAAACCACAGAATTTTAACTGAACTCGAAAGAAAAATAAATTGCAAAGTACTGTCCCCAGTGAAGTCTCATGAACGGGGATGCAGAGCCTTAAAAAAAGATCTACCTGACTTTTAATTGAAGTGAACCAAAAATTCATGGGACAGAACACCCAGAGATCACCTTTCTTGCAGCATAAAGTATAGATAGATAAGCTTGTTACACGAGAAACAGCAGAGATTTATCTTTATAAAGACTGTGTAAGCAGAAGCTTCTAGCTCCAGTGGATCAGCTGAACTAAAGTTGTTTATGTTCACTTTTGCAGAAAAGTTTCCATCCTCCTTGATTCTTTTTGAGATTTGTCCTTAAGACAAATAAGGAAAGTTTTATTTAAGAATGAACTGGTGCATTCTGCAATCCCAACTTAATAGCAGAACTAAAACTTGACACTTCTGATGAGCAGCAGTCAAGTGTTTAAAGACATATATTAAGATTAATTTTTGTAATAAAACAAAACCAACCTTGTTATAAAAGAACAAAATCTAGGTTTCCGTGTTTAATGTGATAACTGGGCCTCAGACATTGTTTGGTAAAAAATCCCCCAAACATTTCTGTGCATAATACTTTATATTTTCTGGATCCAATTAGGTGGATGTCAGAAATTTATCTGTTTAATCGAACACAACTTTCACAAACTCTTGCCCTTTACGTGCTTTAAAATGGCAAAACCCAAAGGAAACCCTAGTTAAAACCTCCCGGTGCTCTGTTGACAACGAAGAGGAAGAAGACTGAAAATTAAAATCTTGTTTTAAAAATCAAGTCAGCAAACACAGCTGTAGTTGAAAGCAATCAAATTAGCTAATACTTATCAGGAGCAGGTGAAAAAAAAAAAAAGCTTATTATAGCCAAAAAATCAGAGGAGATTGTGCAGAGCTTTGGGTATTGAAAAGTAAGTTGCCTGAATACAAAATGTGTTTGCTCTCAATTGTTTTTCAGAGTAGATTATTTGCATAAATTGTGAATGATCTTGAATTTGAAGCCTCCCTTTCCAGCTCCCAGAGGTTAAGTTTTGCTATGCCCAATATCTCTTGGTATCATTTCTTCATTGCCAAATGATTATAAAATTATATTTGGCTAAATATGCAATAAAGTACTAAATACATATTGAGGAAAATATCATTTTGGTATTGTTTCTGGTCTTTTCTTATCCACAGAAAAGCTGCAGCCTGACTAGATGATCTCCAAATGTCCCTTCGAACACCAGCCATTCCTGACTCTGTGCGACTCCAGAAGTGCCAAAGTACACTGATTAAACCAAACTTCTACTTGCTGGTTACAAAATGGTCCTTTGAGAATGTGGGAGAGCAAGACAAACACACCAGCACACATCCTGACAGCACACAACAATAAAACGCCACTGTAACCTACGCACATTAAAGGAATCGCTATCTTCCAAAACTTTGCATAATGTGCTTTTTTGAGTATTTTTCACCTAGATGAATCAAGCAAATAAGGCCTCACGTGGCTACTTGAGATGGCCTCAGAGCAAAACACATTGGCAAGTCCCGAAGGACAGACTTGCAACTGCCCATCACCAGCTTGCGTCAACGTCAGGCCTCTTCCCCATCTTGTTTCTTTTCCCCTCGACATCTGAGACCCTCTGCGCACAACCACGGTCCATACCTGGTTTCCAGCGGGATGTTGCTGTTCAAGACCCAGCTGTTATGAAGATGCACGGAATCCTGCGTGCTGGTGGGGGGCGTGGGGGCGGCAGGGCTGGGCTGGCTGCGGGTGGTCATGGATCTCCTCTGCAGCGAGTCGGCCGAGGGCAGCGGCTTCCTGGCACACGTGCAGGCGTGCGGCGGGGGAGGTGGCGGCGGCAGCGGCCTGAAGGTGAACTGGTTGTGAGGGCTACCAGGCATGTCTGGAACAGCAGGGAAAAGACAACCAAACACTTGGAGGGTTATTATTATAGAAAGATCAAGACCGTCTTTAGATGTTGTTTTGCAGTTAGTGGTTCGTTGATGTTCATCTTAATTAAAAAAGGAAAGGGGAGATTGAAGTCTTAAACTGAAGGAGGACAGATTTACATGAGATATTAGGAAGTAAATCTTTGTTGTAAGGGTGGGTGAGGCACTGGAACAGGTTGCCCAGAGAAGCTCTGGCTGACCCATGCCTGGAAGAGTTCAAGGCCAGGTTGGACAGGACTTGGAGCAATCTGGTCTAGTGGAAGGTCTCCCTGCCAACAACATGGGGCTGAAACTGGTCCCTTCCAACCCAAATCATCCAGTGATCCTGTGATACAATTATTATTGGGAATAAAGCATCGTGCTTTATAATGATCTTTACCCTGTTTCCTGTAAATGTTGCTGCAATATTTGAAATAATTTAAAATATAACAGTCTATTGAAACAGAAACTACCAGATACAGACACATCCTACAGTACTATAATTTAACAACAACAGCAAAACAAACAAACCAAACCAAAAAAAAAAAACCCCAAAATTAAAAAAAGAAGGTGATATAACATTGACTTAATTTGTCAGGATTTTTTGGGGATGAAGGTAAAGAACATATAAATTGACACTGAATGGCATCACAGATATCTACTGATTTCACAAGGTATAACTCTAATTTAAAACATCTATGAAAGAAATAGACAGTATAAAAATTTGAGAGAGAAAATGACTGAATAAGTCCTAACCCCTAACAAACATCTTTCCTAAAATAATGTTAACACATTTCTGGCGACTGTTATTGCATTTGTTAAATGAGAGCTGAGAAAAAGTCCCTGAAGCACTAATCATCCAGACACCCAGAGAAAAGGTTTTATGGCAGCTAAAGGCAGATAAACTGGCAGGGAGCTCACAGCCACTCGTACAGTCTGAGAAGGAGACACAGTCAAAGATGCCTGTGGTTGGTACCCAAGGCCCTGTTCCCTGTGCTGCCACTGCCCTATGTGCCCCCCAGTACCCAAAGGGATGTTGTACCTGCACAGGCCCCTGTCCTGTGCTAACAAATGCTGCCACATGGCTCAGGGTGGCTCAGCCTGAGCCACTGAGCTTCAATCCTCCTGCAAAGGACAACAAAGACACAAACAGTGGTCAAGGAACAACAAAACCTTGTTTTCTCTACTTCTTCAAAGTCTCCAAAGAATCTCACTACTGCCAGATACACAGCTAAGGACAATAGCAAACACTTTGTAAAGATGGTGGCAAAAATTGCTGCCAGATTGAGTAATCTGTGAACTTGTTAACCTGAAACTCCTCCAGCTACTTCACCTCAGTGTCTAATGCAGCTTTATCCCATTTCTGTACTCACCCTCACTCTCCCTTTTACCTTAGCACATGTCCAGTTAAATTTGCAGAAATCCAGCTGGAGCAAAGCTCTGATGAACCTGCAAAAATTCCCTACAAGGAACTGTTGCCATCCATTTACAACACGTACTTTCTTTATATTATGACATGATGTGTCTTCAAGGCGAAAGATGAAAGTGTATTCCCTCCTTTCCTGGAATGGCTTGTGGAAAAAAAGAACCTTTTTCTCTGTGACAGTCCCAATTTACCCTAGCTGGAGAAACAAGGTTGTTTAGTGCTTCACATAAGCTTTTCAATGCTGTGGTAAGCATAGCTGTCACAGATTTGGCCCAGGCTTAATCCTTTTAATTTCATTGATCTTTTATCAAGGCAGCTTTCTTACAGTTGCACTAAGGTTTATGCCGTAATATTCGTTTGCATACACCAGCAAAGCAGTTCTAAGCATATTAGAAAATTAGAGACCTCAGTAAATTAAATCACCAGAGTCAACAGTCCAGGGCTCCAAAATAATCTGCTAAGGCACTTTCATATAATAATTAGTCTAGGTAAATCCTGTATCCTGCTGTTCTAGAATTGAAAGCTACCCAGATTTTGCACATATTTGATAGCCAGCATCCTTACGTATTTGATCAATTACATTTCCTTACTTAAGGTATCAACTGTAAGTCCACTCTACAGAAAATCTGCATGATTATTATACAACCTATAATTTGCATGACACAAGCCATTTCAATGGTTCAGCCACTGTCCTTTTAGAAAAATGCTGATTTTTGCCAGGACACACAGACTTTACAAGGTACATCAAGAGCTGTGCAGTAAATGATGAACAGGCAAGGTGACTGCTTCTCCATCTGGGAGACACAACTGTATAATCTATATGGCAACATAAATTTTAGTTCCCTTCTTCCCCTTTTATCTATCCTGTCCCTATCCTGTTAGTAGCACACAATTCCTGACAGAGTTTAGTTTGTTCATTCCATGCAATAGATTGGTTCTGCTTTTGAACCATCAAGTCTCTCTGGCTCGTGGGGTACCTTATATCTCCCAGTGCAATTTATCACAATACATCAACACATCAGATTTCCTGGGGGGATTCCTTTTTAATTATCACACTTGTCACCCTTTCATCTAGCTACTGGCATCACAGAAAACCTCACATTGGAGTCTGATTATTTTGGTGATTTAAAAAGTCTTCATCAGACCCTCATTTCAATGAAGCACTGCAAACTCATTAGGCTGAGAATCAGCCCGAGTTTCCAATTAGTTTTTACAGACTTTCTTATTTGGCAGAGTTGGTTTTATTTTGCTTGAAAGTAAGTCTATAGCTCATTATTTTTATAACACAAAAAAAATTGCTTGGGATATAAAGCAGCATTAAATCTAAATATGCACACTTAGGATTCTTCAGGACTCTAAATAAACAGCAGACTGTGTAAAATAACTTACTGCAAAATCATTTAAATACCTAAAAGGGGATATTATGCAAGATAATTTGTCTAAAGCCAACAAACTTCTAAAATATACAAGACTGATAGAGGAATTGGCTTACCTAATGCTATCTGTAACAACTACTGCTTTTATTTTAATGGCTGCTAATAATGTTCATATTTTTTAATTCTTGTACATTAAACATTTATGTACGATATGCAAAGACAGACTTATTTGTTTTCATTGTCTTCATTGATATGATAGAAATTTCCATTCATCTAAAAATGTAGCAATATAACATTATTTCAGCTCATACTTTTGCTTCAAATCAGATTACCACCTGTGGAGTAACCAAGCCAGAAATTGTTCTCTTGATCTTCATCATTGGCCTTCTCCTCTGCATTTAGCTCATTTTTTTTACAGACAAAAGAGACTGTTTGAAAAATTTCTAAATTCTTTCCCCTGAGAAGTTATTTTTTTTTTAAATAGTCCTCTCCTTTCATCAGAGCACATCTAAAACTGCAAAGCTTCCTGAAAAGATCCAGACAACATTCTGGTGATTTCTTTAACTTGCACATTCCCCATCCACTTCACAAACTCTACTCAGACTTCTTTCTACCTGTTGTTTTTTAAAAATATGTATTTATTTTTAGGGGTTTTGCTTTCATTATTCAATAACAAGAATAACACAGTAAGTGTTAACTTGATTAGCTCTTCTGCTTTGAGGCACTTTGCAAACTTCATGCACTCACACCAAGAGAAACTGCAGTAGGGATGGCAGCTGGAAACTAGAAAATCTTGCCTTGAAATTCTGCTAGCTTATTCTGCTAGCTTGAAGGAGTTCTACTTTCTCTCTTTCTTTTGAAATTTGAAGGAAGGAGTTATTTTTACCCCCTGAATATTTCTTCTAACATAAACTCATTTTCCTTAAGAGTCAGGCTAAAATGCCTTTGTAATCATAAACATGTAGCTAAATTGCTTTACAGACTGGCAAAAATGAAATAAACAGCTCAATCAACTAGTTAGCACATAATTTAAAGTTAGTTTTGAAAATTAGCCAAGCCTTGGCAGAATTTTTTTCCTAACAGTTCTGAAATATACTTCACTATACTTTTTGGAACCATTTAAAAGACAGGGTAATTGAACTGTTTTATCATTTACTGACAAGGCTACAATAGCCTGTAATGTTATTAGGTGAAGTATATCAGAGAGAGTATACTAAATGTAATGAACCATAAAAGGTTTACATCTAACCTGTAGTGCTTTTGAAATATTTTAATTTTTCCAGTTCCTGAATTTATTATTTCTTTGTATGTTTGGAATTTTTTTAATTTATTGGATGTGTCTCAGTAGAGTGTGAATTAGCTGGCAATCCATTATTTAATGAACGAAACAGCAACATATGTTCAGGGAGCTTAAATCAGTTTATTTAAAAATTCTGTGGGTATGCTACTGCTCAATTACAAACCACTCTGTGATTATTTTTTAAGCATGCTTAGAAATATAGAATGGTTTGGGCTGGAAGGGACCTTAAAGATCATGTAGTTTCAAGCCCCCTGTTGTGGACAGGGACACCTTCCACTCTCTCAGGCTGCTCCAAGCTCCATCCATCCTGGCCATGGATACTCCCAGGGATAGCCACAGCTGCTCTGGGGGCAACCTGTGCCAGGGCCTCCCCACCCTCACAGGGAAGAATTTCCCAATATCTGATGTAAGTCTGCTCCCTGTCAATTTAAATCCATTCCTCCTATCACTGCATGCCCTTGTCAAAAGTCCCTCTCATGCTCTTATAACCCCTTCATGTACTGGAAAGCTCTGCAAGGTCTCTGTGTTCTGCACAGGAGCAGTAAGGACTGCTTATGATGGCAGCACTTGCTTTTCTTAATGTTTTTACATTAAAAGCTAAACTTGTCCTATAAGACCTAAGTAACTATATTTTATAAACACTCATACTGGACCTCATTCTAGGAAACTTTAAAAAAAATGTAATTACCCAGTTTTGACAGAAATTACCAGAGAAAAAAGGAACAATGGGACCATCACCAGCATATCTTTCTTTAAAACATTATTGTTTTTACAGAAGTGCATGTTTTATACTTCTTTAATTCTGATTAATACAGTCTCTTATAGTACAGAACTAAACTTGCCTAAAATTCCTTATGGAGTCCATATTTATTTAGGTAGACTAACATGAACCTGGGATTTTCCCATAATTTAATTTACACTTTCAATTAATTTCTAACAAATGCTGTATAACTTGTCTGCTAGAAAATCTTCACAAGTCAAATAGTATAATTAGACTTTATTACCTGCATATGATATCAAGTGTTAATGCTTTAAAACCCTTAGCACAAGGTATTTTCATCATCAAGACTTCTGCATTTGCCATTTATTTTCCATTATCACTGCACATCAGGATCGTAACACTGCTGAGCTCCATTTCTGGTAAAACTTCCATTAGTGGCAGGACACAAGTGAAAGAAAATACTAGAGATCTCAGTGTTTTCAAAAATAATTTTTAAGCGTCTTGAAAGGGTCTGTGCAGACAACTACTTCTTGACTCAGCAGCAGAAAGATGTGGGAGAATTTTATCAGGCAATAGAATGGAGGTTAGAACTCATTAGAGAAGGAAAGGCAGTGATTTCTCTCCAGGGAACAATCACATGGCCATCTTTTCCAATTTTCTGGATAGGATGCATTTAATAATATTCTGTCTTTCAGCACTCCAAAAATACTGCCATCTGTTTTCTTTGTACTGTATACTTAACTTGTCGGCTTTACTTTGCACAACTCTTGAAATAAGACTGATATACTTGTTTTTTAAGGTGTGCATGGGGGAATGTTTCTGCTTCTTCTGATAACAGAAATGTTAATACACTCAAGCCAAAAGAAGGGCTTCTGGGCCCAAAGCTAACAGAAATGTTAATATACTCAAGCCAAAAGAAGGGTTTCTGGGCCCAAAGCTAACTCTTTTTTTCTCTGCAGCTGTATCAGCTGGTGCATTGAAAGACATTACCTTTCCTGACAAACTTTGCCTCACTTTAGAGGCACTTATATATGTACAGCATTAGAGCTACAACAGCACTATCCTCCTTAATTAACTCCATCACTCAGTGTTTTAACTCGGGAGCCTGACTGCTGAAGTAGAATAATTTTGGTCATAAACACTGCACTCTAAAATGTCCCTCTCTGTGTTGTAGTTTGTAACCTGAAACAAGTTTCAGGTTATAGTGCTGCGTACTGTGGGTGAGATGCAAGGTTTAAATGTTATCATACAGAAGCACCTGACAATATAAACATGCCGATGTGTGTTCATATAAAATTAATATTGCCAGAGGGGAATGAAGAGCAACAGTTCCTGAGGTGCTTTTATTCTACTGAACTGCCTGAATTACAGCTTTGTTCTATGGTACTTCTTCACATAGCTGCTAAATTCTAATGTGCTCTATGTATAATATTTATGTGAAAAACATTCCATTTATGTGAAATGCTCACATTTATGTCAATTAATTTGAAAAATTTGCAATGAAACTACTACTCACTCCCTTCCCTCTCCTTCATTGCAGGTGGTACATCTGCCAGATTTTAATACCCATCCAGCTGAGACAGGACTCTCTTAAATCACTGCAGTCTGTGCCAACACAAGACAGGCCCCTTGGTGGCTGAGTCACAGAGGTCAAGGACAAAATGTGAAGGGAGAAGAAAAGCAGCACTCCAGTTCTGATGGAGTCTGAGGGAACAGCCTAAACAACCAGCTCAGGCTTCCAGTGGTTTGTTTAGCAGATCAAGCAGCTGCTGGTACAATTAACATCACACAGCATTCAAAGGACAGAGTGAAGATTGACAGCTCCCAGCCAGCTTAAAGGTGGTATTTTCAGGAGAATGTGTAATTCCTGCCATTACTTAAAAGTGGTGGGTTCAGTCAATATCACAAGTTGTAACTTCTATCAGTGGGAACTCACAGGGGATAGTACAATCACTATTCTGAAACTCTGAACAAAGTGGGAGAGATTATAGCTTACAGAGTAAGCCTATCATCTAGGTTTGCAAAAGACAGGCACTTAGAAGTAGCCTGGCAGCAAATTTTTGATGACCTTAGAGGTGAACAGATTTTGATTAAAGAGCAGTTTATGATTGGTAAAATAGGTTGCGGGCAGTCATGGCTATAAAAATTAATGTTTCTGCAGTTATTGATGGTTTTGGTGGTGAAAAATATTCAAGTTTTGGCCCTTGTGTTATTAAATTCATTAGCTGTGAGGGCTTTCTGAAAGGGATCTATGGGTAATGGAATTAGCAGCTATAAATCATATTGAAATACACTGTGTACTCAGCCCAATAGGTCAGTGGAAGTATCATGAATACAGACATATTAAACCACTTTGTCACCCCCCTGCCTGCCTCTTACCTGCTTCATCTGTGCTCCTGTTATTTTGCAACATTTTCAGGGAAAAAAGACTGCTTGAGGACATTCCCTGCTACAGACCCAAACAACATAAAGCCCTGCAGCATTTGAGCTTGCTGCCCTGTCAGGGCTGAGGGGAAGACTCCTCCCCTTTTAGTACTTGCCTCCTTTGGGAGGGGGACAGTGACACCAGTTCACCAAAGTACAGAATCCTCCTCAGCTTAAAGCCCAGCCATCAGACACTTCAGTTTGTTGATACATATTTTTGCTAACATAGACCATTCTGTGGCTCTACAGAAATATGATAAGCTCCAAGTCATGGTTAAACCTGCCAGTTACACCAGGACCCAAACTTCAGCCCTGATGGGCTCTGAAATTACTGGGGGCAAGATCTGTATTGTAGCTATCTGCACTAAGACAGAGCTGGTGCTTTGTTGGCAGCACTGCAAGCTTACTCTACATTTACTGCAAGGTGGAAGCACCTGAACATTCTCACTTCAAGGATGAACCATACTCCAGTTTCTCCCACCTGGCTATATAAAAGCTTTTCTCAGGGTATCTATCTGCACTCCAGATTATCCTGTCAAAACCAGACACCCAGAATGTGTCCTGAACATGGTTTTGCAGAGTGTAATTGGAAATCCTACATCTATTTTTACGATCAATATCAAGTGCAGATGTAGAAGCTTGAGGCTCTTCTGGACCATTTGGGACTTGACTCTACCCACATCTATTTACTTAATTTTTAAGACAAACTTTTGTAGAAAGATACTAATCAGGGAACATCAACAGAAAATATATAGACTAGTGCCTATATTTGTAATATTCTGAAGAATATGTTTATAGCTTAAAGAGTAAAAATAGTATCTCTTGTATTCAATAAATTCCATATACTTTATTATGGATTTCATCTTGACATTAAATTGCTTGATATGAGCATCTTTACATATATTTACAGAGACTGTTATAGGAAGTATTAAAAAAAAAAAATCACTTATCTATGGTTATATAATAACCTGTGTAGGGTGAGAAAAAGCTGTTAAATGCCTCCATAATATGTAAACATACATACAAATGTGGCTCTATATGCACATCAGCCTCAAATTTGTCAATGAAGTTGTCAATGCACCACAGCAATGCTGGGGCTGTCTAAATGGCTGTGAAGGAGCAGGAAGCAGGGAAGTAGAAGACTTCTTGCTCAAAGATGGCTGTTCAGGACAAACATCCTTTCCCCTAAAAAGCTTATCCAGAATTCACTGGGTGGCAACTGATTATAAATATGTATCCCCTGTACTGGCTCTGTAGAGATGAATTCTGGTACACTCCCTGAGATTAAGTTTTGAAGAGATTCTTCTTTCTCTGTAGACTGTATAGCATAGCAGAGTTGTTCCTACAATTTCCTGCTTGTCATTTTGGATATCAGAGAGAAATCTTTATAGAGAACCAGGCTATCAATCAGGAAAATAAAGGGCTTTTGGTGAAACCAGTAATGCTTTTATCTGTCTCTTCCTGAATGGCTGCACCTACATTCAAATTTGTTATGGGAATTAGGAATGTGATCACCCACTCCTCCCCAGTCAAGAAGAGATTTCTACTTCATTTTAGTGGAATTTAGTTTTAGCCACATTTAATAAATTGACAAGCAGCAAGCACATGTGCTTCATACTGGTCAAGAAATATCATTGACAGCATTTAAAAAAATAAAATCCAAGTACATGTGTCCCTTCCTATCCTTTCATCAGAGCAGTCTGACCTATAAACCAATTTGCAAATAAAACATAAATTAGGATAGGACAGATTTTTCTCAGCAACCTTATTAGTTCCCTGTTGACCAAGGTAGAGAGCTCACAGGAAATCAGAGACTGTTTCCTTCAACTTCACTTACATTCTACTTCACAAACTTTACTTGAAAAATTTCTTAGAGAAAAGTTATTTAAGACAAATTACTGTTTTATAACATATATTGTCCTTCTGAAGTTTTGCTTTAGAAGAGAAACATATTTTTAAATGAACATTAATTTCAATTATCTGTTAATTATCTATTTAAAGAGTGAAATACTGTTTTTAAAAAGGGAAACAATTTTTTTTTTAAAGGAAGAAGAATGGTAAACTTAGCTGTAGGATAGTTAGCATCATTTTTTTCCTGATAACCCTTAGAATTACAAGGGACCATTTAAGGAGGCTGCATGTAACTGTCAGATAGCATAATAGGAGGCCATTTGTTGCTCACCAAATGATTTTACATGGTGTCTAAATTACACTATATTAGTTAAAGGATATACCTCAGTGAAGAATTAGCTGATTGACTACTCCTGCCTTTTGTCCCTGGAGGAAGTTTACAAGTTCTTGTCCCTCTCAATGCCCAAATAATACAAATACTTCTACAAAAAGATCTATACCTGCATTGATGTTTGCTAACATTTTATTTAGGAATGCTGACGCTTCTCCTATAGTCCTGAGCTGGCTGGGAGGAGAGGCAATTGAACATGTGTAACTGATGGTAAACAGCAAATCCATTATATTTCAAAGAAAACCCAAACTTCCGTAGGGAAAGACAAAATAACAACACAGAAGCAGGTAACATAATGCCTGAAAACGAATATGAGACAAGGCCACAGCTTTCAAAGCAGTCTCTCTGAAGCATATTTGGGCATTTAGAAGCAAGCAAGCACGTGCATTTTCTGAAATACCAACATGCTTTAACCTCTCCACTAAACTGGGGATTATGCCCTGATTCCACAGAATTATTCAACACTTTTAACTCCACCCTCGTGCCTGTTGTTAGCAGCCCTGCACTCTCTGAACCATCTGCAGCTCTGAGCAGAGCATCTATCAAGCACCAACAAGGCCACTGCTGCAGAGGCACATTCAGCTGGTTACCTTCAGCCTGGAAGGCTCAACAAGCTATACCTTCTAGTCTGGCTCAGCTTGCAAAGAAATCTAGTGCAACTCAAAATTAACAAAGATTACATTATTTTACAGCATCAACAGGCTATAAAAGTTCTTTGTGACCATATCCTCAGTTCACCTCACAAGACATTTCTTTGTGTTTCACTCAAAGCTTATCTATATACAGTTATTTAAACTCATTGTAAATAAGACACACATTTTTGAATATTACTAGAAATTACATCTATAAAATACTGAATAAAACCTTCAAAACAAATGCATAAAGAAGTATCAAGGGAAAAATACTTTTTCATATGAATCTACCCAACAAAGTATTTTAATGAGCGCAGATCTATTAAGAGAATTCTCAGGATACCGTAATTATTATTCATTTTCTAGAATTGTTTCACCATGAAGCTTTATGCTACTATGGGGACTTTAATGTTTATGTTTTGTGACGGCTGCGTTGACTATTAAAAAGCAATTTGGCTGACATTTTAAGTCTTTTGTTGCCAGTTTTAATTGGATTGTTCACCAAGCATCAACTCCCCCGTTAACTGCAAAAATTACAGGCCGACGTCAGTTTATAGTAATGACTGTTTAATGATTTTATGCTTTCAGTATGCCAGCTTCATACAGATGCATGCATGATTAGTTTCATATCAAGACCTGTAATTAAATAATTGAAACCTCAACAAAAGAAAACATCAAATGGGAAGACATCCTTAATGAAGACTCCAAGATTTATCAAAACACTCATTCCAAATAAAAAATAATTAATATTTTGAGGTCAAACAGTGCAAGAGTTCAGGCTAAGGCAAAAACTTCTCTCAATCTGTCCTACAGAAGAAATTTCCCTTTAACTGAGTCTAAGTCTGAGAGCTTGATGCAGTAAATACTTGCACACCATTCTGAAACCTAACTCCAAATTATTCAGAACTCATTATTAGCTATTTTTGTTTACTTTCCAGACTAGGTGAAGCTGCTTTTATAATAATAATTATATGATATAAAAATAATTACACCTCAACTGAAACTTACAGTACTTACAACCAAAGAAAAACAAGCCCACTAACTTCTCAGTAATTCAGGTTCTTGACAGAAAACAGATTATTAGTCTTTGTTCAGCTCTGAATCCTATGCCAAACTCCCACATATTTCAGAATTTCAAACAGAGAAAAAATGGCTTTTAGAAGAAAACTCTTTGAAAGTGTGAAATATCCATGAAAATAAAGCCAGAACAAAGACTCACAAAGCAGGGCCAGCACTGCACAGGCAGCAAGTGCCTCCTCATAGTGCTGAGAGAATTTCACACCTGTTGGCCACCTGGCATGGCTGGAAACTTCCTGCAGGCAGCTCAACATTTGAATTTTGAAACGAACTTGGTATTTCACACATTTTTATACTTACGAAGTCCAGGGAAAAAAATTAATGACCAAGGGCTTTCATTGTCTTAATCACAACAGTGCACATCTGCATTAGAAAATTTAGGATATGGCTCCTCTTTAAACTGAGGCCATATATTTATGGATTCCGATTAATTTTACACCTCTAAGGTCAAACATCAGACTTTATTGTGTTACACAGTTAGTATTCAGGCAAATTTCAGCAATTTACAGCAACTTCAAAGAACTCAGGTTAATCTGTTTCAGGCTTGACTTTTATAGACTATAGTCACCTGGTACAAAATATTAACCTACTGGAAAGTCAATAGGGTTTTAAGGCTGCTTCATTTTTATGTACAAAAAGCTGTATGCCTCACAGAATCATTCACTCTCCTTTTATTGTCAGGATGATGGCTTAAAACCTGTTGTGACCAAACACCTGAGCAGAGGGCTTTATTTGAAATATTTAGAGGTAAATTTAGGGCCCATCTCTTTTTCCAGTTACAACAGTATGATATGGGATTAATTCCATTGACTTCAATCATGTTATTCTGCCTTGGTTTGCTAGATGTAACCACAGAAGAAAACAGCCCAACTTTTAGAGGGCGTATCTACTTTTAATATGTTTAGAAACAGAAAATTTGCCACTTCAAAATATCAGCTGTGCAACAATGAACAGTTCTATTCCAGGAACAGGGTTATTGTATTTGTAATTTAGAAAGGAATGAAGCACTGAACCAGTAAAATACAGGTTGGCACAAACGTACTTCAATTCGTAAAATAAGAAGCTCCAGCAGAGGAATGTGAATGGACCGTACATCAGAAGATGAAAACTCACATTGGCAAAGGCAAAGTACCTCAAACTGATTGCTGAGATCTAAATTAACTCCAAGTCCAGAAAATGGCCCTGGGTATGTCTGCTGTTGCTCAATGAAAATTTCTTTTCTATGTACAGGATAAGTAAAAGAATGTAGCAGCATGGAAAATAAAGTAAAATGGACAGAAAGTAAAAAGGCAAGTAGTGTTAAATCCTCACATACACATCTTGTAGAATAATTTGTTCTATTCTTGACGTGGTTTTTCAGAAAAAAATTGGTGAAAATAGAAGGGATTTTACAAACAGATGAGTAGATTAGTGATGTTTCACTAAACAGATTATGTAATCTAAAGGGAAGCAAAATGTAAATGATAGAGAAACATCACCATTAACTCAGGTACACAACTATTTATACTCAGAATAAAAGCACAGTGTATCACTAAATGAAACTGTTAGGACAGAAATTTAAAACTAATAATAAGGAATACTCTGGAGTGCGTTTTGTTTGTTTTAACAACAAATTTAACCTATAAACTTGTTGCTACTAACAGTCATTGAGAGGAGAAGGTTGCAAATATTTTATGTGTAGAATTTTATACAGATAATTATTTACATAGAGTAAACACACAGTATACACAAAAATCTCAGTTTATATAAATTTAAACCCTACATATGAAAAACAGGTATATATGTGTGTAGATATGTAACATACATGTATATATTTTACACACACAGAAAGTCTCCTCTGAATTTCCAATGGAAAGAACAGAAGTTAGGTTGACATTTCCTCAGTTCATTTACAAAACTAAATTTTTGTAATCTTGAAGGATTTCATTTTAGAACATTATTCAAATAGCATGGAGCAAAACTGCACTCACTGACTGCTTCCTGCTCCAGCCAGAGAACCTCATCCAAATTCCAGCCATTGGTGAATTTCTTCCTATGTGATCAGGTCATCACTAGTTTAGTCAGAAGACATTTAGGGAAAACAAGGAGCGTGTAATTTACTCAGCCAACTGGTGAAATAAGTTTAAGGCAATCCTTCTGATGGCTGAAAAAGAAATGAATGGATCTGCCTTGAAGTCATGTATCACCAGTAATGCAAAAGTTAAAAGCTAAAGAAAAATAGTTAATTTACAGATCTCAGAGTGAGCTGGGAACAGCAACACTTGAACAGCAATTTGAAACTTAACACATGACTTTCTGTACAGAACAGAATAGCCTCCTTCTAATCCTCATACTGGTGTTTGAATTCTAATTTTGATGTCTCCTTGCAGTCTTTTGAAATACATGACTCTTAGCAAAATCTCATACAGATTTTGTGAGCAGTACAAATGGGACTCCTGCTCTTCAAACTGAATGATGCAATAACCAAGTAACAAAGCACCCTCTGCCAAACTCATAGCACTGAGGAACAGAATAACCAAAGAAACTGAGATAGAGCAACTAGTTCTGTTCTTTGTACTGTGCTTTATCCACCTGCCTTCCCTTACTATGGAACATCCAGACTGAATGCAAATAAAGCAAACGTAACAGGGAAGTGAAGGAAGTAGTTGGGAATAATACGTGCAACAGTTACCTTTTACCAAAGAGGATGGACAAAATGGATGAAGATCTGTAGGCAGTTTTAGCTTGTAAAATTTCATAATGTTCTTTTAAAAGTAATTATTAGAGCTGAGTTTCAGCATTCAGCTGAAATGGAACTTTTCAGAATTTCACGTTAAGTAGAAATTAGGAAAGAAAAAAAAATCATACACATCAAAAATGAGACATCTGCTCAAACACAGCTTTCCTTCTCCTCCTCCACTTGGTCTTTTACAATCTTATATTGAAGAAAAAGCAACACACCATATATCTATCAAAATGAAGCATACCCTACTGCAGAAAAAAATACATGGTTGAAAAATGTTCGTGTAAAAAATGTCAGTGAATTGGTTCCAGCTGAAAAATGAAGAACTGAGTGTAAAGACAGAATCTAAGCCAGCTGTATGGTAGTTCTTAGTCCAAATTCAGATGAAAATTTTGCCTAACATAGGAGGGAACATCAGATGGCTGCAGAGACACTTCCAGGCTAGTTTACAATCTGCAGTGATCTCAAAAGATCTAATTCTGTCCTGTTGATTAGACAGGAAAAAAGAGGGAAGGGAGGAATCTGTCACCAGCTCAGTTCTGCAGTGCATGTGCCAGTGCCCAGACTCACTCTGCGAGCTGCAAAACACCGGCGCTGGTCCCAAAGAGCCTGTGCAGAAAGAACATCTGCTGAGCTAAAATTCATCTCATGGGAGTATCTTTGCCATTTGATAGAACAATATGATTATATTGCTACATCATCTGTATTAAAAGCACTGCTGCACACACGTGACAGCATAGCTAATGCAAAAATGTTTACTTCATGAGACCAAACTAAATGACAGTAACTGTAGTTGGCATTTATGGTATTGATCGAGCTCCAACATTAATACAAAGTAACCTGTTTGGGAAGTTTATTCATCTACTGATTAGTGATTCATCCCCTTCCAGATGATCCCTGAGGATGACAGCATTGTTTATGTTTGCATTCATCTTCATTGTGAAGCATTTGCTTCATTTCACATGCAGTAAAGGCAGGGCTAAAATTATCGTGGCTTAACTATACAAAACTAAACACGTCATCCTGCTTTCAAAATGACTATTTCCCTACAGAAAACCCCTTGCAATCCCATAGCAACAGCAAAGACCTCCATATCTCCTCATAAAAGCTCCCCAACAGGCACTAGGCAAAGACAAGGCTGCTCTATTAGGTTGTACTATTAAGAGAATGGCTGCTGTTAAAGCGAATGACGTTGTCCACATTATCACTGAATATGCATAATCACCTGGAAAATTTCCAGAACAGATTTTTTGAGTTATAAAAACATTCTGAACCTGGAATGCCACAGATTCCAGCAGGACTGCAAGAAGCTACTATTGGAAGTACACAGAGAGCACAAACACAAGTGGTCCTTATGTGTACCAAAAATAGGTGGCAAGCTCCTATCATTAAAGTCAATGATGCTCCCCACCCAAAAGCAGGAATGGAATAGCATAAATGGAGTCAGACACTGTCTTACTCTCCTTTCATGTAAGCTAGGTGAATGCAAGGGAACTGCCAAGTGCACTCACTTGATGGGAATAGTAACACATTCCTTCTGTCTCACAGTCTCTGCTGATGATTCCACTGGTGCAATGAAGCCCTTTATTTTCTGTCCCAAGTCCTTACTGTCAAGCAAAACTGAGCAATGAATGGGGATCCAGTTCAGCTGAGAGCAGTATTTGATTTAATATTCCTATAACACTTTGAACATAAAAATGCACTATAGAAGTGCTAAGTCTTATTAAGCTTGGCAATAGTGAATGTAGGGTGACAAGTTTCCTGAGACTTGACAGTATGGCTCACCAGACTCCAATGCATGCAGGCACAACCAGGCAGTGCAGAGAACACTTAAGGGTAGACAGCAGAGGAAACACGACTCTTCATAAATCTAGAAAGCCAATCTTTACAGCTTTCATCTGAGCATGGGAGGCTCAGCTTTGATTATTTATATGCAGTGAAGTAGCTTACAAGAGATTAGAGAGAGTGAGGAAGGGAGAAGACTAATTGTGTACCAGGTATGAGGGTATCATTTGCAACCCTCTTCCTCACCATTATCTGACTTTCCAGGTGAGTATCTTGACAACTGCCTTTCCTGTGTGGGTCTCTTGCTCCGATGAGGAGCTTTCCCTACAAACAGAGATCTCTTCTTTGGGGAAATGTCACTGGCACTGACACATTTCCTGAAATGTCTGGGTTTCAGCACACATTCAAAGAAATGAGATTTTACATTTTAAAGGTTTACCATAAAGATGCAGGCAACACTTAAAGCAAGGCAGAAGTCAGGGAGACAGATTTCTCTGCCATGGACCGCCCTGTGAAGTCAGGGAGCTGTTCTGACGAGGCACAAGGGCTCCTGCACAGTGCTGGGCTGGTGCCTGGGGCAGTGTGTCTGCCCTGACCAACGTGTCACCAGTGCTCTGGTCATTTATTCCTTTACCTGCCAAGCCAAGTAAACAAAACATAGCCTAAATATAGCCAGTGGGGGCCTCTTGTTGATTGCAGCAGGAACTCGGTAAAACTCTGCGCATAACTTCAGTCCATTTGAATAACCAATTTACCTTTTTTTTCACCTACAAGAGAAAAACTGCATGGATTCTGAATATATGCACATACCCCTGATGCTATAGAAACAGTCTAATTCTACTCTATAGCCCAATAAAAGACAAGATACCTGGTAATCTACCTCTTTGTGAAGCAGTACTTCTCATCTCATACAGGAGAGATAAGGGACAGCATGGAATGCTGAAAGGACAGCACTTTATCCCTTTGTTTGAAAATCTTCAATAGATGGCATTTTTTTTAAAAAATAAAATATTAAACGAGTTCTATTCAAATGCAGCAAGAAAGAAAACGGTGCCTAGTCCAGGCTGGGCACAGTGACCTGCCCTAGTTTGTCACTTGAACAAAGGCATAAAAGCAAATGATAAATTTCCATTTTGTTATACAATATTTCATTAGGGAGCTAATTAAACAAGCTCTGCTCAAACACAGCATATAAACAATTTTATACTGGAAGGGGAGCATTTCTCAGAAGATATTAGCTGATAGCACTAATATAAATGATTTAATTTTTTCTTCTTTTCTCAACAGTTATGAACAAAAAGCTTTTTTCCCCATTACCTCATCCCAAGTAGTTTTGCAAATCAAGCCCATGTTCGCATTCATGCTGTCACTGATAATGGATCTTGTGTCAAATAAGAAGAGAGTAAAGGACCTGATAATAAGTGCAATTATAAAACATCAAAAATGGTAGATCAAAGTGGATTTCCTTTATTCCACTGTGTACAGTCACTTCAGAGCTTTTCAATGTTCCTGTCAGGCGGTCCTGACAGGATGTATTAATTTTCTCCATTATCCTAGCAACAAGTATGGCACACTTCAGAAAGCAGCTGACAAATGCAGCTTCTCATTATTACTCTGTCTTACTTTTATTCATTTTGTTTATAAAAACACTTTTAAAATCCCCTTCTCCTGAGATTCTCAGGCATGATGATAGCCATCAAATGGCTGATAACCTTGTGATAAACAAAATTCAGGGACAGTGTCTCAAGCCTTCCAAGTACTGAGACTTCAAAAAAGGACTGAAATTTAAAGCCTTCAAAAATTTCAATTCTATAGAGCTCACATTAAACAAGCTTGAAAACCCTACCTAAATATTGCTTTTTAATTCATTTTGGAAGACTATAAATTTTCTGCATATTTAATAAGTTCTGGATGAGAATTTATTGTATAGATTGGCAATTTAACATACAAATTGCCTCTGGAAAAAAAAAATGCTCAGGATTTAAGCAAACTAGCTCAGCTTCATCTTTCCTGCCTCAGCCCCATGGGTATACCATGACTCAACTCCTGGTGTGGCTGCTCAGGTTTATCACTTCAACAATAGTCAGAAGCTTCTGAAATGAAACATGCATGACAAGAAAATAGCTCTACAGCATTTTCCCACAGGAAGAAATTAGGAGAGAGGCTTTGAGCTGGTGGTCTCTTCAATAAACTCTGCTATCACTTCCCAACATTCAGGTTTGTGGGTGTGTTTGCTTTTGAGCTGATCACAAAATGCTGCAGCTGGTATTGGCAATATACAAAGGAACACAGACTCCAACACTAAGAAAACAAAATACAGATCAAGCAAATTGCACAATATAAACAAGTGCACGCAAAATTAAGTCCTGAAGCAATACATTGTCGTATAAAATTGCATATCCTTGCTGAAGCGAGTAAACCATGACAATTTGCACTAAGTGAGGAGATAATATTCACACAAAACCCTAAAAACTACTCTATCTGAGATGCAGAATTTCATAGGATAAAATCTACTCTAAGCATGCATGCTAATGTGAAGTGCCATTTCAAAAAGTATACAATGTTATTCTGAATTTAGAGTATACTTGACTAGTACTGACTTTCATGACCAGTTTGAAAAATAAATCTAAATTCATTAATTCAATTGACTATGACATGGCACTACACGGTGGAAATAAACTGAGGAACTACACCATGCTGCCATCACAAAGAGAATCTGTCTTAAATATCAGCATAAAAGCGGATGCAGCAGTTTCATATCCTATCATAAGAATATTACGGCAATGATGCGTAGAAGTGATTTACATCTTCATTACTTCTAGGCTGCAAGAATTGCTATTGCAAGTACTTTGCAGAGTCATTTGCTAACATTTAAGCAAGTTATGATTAATGCAATTTGAGTAGAATACATATTGGACAGATAGATTATAGTCCTGCTGACACTGTATGTACAATAATTAGTGCTGTGACAACAGCTAATTATTTATAATTTTAAAGCTTAAGGATTTTATCCATAAATATTGTGGTTGAAGTTAATAGATCTTTCCATAGCCAAAACAAGGTGACAGAAATTATGCATTAAATAAATGAACGATTTCTTATCAATATTTAAAACTAATGGAATGCCAATCAATAACATCTCTAGACATTTAAAGCACTGCTGCAAATTATTACTGCCAAAATTAGTATACAAAGCACCCACATCTCATCCCCCTTGCTGTGCTGTGCAACACAATTAAACTTATTAAAAGACAATTAAAAACATAGAAACTACCTCCTTAAAATTCAAGAGAACTAAGATATCAGTATGAAACACTGCTCCAGCTGTATGAAAGACCATCTGTCTGTGTAAGAACTGGAGTGAAAAAACAGATTCTCACATGGAATCCAAAGGAATTACTTCATTGATTTCAATATTGCTACTCTAGAAGAGCATACCCAAATTGTCCAGCCTGCAGTCAGCAGCAGGACCTGACTTACTTGCAAAAGGCCAAAGCACTGTTCTGTACAGAATGAACACAAACACCTAAGAATTCAGGTATCAGAATGCCAAGGAAACTGTGAGGAGTTCACTCATGAAGCACCGTGTGGTCTTTTTCAGAGTGGAAGTTCTGACTTTGAAATATTCCAGTAAGATTGAAACTCTAGAAAAGAGATTTGAAAGACCTTATGGTGATGTGGTTGGGATGGGGGAAGGAAAAAATATGTTTTGCTGACACATTAAGATGATGCACAACTTGCAGCAATCCCGAACGGGCAATGAAGGACCTATTCCAATATACATGGCACTTTTCAGCTACCTATGCCCCAGGTATAATTTGAGAGGAGAGAACAGCACTGAAGTGACTGCTGCAAGCATTAGTGCCCACTTTTCCTACTCCTGCAAACTCCATTAATCAATGAGCAACTGATTTGTGCACAAACAATAGCTACTGGCAATAGCAGTGCATAGCAAGGGCAGGCAGCCCACCACAGGGCTAAGAGGTGGGCCTGAGCTGCTGCCAAACTGTGTGATCAAATCCAATATTCCAATGATCAACTCAATGAGGCACTGAACACCATATAGGGATGCAAACAGCAATTATGCCTGAATTGTACAGAAGTAATGACTAAATCTCCAAAAAAACAAGGTATAGCTCTAAATGATGAAATTTTCTTAAGCCCTTTTATCCATTTCCCTGTGAGTGCCTTTAGGCCCAATGGAAATAATTTCATGCTTTCCCATGACTGAGGAACACTATTTTACTTGAAACAAAAGCTGAAATCCTCACATCACCCTGTCAGCACTGCCTCCCAACACGCTCTCAGGGAAGCAGGCAAAGCTCGGCCGGCAGAACCTTGGGTGTGCTCATTGTTCTCTGGGATTGGAGCAGCATACTGATTTTCTTTCAGTTCTTCCACTTTTCCAGCATTACAAAGCATTAATAATTGATGTTTCATTGATTTGATTATTTTCTTTAGAAAGCTGTCCAGTTCCTCCACAGCTCAGAGCTGCAGAATGCTCTCAGAGGCATTCACATTTATCAGTATTTCTCTGACTCACTCAATATCAGTTTATTAGCCTTAATTTGTACCTTTGTGTTTAACATCAAGGAAGTTGCTTTTTGATTGACTCTGAAGAAACAACCCTTAAAAACACAAACTGAAACAAAAGCTTTCCCAGCAGAACAATTTTTAAAACTTAATGATACTTGAACAAACTTCTTGGTTTCATTACTTGGGTAGCAACTGCTCAGTGCAGCAAAGAAGCCGTTTCTAATAGAAGAATCATATCCCCAGCTCCTTTAAGTGCTTTTGGTATCAGATTAAATATTAATACAAAACAAACTGTGCTGTTCAACTATTTTTTTGCATTACTATTCTGTGAAGGATCACACAATGAAGCAGATATAAGACTGATGTCAATATTAAACGTACTTAGCTTTTCTTTAAAGTCAATGTGTCAATTTACACAAACAGAAAGGTACTCATCTTGCAGCACTTGGGATTTTCTTGAACATCTGCATCTCAGAATCATCATGAGATGGAAGAACTGGTCAGAAATGCACTGAGGCTGATTTACATTGAGAACAGAAGAACCTAAGAAAGCAGTGAGACAACTAAGCCTCCCCATTAGTTTATGAAGAGATCTGAAAAGACAGAAGAAGTAGTCTTAATTTCTAGGTACATTAAAAAAGAGAGAAAACAGTTAGTACAAAAGATTCACATTTTACTTGTCACTACATTCCTGCCACAAACATGTATAAATGCAAAGAGTACTACAAATACCGTATTCTGTTTTATTTAGAATTCACTGTATTTTGTCTCATAGGCAGAGAATGATGAAGAACCAACTGTTTTGTTTTTTTTTTTCCAGATACTTAAAATATCTCTCAACAGCATGCACTTGAAGAAGTAGCAAGATTTCCTGTCACAAGTGGAAAGTGAGACTCAGTCCCAGCTATTGCTGGGGAAGGAAGAGTAGGGAAGAGCTCTCTGCCAATGGAAGGGGGTTACCAAAGAACTCAGATCTATGAGGGACTCCAAGATCAATGCAGAAGCTCAGGCTTCTGTGGAAATGTAGTCCAAGTAGAGTACCTGACATAAATTTTAGGCCCACTAATTAGGGTATAATTAATATTAGCTTGCCTTAAGCCCAAATGGAAGCATGCAGAAGTACATGTAACCAACAGAAGTAACAGCTCCACACCGAATACAAGCATTTTATTAACACATGTGGGCAATACAATCAAAAAGACAGACACTATGACTGATGCTCAGATGTCACAGGAAAACATGTAATTAGTACCCAAGTAACAGAATTTACAAGGTAAAGGAGGGTATATGCACTAGGTACTGCAAACTGACAGGACACCCCAGCAAGAGGTGCGTCATTCCTGATAAATCTAGTTAAGTTTCTTTATGAAGTCTCAAACTGGCTGATCAGATTCACCATTCTTCTAAAAACTATCCCCACAGCTACCACCGATTGCCTGGTGCATTTATGTTCACACATATTGAAGAGCAGCTGAGAGTAGCCCAGCTTCCCTGGGATCTGTGCAGATTGCAGTAGACCTTATGTCCTTTAGATGTATAATAAAATACAAAATTAAGTGATTAAGTGTAATCTGACCCAAGTTCCCCTTTCTGCATTATCACCCAGAGTCTCTTCTCTTCACACACCTAACCTGCCGATGCAAATGTCAGCTTGAAGCCCTACTGTAATCAAGACGGAAAGTGAGAACAGATGCCCAAAAAATGAAGCAAAAGCAGGAAACCACAAAAAACTATGGGTGACAAACTGTGTTCCTGCAGATTTTATTGTTTCTTTTTAAATCATAATTGGCCCTAATTGCACTACTTAAATGTTAATGCACAACACCTGGCCTCAGCCGGATAGAAGGAGTCTAACAATGTTTTTCTCTCACCTCATTGACAAGGAATTAAAATACAGTCTCTCAAAGCTAGGCTTGCCAAATATAAGGCACCAATAATTAGGACAATGTGAAAGCAATCTAATTTAGTAACAAAAATTAAACATGTGCAAAGCTACTGAACATCTATTTTGAATTATTAATGAATTAGACTGAAAATAAGTCCAAAACACACAGATACAAGAGAAAAAACAATACCAAAAAGCAAAGCTTGATTAAAGAACTTGTCTTTTGTCTTAAAACAGGAAAGTGACACTCCCTCTCAGAAAAAACCCAAACCAGCTAAAAAACCTTAAAAAACGAAAGAGGAAGATTCAGTTACCTTGTGGACAGGATAAAAAAAGTTTCTGGCTGTTCTAGCTGGATGTGTGATCTGCTGTATTATCCTTATAATAAAAGTTCATTCAGTGCTGCCCTGACAAAGGTAAGTACCCACAGAAAATTTTATCAGTCAGAATAAACCAATGATAATGAAGCTCAAAATGCCAACCCAGCTTCTAACCAGTGTCCTTCCTGCAGAGTTGCCCTGGACCAACGGGAAACCACGTTACCTCTTTTGTTTAATCACTGAGCCATTTCCAGTACAACTGCTCTTAGAAATGTCCCCAGCTAATTCACTTTTATCTCTTTTAAACACTTGGTATTTCAGCAAAATTACCACTGCTATACAAGTACTGCTCCTGAAAGCACTCAATTATTGCTGCTAACCAGTACATCTCCAGAATTCATTTCAGAACTCTCAGTCTTCAGCATCTTGCAACCTGAAAACAAAGAAAGTCACATACCTAAGCACTGATGTGTGCCTTATCCAAGTCCAGTGCACACTGATGTTTTCCATCTAACATTACACTACAGCACAGCCTGAAGGATTTAGCCAAGCTTTTGTAGATTATACAAAACAATCTTGAGATATGATCTATTGAACTCTGACTCTTCAGGCTATCCATTCAGATTTCCTAATATTTCTAACTGGATTTTTGTAGTAAGTATGTTCAGGAAATATTTATTTGAGACTTAATTTTTAGTTCTGCTTTGTTTCAGAAACTTAATAATATCCTCTTGAACAGAAACACAACATAATTAGCTGTACGTTGCTAATTTAACATTGTTTGAGAAGATATTGCTCAACTACTGGGTTTATTTTAATGCCCTAATTAGAGAATTCCTTAACATTATTACAGATCAAATTACTATTGTCCTAGATGATATTTCTCAGAAAAAAATTGCAGAAAAGCTAATTCCATTGAACACACTGTCTGCTAAGAACAAACCACACTGAAGTTCTATTACAGACATGCAGGGATCATTTATATGTCAGAAAATAAATTTGCATATAATGAAACAGCTCATACAATTAAAACATGTTCAGAATAATAAAACTTAATTTCTTTTTAATAATGCAAAAAAATAGAATAAAAGAAAATTTTGTATGACCTCAGTTTCCCTGAAGTCAAAAATAGCTTATACAAATTTAGCCTATTAACCAGAAAAAGACCTCTGAAATGCCTATGGTTTTCCCAAGGACACTTATGAGTTCAGTCAAATTGTGGAGCTGCATCTCTTTCCAATGAAGTGACAGAGGAATTATGCTCTCAGAAGAACAGTGTCTCAGCAAACACCTGGGATACAGCAGGACAAGCCAAGACCTCTTCCATGCACACCCCCCAGAGCTCCACTGGCCTTTGCATTCCCCTGAACTTCCTCCTGTGGTCTAAACTGATGCTGAAATCAGCTGTTTCCTCTCCCAGGTAACAAACCCACCCCAGGTCATGCCAGTCAAACCTTTTCACTGAACCATGAAATCATCTTTACACCAGTAATTTTCCCAATAATTTAAAGATAGGAAAGTAACTTCAACATCATTGCCACTTAACACAATAAAACTTTGAATGTTCATGTACATAGACATATTTCAGAAAAAAGAAAAATAATCTCTTTGCATAATACTTTTCCCTATGCTATTTTTCCCAGTACTGAGTAGTTGCTAGAAAAGACCAAAATAACAAACCTGGTATGTCCACACAGTTACATCGTCAGTTCTAGAACATGTGGATAGGAAAGAAGCATAGAAACACTAGAACATCACAGTGAACAATAGAAATCACTTATCATGGTGTGAGAAGCAGAAAAGACTCATCCCTAAATCTATTTCTCAGCCCAAGTCTAGTATCAAACTGTGTACAAGTGCCCATACTAAACACATGTAAACACCATGCTGTGCATGCAATAATTAAATTGTTGACAAACCCCTGCTTTTAAACCTGCTTGGACTTTCAGTAACAGTATTTAAAAACACCAGCAGAAGATATGAAATGCAATCTTTATGAAATTCAGAGCCCCATCCAACCACGAAGGAAAAAAAACATCTTTATGAGAGTTCAGGAAGAAAAATCTAAATCTGGTGCAGAATGTAAGAGGCATTCCTAAAGGTGTGTTTTTCTCACTGTATTTTAGGTCTGGGGGAAAAGATTTAATGTGAGATGAGAGGCTATACTTTATATAACATCTAATTGACACAGAAAAAAAATAGTTATTTTTGTGGAAAATCAATAGAGAAAGACAAATCTGAAAATAAATAGTGATTTAAGCACTCAAGAGTGTGAAACAGAATGACAAAACATTCATTACAGTTAAGGCTGACACTCTATAACAAATGACTTTGTAACTCACATCTGACAATCCCAATTTTATAGGAGAGAATTCATTTATAGGGACAATTAGGTAAAGATTTAGTATTTGAATTTAATTTCTCACTTTTTGCCAATTTAACTTATGGCTCTCTTATTTATTTGTATTTTAAAAATCACAACTCATTTTGAAGAATTCTTTTGGTGAAAACTAAAATTGTATTGTACTTATGGTTTCTGAAATATTGATTTGTAACACAGATCAGCAAATATAAGTCCCAGTGTAACTTCTTTCCCAAAGGAAACCAGAGCCTGAAATGGTATTTATATTGACTTAAATTTGACAATTAGAAAACTACAATTTTAATATTGAAGCAACTTTTGAATGAACTGGTTTGAACCTATCAGTTTTCCTTCACTGTGAAGAAAATACTTTATTAGAAATTCTCTTCATCTCCCTCCTCTCCATAAACAACAGAACTTGCTGCCAGTTGTTTTATACCCTGAAGCACCTCTACTTATTTTCCCAAGTGATATTTGACAGAGGAAGTCAGTTCCTTTCCTTTAAATCTGATGGCAATTTTTCTCATTCACGATAATTAAAGTAGATTTACATTTGGAAAAAAAAAAACAATGGTCTATGCCTTCTTGATATGAGAATCCTCTAATATAAATAAAATACAACTCAACTGAAAACATCAAATATGTGTCTTCAACTCTGCAAGAACTGACGGAACAAGGAAAAAGATCCTACACAGGAAGAGTTACTAGATAAACGTTTATCTTGTAATATTAAAAATAAAAAATCCCAATCACAGGTTCTTGCTTTGGATCTTTTGAAGATTATGATTCTAGTAGTCCAGATTTTGAAAAAAACCATATTCAATTAATAACATCATAGTGATTTAACTCTGCTTGTTGTCATCCTTAAGCCCACCACTTCCTGTGAATATAAATCTTTAATATATTAGGTTAGCATTTAGAAATAATGGCAATCAACCAGTAAACAACCAGTACACCTATTATACTGTCATCTAAGTCATGCTGCATGGGTAAGATTTTTCCATTTTGAAGAACCCAAATTTCCCTCTTGTGATGTGTTAGTCATTGACGTTTTTACAGTTGTAGTTTTAATTACCCTTTCTCTCACTTCAGAGATTCATGAAATAAAGCTTGCATCAGTAAATATCATGAGAAATCCTTGTCTGACATTTCAACCTGACTTTCAAATTTAATATGCATTTTTTCAATTATGTTTATTAATAAGGTTGGAGGTAACTTTCTCGTTATTAATATGAATTGCTTTGCCACAGCCCAATACTTCTGAGGTACCGACGTCTGGTACGAGACACACATGGATGAGAGATGGTTTCAGGCTTCTACAGGAGAATGATTTGCATTTGAGAGCTGTCATATTCTGTGGAGGTAAGGGAAGAACTGGCAGCGCTCCAAGCACATCTGGAGAACTTGTCTCAGCTCTCCTCACTCCCACACATGCTCCAGGGACCACAGAGGAAACGCTTCATACACCCCCCTCTCCATCCTCTTCCCCAAACCCCAAAACAAAACAGGCATGAGGAAATTAAATAAAGCAGCTCTGGATAGTTGAATCGATTATAACAGGAACACAACAGCTAACAGGAATTTTGAGGGGATGGTGTGGCTGGGGAGATCACACCAATCCCAGCAATACTGCCCTAGGAAGTTCATTTCAAGACTGCCTTTCATGAGAATCAAGTTTTTTGCTGATCATTACTATTCAAGGTAAACGGGAGGCTGCAGCTGCTCCTCCCAAATGTCCTAGTTTACATGGAGAAAAAAAACAAAGCAGAAGAAAAACATACTTTAATGAACACAGATGGAGAGATAAGGAAATGTCTTCCACATTCAGATTTTCTGCTTTACTCAAAGGGCACCAAGAACATCTCTTATGTGCCTTGACAAACTGTTAGAGATATTTCTAGTCAGTCGAACTATTAGGAAAGATATTAATCTAAGAAGTTGTTAGGAGTCAATTCTATCACATCTTTGGATTAGATGGTGCAGAAGAAAATGAGATTTCACAACCCAGTAACAGAACTACAAAGCCTAATGGGAAAGATTTTCCTGTATTGTCTGTTGTTGTGGATTTAAAAGATCAGCATGCACAAACACACAGAAGAAAATGATGCAAATGTCAATTTGTAAAGCTCCAGCTCTGCTCACTGAGCCTAAGTACTAAGTGAGATCCAATGGCATCACCACCAGCAGGGGGGAGAGCTCCTGCTCAGGCAGGCACCAGCTGTGGCATTTGGTGACTCTTGGAAGGAAAACAAAGTAGAAAAATAAAGATATGAAAGCCAGCTGTAGGGTTGAATTCCCACGAGTACTCTTGATAAGATCACCGAGGCCTCTCTCTCCACTGAGATCAGAAATATCTTTGCAAAGGAATATGGTTATTTTACAAATATATTGCTGAAGCAACTGCACAGGGAACAACACAGCAGAATCTGCAATTCTTTTATCATCAGTTTAACTGAGAAGAAAATCACAGGATATTTATATGTATTCTCAGAGAAAAAAGAGGATTTTTTCCCCAAACTGACCTTTTAAAATAATTCTGCAGAATTGAGACCTTATGATACCCAAGCTTGAGGATCTCTCCTGGCAGTGAAAAGTCACAGTAGCAGTCCCCACCTTCCTGAGTGTTACTGGGGAAACTGGTACTAAGCAGTCAACCTCCACCAGCCTTTTCCAAGCCTTCAGCCATAAGGGGAATAAATGTGGGGGGAGGAAAAAGGAAGAGAGCATCAATGAAAGTAACCACTAAGCATAAAACACAAAGAAAAGTAAGTGGATCTCTTCTTTTACAGTCATGAAAACTAAACTTACATGAAAATAAACATGATAAAAAAGACTGAACTGATGGGCAAGGACCAACTTACATGAAGAGCTTGAGCATTTTAGGATAGATCTTGCCTCTATATCTCTCAAAAGGAATCCAAAAAATAAGCTGATCTGAGAAATTATAACATAGCAGTGTGAAGAACCTTTTTGTAGGGTAAAAAGTAGTTATTAAGTAAGGAGCACATCAAGCCAGAAGGTGCTGAATGAGCTTCAGACCCCCCTCTGACTCACAGGGTATTATCATGAACAGAAAACCACCAGTATGGGAAAAGTGAAGGAAAGACTAATGTTGCAAAATTGAGCTTGCAGCCTATTATACTTGGAAAAATCTATTGAGAGTCAGCCTTTCCTGTGATGCAAGAGTTTATAATTTCATTAGTTGTGCTAGAACACAAATAAATTGAGATATTAATCAAAACAATTAAATGGAAGACAAAACTTGTTGAAAACAAAGTCTAGTGGGCTTTCCAAATGTGATTTTACAAGCACATATTGTTACAACTGGGTTTTTTTTAATTCCCTGCCAACTTTTCATTATCCATCAGCAGGTCTTCACTGATCACATGTCAATTAATAAACCTGCAGACAAGCTGGATACTGTAAATTAATTTAATGTGTGAGAGAAAATCTGGAGAAACCACAATTCTGCTTGACCTCCTCTGGTTACTTCACCTGGCTTGGCCCCCTGTACAACTGCATTGTGAATGAGCTCAGGGTTCTGCATTGAGAATTAACAGAGAAAAAGAACCATTTTTTTGTACAAGTCAGTTCTGATCTTGAGCAGAAGCAGGGTCACCAGGCCACCACAGAGATGGCAGGCTGGAGGTGGTCAGGGTGATCAATGGTGCAAGTGCATTTTAAGAGTGATGAAGGAACAGCTTCAGGGTGACATAATGAACAGTGTCCTTCCCACCCCTGCGGTACTTCCAGCCTAAAACCTGCAAACACACAGAAACTGACTTCTAATCTCCTCCACAGTACTCAAAATGGAATTTAAAAAATAAAAATTGAAGCAAAACGATAGAAGTCAGCTGGTACATACCTATGCATTTAGTTTTTCAACCTCAGACTTTACAAAAAAAATGAAAAAAAATCAAGACAAGAAAGTTAATTTAATTGAGCTATGCACTGTGCAATACAGGCTGACTGAACTGGAACCATAAAGAACTACTAAGGGAAGTTGTACATTCTCTTATTGCTGTCTCTTCTCTACTATCCCATTCCTAATGCAAACATTGGAGGAAGGAAATTAGGAGGACCTATCCTTTCCTCCTAGCAGTATAGTTACTAAAGTTAACACCAGCTTTGAGTATGTGCTGGGAAGACACGGACTCTTGTGGAGAAATGGTCTCAGAAAGCAAGTATTTTAAAACAAGACTTCTTTTTATTTAATCATCTCACTATGTATTTTTGTCATTCTGGGCAAACAGCCAGGAAGGGGAAGAAAAAAATCTCCTGCAATCAATGAAACAAGAGAACACATGAAAATCATAATGTTATGATTCAGCCATCTTTTCTACCTTCCACAAATACAATACATTGTACTTTGAGTTTGAAATAGGCTCTATTTCTTAATAAAGAAAGAATAAACTTTGCAGACATCACAAAAGGTGCCTCAGGGTGTGTCCAGCTGATGCTCTCTGCTCTGCTCAGGGCTGGCCTGGGTGGACTCTGACAACCAGGGCACCCTCATGGCCCATTGTGGCTTCTGACAGGAAACCTGCAGGGCTGATTATGAGCACTTAAATGACAGGATCCCTTATAAACCATTTCACTGCAGAATAGTGCTAAAGAAAAATGGAGCTAATGCACTTTCTAATGCAGCAAGACATTCTTGCATCCTGACCTGTCATCCATTTGGAAAGAGGCTCTGTGAGAACCAAGTAAATACTATATTTCTCTCTCTTTTTGGCAGCATTTTTAAATACTCTTGTGGATATTGAAACAGGTGTCAGCTCAGGGAAACTGCTGCTTAAGTAGGTTGTTTGACGGGACTGCATTCACTGCTGGATGGAATAAAAACATTTCCTACGTTTTATCCATGGAAAAAGAATAAATCACTTCAACAGCTTATCTAGGATTCAAAGTGCACAGCATGAAAGCATGTTGTTTCCTACAACACTTTCAGGACCTCATTACTCTTTTTTGAGGCTGGCTTCCACCAGCTTCACAAATTCCCTCTATTTTCCCCCTCTTTCTTCTCTCCACCACAATTTGTTTCTGGGTAATCCCTATCTCACTCTCAGCTTTAATGTGGCATCTCTATTTCATTGTGCATTGTCCTTCTGTCCCTGTTTCCTCTGTCACCTTCTCATGACACATCACCACAGTTCATGGTGCATGAGGCCACTGCACCATGCCAGTGAAAAGTATATTTCTGATCTGGAGTAGGCACCTGCACACAACTGAGCTGCTTGGGGTTACCCACAGCCACCCAAGGCAGAGCTGAGGCCACTCCTCCACTTCTGTGCCAGTGCTTTCAAGACATATGAATTGAACAACAGAACGGAATAATTACTGGATTATTTAAAAGAGTTCAGTGGGACATTGCCACAATTTCAGAAATAACAATTTAGTAACAGGAGAACATCTTATTTTCTAAAGCTTTGCCATGAAGATAGATGTTTTTCCTACACACAAAACCAGAGGAGTAGCATTTAAAATTAGTATCCAAGTGAAGAAAGAATTTTCTAGTCTTTAATTAACATAAGGCCAATATAAGGATGTTAATATCCCTGAGTTGAACAGTTTTGCTTCTAATAAATTAGGTTTGTCAATGATTAAATTTTACTAATTTAAAATACTTGAATCTGGTTTATGAACAAAATATATGGTTCTTAGTGAAGACCATCAGATATTGTTAAGTCCAATATGTTCCTCCCTCTTAACCTGGAAGCCAGTCTGCCCTCCAAGCCAAGCAGTCAATCATTGTCCCCTGCAAGTGTTAAAAAAGGAAGAATTTCCAGCCTCAGTGGATCATAACAGGTTATAAAACAGCCTCTATGACTGGACTAGAATATTGAGCTTCTCTTACTTTAATGCCATAGGAAAAATCCTTAAGTAGAGGAAGGAGGCAGAAATTCTGCTTCTATTTATGGCTTTTTTCCTCCTCTGTTAGTTTTACTGGCACAAACTCCCAAAACTAGTACTGGTGATGTAGACAGGCTTGCTGGTAGCCTCACCTGCCCTTCTCTGGCATTATTAATACATCATGTTTGACCTCTAGGAAGGCCTCAAAGTGATCTGAAAACTCCTGAGGAGGAGACCCTCTAGAGGAACAGCGCACTGAGCACTTCATGGAACACATGCCTTACAGAGTATTTCAGCAGCCTGAAAAAAGTATAAACTGAAAGGATTTAAGGGCCACCATAAAGCTGTTAGCTCAGACAGCTGTGAAGGATGGAAGGAAAGCACTACATCTGCTAAGTTTGAGTTTCATATTCTAGCAGAACACGAAGATGCAAAGAGCTCACACTCTGGTCTATGTTCAGAAACTACATTCCTCTTGGGAAAAGTGTCAGGAAACAGTTTAAAACCACTGAGGAACAAGATGTAGGTGTGAAATAGGAGAATCTCCCTTATCTTAAAGTGCGGCAGAAGAAGTGAGTCGATTTAGGGTTGATAGGCCCTAGATAAAAATACAAAGAGGAGATTTTTCCCTTCTCAAAACATATAGATGAAGAAGAGAAATAACAAACAAGAGGAGAAAAAATTCCTCCAAAGTCTTGCTTTTCAGAGGAGGAAATGTGGCAGTGGGTCTCTTTTACCAGCCGGACCACAGCTGTGTGCCAAGGCACTGCACAACAGCTGAGGTGAACCCCAGCTAAGCCTTTAGAGGTAACAGTAAAATCTGCAGAGACAAAATTGCTTGCTCCTTACAGTATCTGTTTGTAGCTTTTAGTAACCACAACACAGAGAATGTGGGATTTTCACTTTCTAAGAGCCTAACTCAACCAATAAAACTGAAGTTCAAGGAAGTTTTCTCCATTTGTCTGGTCACTAAGTGGCAGCACATGCTTAATTTCATAAATAATTCAAGGTAATAGGAAGTATTAACTTTAAAGTAATTATTAGCAAAAATAGTGCTTTCTATAAGAAGCACAACTAGCAGCATAAACAAATACTTGGGAATAATTACATTTATGCTCATTAAATGAATATTTTTCAAGGACATCAGGGTAGATAAGCATGGGTTAGGGCATAGCATTTCTTGCAACTTACATATGATGCTGCATGGAAAAATGTATTTGGCTCAATCACAGTTTCTGAAAGGAATAGGGTGAGATATGCTGCAACAGAACTACACAAATCCAGACACATTAGCAACAGAAATGAAAATTCAGACTTCTGAATTCATTTAAATGATACCACTCTTGTTAGTGCTCCTAAATAAAGCTGATTATACCAGAAATGGACTTTGTTTGCCCAACTGTTAGGACAGGTTCCCTGGAATCCTGCACTTCCCAAACCATCAAATATGCATCAGAACAAATGAGAACAATCCAAACAAACGATTCATACTCCCTGGCTAGATTATGTGTGTCATCCACACCCATTAATAAAACAGAACTCTTCAGTAAACTCTGGATAATGTTTCATTCAGAAACTAGGTGATACTGGACAGGATTTGTCTGAACTCTCCAGCAGAGCAGGTGAATTATTTCACAATCACGCTATTTGTTGAATGTGTTTAGGCTTCTGGAATATTGCAAGAATGAGACACTAATGTAAAACACTGCAATATGACTGTTCACTGGCTATTTTTTAAACTGAAATTATAGCATGATAATCACTACACAGCTGAAAATTGGGAAACAACCATCACATTACCTGTAAATTAAAAAACCCTCAGGCCACACATCACATCTTTCACTGAGCTGAGATCTGTATGTGTGCATACATATATTTTTAATGCTGTCAATCAATTGCTATGTACTGTGTGCAGAAATTACATTAACCAGTGTATGGATTTACAAAGCAAGGCTACAACAGGCTCTGGATGTTATGGAGAATGAGGGTAGGGAGCAGATCACTAACCTAATGTTACAGAACTTCAGAAATTGAATTAGTTTTGAAAGCATTCTTTTCAGGGGAAAGTTGTAGGAAGCTGGTTTATCACTTAAACTATTTGTCTAACCTTCTTAATTCCTTACTGCAATATGACATTTGGTTGTTTTTTTCTGAAATTTTAACCATTTGGAATGAACCTCTCATACCAGTTCCCTATCTCAGGGTGTTCAGGGAAGCAGGATGGTTGTTCAGATTCACCCAGACATCTCTGAGGATGATGCTGGGGACAATGTGTTTTACATATGTCACGGGAGGCCACTCCTCTGAAATGCTCCAGGGCCCCCAGCTGTTGCTGGAACAGAAGATTTGCAAATTGTGGTGGCATTAGCCTTTATGTCAGTCTTGCATCCAAACTGAATGCACACAAGTCCTCAGAGGCCCCTGGGTAACCAGAAAATGCTCACACCACATTACAGAGAGGCTGAGGAGACTTCAGCCCAGGGCTACAGTGCTCAGGTCTCTGCTCTCGCTGCTCCCTGCACTCATCCAGCAAGGACAGCACTAGGGAACGAGCCTGCCAGAGATTTCCTCCTTCTGCACTCCCAAAGACCTCTGCTTAAAGGCACTTAAGTGTGATGGAGAAGACAGCTGATTGAACCTACTACAGAAGAGATAAAATATGATGAAACCATCTGGGCAGAAACCAGATAAATAGAAAGAAGTAGTGAGGAAGAATTATTAAAAACAAAATAAATAGAAAAGGAGAGAAAGGAAGAACACACAAAACCAATTTGAGCAGGAACAGTGAGATCAGATCTCTTGAAGACTGCTGTGATAATGTCCATAAGGAAGAAATTAAGTAAGGACAAAACTAAGTAAAAGAAAAGCTATGGGGAAAATCTCAGGCTTGGAAAGAAAGTGCCAGGGACAAGACCAGGGAAAGAGCTCAACTGCAAGGAAAGGAGTGGAGAGGGGGGGGAAAAAAAAAAAAAAAAAAAAAAAAAAACCAGCTTCCTATTGCTATCAAACATTTAGCTTTTTTTATAAATCTACAGTGCTGTAACTTAAGTCAGTGAGAGCTATTCTTAGTCATACATTGCACTAATATTTGAAGTATTTAAAAAAAAAAATCAGGTGTTAAGCAGTTCAAACTAGATGCCCAAGTTTAGCAGGTATTTCTCACTTAATTTATATTAATGTGAATCCCTACCTGTAAAATGGAGGTAAATATCCCCCATTCTTCCCCTGGGTTATTGCAAAGAGAAATACATAAACATAGATGAAGTATTTGAATAGAGTAGTATGAGCACCACAGAATTGCCAATAGGAACTTAATACTACAGTGAGAACAAGGTTTGAATAGTGCAAATATATAAAATTAAAGTTTATAGACCGAACAATTAAAATGAACTAAAACTCAAATAGTTTGTCATCATGGTGACAACAGTCTATTCTGTGGCCTCAAAATGACAGGGAGAGGTCACAGGCAGAAAATGCCATCAGAGACTATAACACAATGTATACACGTAGAGACCTTCAATTCTGACACTAGCAATATTTTTGATAACTACATTTGATGATTTTAGACTAATGATCATTATCATAAGAGAAGGAGAACAAATACAGAAAAGCAGCATTGTTTCACATGAAAAATCAAACAACACTGAAAATGCACCTCTAGGCACATAGTGATATTCAGAGATTCAAGTTTAACAGAGATGGCAACACATTGTTAAATTATTTTTGCTAGAAGCCTTTAATTTCCTAGTGAATTTTCATACTAACTGAGGAATACAGGAACATGAGTTTTCTTTGTTCCAGAACTCTTTCCCTTGGCACATTTCTATTCTCAACACAGAAGATCACTATTCCAACTTGCTTGGGAACATGTTTTGTTTAATTTCATGACATAGTGATATACAAAATATATACACATTCTTATTTCAATTCCCCCCGCTCACTTCTTTGTGATCTTTGCCTATATGAAGATTAAAGGTAGAGATTTCAGTATTTGTTGTAGCAACATGATGAAGCAAGTTCTGCTCCCATATAAATAGGTTTATACAGCAGGGCTGAAAACTTCTCATTCATAAAATGTATGAATTAGTCAGCATGTAAATGATAGCAATAATTAAATTAATTTAGTCACATGTATTTACACATAATGAGTGCCTTTGCCATGAGCTATTATTAGCATTTATAAGTTAATTCATAATGAGGTAGCAGAACTACATCTGATAATGCCAGCAAAGTGCTTGAATTTTAGAACTTCTAGAGCACAAGATCATGTTTTGTTCCTTCTTTGGCAAGTGGCTCAGTGAATGTCAAATCATGCAGCCCTTCCTCAGGTAAAACTCCCAGTTCAAACAAATGTTTTCACCCAAGGAAACAAGTCAGAAGTCACATAAAAGTCCTGCTACTTTTTTAAACAAAACAAATTGTGACTGGGCTTTGCCACCAGTGCTGAGCTGGACTGAGCTGCCAGGATGCCCTGTAATTGCCAGCTCAGAGAACACACTGCAGTCACAGTCACTCACCATGCTTTTAAAACAAAACCAGACTGACATATAACTTGAATTCTGGACCTTGTTAAAAAAAATTCTAGGCCGAAGGTCATTGTTTCCTATGCCTTAATACTCATAGGGCAGTCATGAAGTGTAATGCTCTAGTGTGAGATAGTAAAATGCCTTCAGTACATTTCTTTGCATCACTAGATGCAGCAGTCACAAAAGAAGAGCAGCATACAACTGCAATAGATAATGAAAGGGAAGGCAGCCTTTTCCACAGACCAAATGCATTTGTAAATGTATTTAAAAACACTGATCTTTTGCAGTAAAGTTAATATACTGTTTTATATTCAAATATAAGTAAAATTTCTCTGGTTCTCAATGAACAGTGGCAGCACCTGATTTACATTTGTTTCAAAGCAATTTAACTTTTTCCAATGGTCTCAAAATAGTCACATTCCAGCCCATGGATAAGAAAATCAGTGTTAGCTCTATTCCAAAGAAACAGCTTGTAAGGTTTAGACAAGCAGAATTCTCCTCACAATAATTTTCCGTTAAGGATTGCCTCAAACCAGGTGCAAGGCTTTGCACTCAGTCTTGTCAAATTTCATGAGGTTTGTGCAGACTCACCTCTCCAGCCTATTGAGGTCCCTCTGGATGGCATCCCTTCCCTCCATCATCGCCCACACTCCACAGCTTGGGGTCACCAGCAAACCTGCTGAGGGTGCCCTTGATCCCTGCTCACATCACAACAAAGATTTTAAACTGCACTGGTTGCATTTCTGACCTGAGGAATGTTACTCACTCCTCACTGGCTTTCACCTGGGCATGGAGATGTTGACAGCAACTCTCTAAGTCCAACCATCCACCCTAGCGGTCTTTTTATCAAATCTACAGCTCTCCAGTTTGAGACAAGGATGTCATGAGGACAATGTCAAATGCTTTGCACAGTTCCAGGCAGATGATGTCAGCTGTTCATCCCTGATCCACCAACACTGTAAACTTGTCACAAAAGGCCACCAAAATTTCAGGCACGATTTGCCCTTTGTGAAGTGATGTTGGCTATCACCAATTCTCCTCCTTATTTTCCATGTGTCTTAGCACAGTTTCCAGGAGGATTTGCTCCCTCATCTTGTCCAGCATCAAAGGGAAACTGACCAGCCAAGTCTTACTTCAATTTCTATGTCAAGCATTTGGCAAGATGTACAGACAATGCCCAAGGGACACACCATATCCCTGGTTCAAAATTTTCCAGAGGAAGTATTCAGCAAAGCCTGCTTCTAACAGAGGAAATAAAATATAATTACAGGTGAGATCCCCTGCACTGACAGACACTTTGCAGATCAGCCACTCAAAATGCCAACTGGATTAATTAGCAGTGTCCACCCTTAATCAAGCGCCCTAGAAACCAAAAGATTAGATCTGTCTGGACCCATCAAAAGACTACAAACCATCTGCCTCCAACTGAGGCAGAAAAGCCAATGCACTGCAATAGATAAAAACTGTAAAACAAACAGACCTTGCTACACCTGGAATTTGAAGTGCAAACTACAGAGGAGGCAAAGAAGCTGTGATTAACACCTTGTCAGGGCAGGGCAGCAATGAAGTAGGATAATAAAGCGAAGGTTCTCATTTAATCTTGGCACAGTTTGATTAGATGTAGATTTCTTTAATTTCTTTCCTTAAATCTTTATTAAACATTTGTCTGTTTGGGTTACCATAGATAAATATCTTGACCTGTATACTACCAAAAATCCCCTTTATTTAATGACTAACTGATTATTGCACAAGTCCTTCTGTGATGTGTAGGCATTATTATTTTACAAATGGATCCCACCAGCTCGTTCCCAGATGTATCATCTTCAGATTCAATAAGCTTCCTGCATAAACAAGAAATTGAATGGCCTTTGTCGTTATTAGCTAATAGAAAATTAATTTTTTAGTGTTAATTTTTGGGCTTGGGCCAGTTGCCAAATGTTTAGGGCAGCTGCTACATCTATAGACAATACACACAAGTCAGAGATGGAAAGATCTATTGGGTTATTTCCTTTGACTACAAATTGATGAAGAACAGCAATCAATAATCACATGCTTGTCACATCCTCCGTAGTATATAATCAGATGTGTTGCTTGGTTTTAAACAACCGCAGCCACAAAACCTCTACCACTTCATTTATTGTTTCATAATGCTCTAAAACAAACAAGTTGGAAAAAATTAATAGTCAGTAGAAACATAATAGCTTTACAGAAGCAAAGAAAGAGCCAATGCACCTAATCCAGTCTGATCACCTTCACAGTCAGAACAAGTTTCAACCAGTGACCCTCACATTAACCCTCACAGCACAAGGGCTCCAAGTACTAAGTACAGTTCCTTGGCAAATTATTGCCATGTTGAATGACTACCTTGTTCAGAAACTGTCTCTGATTTTATATTTAAGTTCCTCAGACTGCCAGTTGCAGCTCCTGAGCCAGCACTGCTGGGTCTGTGTGTGCCATCAGACGGTTCTGCTGCGTATCCTGCACGCGCTCCTGGTGATGACAGCATCACCCGGGAGGTGACAGACCCACAGAGCTCCCTCCTCCTGCACCCCATACTTGCTCCTATTATCTGAGTAACAACTTAGACTTTTTCTACAGATTCAGGCCTTTAAAAAAACCTTTCCTTGAATAACAAGTCCCAAAGATACAACTGCATTTTGTGCTACTCTGAGATTCTTTGATTTTATACATCCCTGGTGTTGACATGCTCGGAAGTGACTCATTTGAGAAGTGTTAATGACAGCTGCTATACTTCATAGTTCCTTGACAAGACACATGTACACATACAGCCCAAAGTAGCATTTGACTTGTTGGCTCCATTTATCTCATTTACTGGCCCTTAAGGCCCCTTTCAGCATTACTGCTTTCCAAAGTAGCTCCTATTAAATATTTTATATTTGGTTACGATCCCACACACTGAATTTCATTCAATTTGCTCTGTATAATTCTGGATCTTTGAAATGTTCAGTCTTGACTTGTGTTTCAGGGATGGTGTTTTAATATTTGCAGTTTAAATATCAGAAAGAATCATATTTCTAACATTTCATGACAATTTCTCAAAAATGTTTTTATGTCCCTAACACTGTGTCATATTATCACCCCCACATTACAGATATTAAAAGCCCAACCAGCTAAATTTTAATACTGTAATAAACACCTACATTTTTTATAATTTAAAAATTGAAAATACTATATTTAAGTATGTTTGGCATCTAATGGTTCAAAACATAGGCAAGCGCAATAAAGGCAGCAAGTGCCCCTTTTAATAGTCTGTTTCATTCTCCTTTTTCAACTGCTACTACCTCTATGCTACAAAATACAACGTGGGAAACAAAGGTTTCAATAAATTAAAATTATAAAAACCAATTATCCTTGACACAATTTTTTTTTTTTTCTGCAGAAACTAAACAGTGGTGCAAAGTCTGATCTGATACCACCTGAAAAACAGGTAAGAATAATAAAGAAGTTCTTCCCAGTTAATAACAAAATTCTCTATTGAACGGCTTTATACATATTACATGAGGCTTAGAATGAACCTGTGGAAGATAAGAGATAAAATAATGAATATATATATAAGTATATATATATATATATATATATATATAATTTGGGCTCTTCAGAGGACTGGCTTATCTTCTACCTGTATCTGTATAATGTGAAGTCACATAAGTCTTGATTTTGATGAGAATCTATTAGCTTACTTCTAATGCAAATAATAAAAATCACTGCCTGGAAGCATTGTTTGGGAGATTAGAAAACAGCCAGCTGATAAGGTCAACAAAGTTAAACTAAGTCTTTGGTTATGCCCTGTCTCTATGACAGTGTGTTATTCTGATTTTGCTTACTTTTTGCATTTTTCCTACTATTTCATTAACTGATAAACCTTCATTGCATATACTGAAGATAGGTAAGCATTTCTAGTAGTACTAGACAACCTGCAAAGAAGAGGCAATCTGGTGTAATGAACACAGAGTATTTCCAAATGCTTTAAATTCCACCCAGCAGAGTAGGAGTAACTATGGCTTTCTCTACGTTTTCAATACAGTTTGTCATATTTCAGCCTCTGAAACAACAGCTCAATGAAACCACATTTTCTACTTCTTGGATATTTTCTTTTAGGATGACTATAAATTCCAGTCAGTTACCAGTTTATCACAGAACTGAGGTGACCCAGAAGCATGCCAGAAGCATGACTCTAACTAATCCCCTGGGTGCCCCCATGTTAGCAGAACAAGCTACATTCAAGGGAAAAGTCAAGAAATTAATTCAAAGATAAGGAGTAAAGAAATGCCACTGATTTTGGTAGGTATTTATAATCAACCAGGTTAGGTGAGCAGAAGGTTATTTCTTGTTCTGCTAGTCTTAAGGAAATAAAATGGCCAATAAGAAAAAATCCCAAACCAACACCGAAATATTTGTCATTTGTTTTCAGATCATCACCTCTAAAACACAAGTAGAGGAAATATTTTTAGAAGAAATTAAATCAAACAGTGAGCCTGCAAGAAAGACCTATTTGTGGTAGAGAATTGTCCCTGTTTGTCTTCTTCCTGCTCTGGTGACTCACTGTAAGCACCCAAAGAAGGGCCCACATTTGAAATTACCATCAAAAGCTGCGGAGCAGAAGCCAGTTGAAGAACTCATCCAAATATAATTATTATTCATATTAAAAGGAGGAAATGCTTGACTGCCCAGTCAGCTGCTTTTTGGGATGTTTGTTTTTCTTGCATTTGCACATCGATCAATACATGAAACCAAGTGAAGAAATTTTCTCATCGGAGGAATTTTGCAACATTTCTCCAATTAACTGAAATTTTGATGCATTAGTTATGCAAATCAATCCAAACTCCAACAACAAATTTACAGAGATAAATAAATTCCACACTTTTTACCTGCTTACCTTTTTAACTTGTGTAGCAATGGATTTCTGCACAAGCACTCACACTTCTGAGGTATAAAGATACTGCCAGGCCTCAAACTGTCTGAGCTGCTACAAGAAGCAGCTGTATTGAAGCAGAGCAGGGGTGCATTTACCACCTACCAGAATAACCAATGCAGCCTCCTTCAAACTTGCATCCTAGATGAGGCTGACATGCACTTCAAAAGATCTTTCTCTCTAACTTATTCTAGCTCTCTAGGAATAACTGCTTTGCAAAATTATGCATGTATTTTAAAATTCATTTGACACCTCAAGTTTCCACTTTTTTGCTTGACTAAGCTGGTTTTTCAGCTTTATCAGTCCACTGATACTTAGGATTCAAGCTTCAGAATACTACCAGTCAAGGGCTTTACTAACACCATCACCAAAATATGTTGGTGTTCTCAAAGGACATAAGTAATCTTTAAGACAAGCAAGCAACCACAGAACATCACAGCAGAAAGGAGGGAAAGCAGCAGGATGGAAAGCTTCTGCCATGTATTTTTTGGCTGCTATGTTGTACACCTGAGCTAGACAACTACACTCCAAAGAGTACTCAATTGCTGTTTGCAGTTCTCTTCCATGGACATATAAAACTTCAAATTCCACCATCAAATGGTGAAAGGGCAGCAACAAGAGGGAAAGTGGAGCAGGAGACTGTGGGTGGGTTTTTGTGATACAGAAAACTTCTGCCAAAGATTATCATCGAAACATGATCTGAGCTGGCAAAGCCAACGGTCAAACTCCTCCACTTTGTGGACTGCCCATCCTACTCCCCAGCTGGCTGAGGTTCTGTTTCCACATTCTGACTCCTAAATTTCCCCTGTGGGAACCTAGAACCTGAGCTCTGCCAGCTGTCCAGAGCCCAGATCCACCTACATGAGTCCATGCACAGGAACTATTTTTTTTTCATGACTGCACAAATCTGGAGCTTTGGAAGAAAATAATCTGAAATAATTTGAAAATGGCACTGCCATTTCTCTTACCAGAAATTTCTTTCCATAAGAGTGGCCATGATTCAGTATCTCAAGAGCTCTTACTGAGCCCAAAAGAGAAACTTAACTGAAACTGCAGGATTTGACCTAGCTTTCTACAAAACCTGAAGGGACATGCAGGCTTTTATCTTTTTCCCAAACAAAAGGTAGTTAATAATTCAATCTAAACTGTTATTGAAGCAATGAATGAACAAATAATTTTACACAGATTTATGCAAAGACTCAGTTTTTTATGACTCTACTTATTATAGCTCTTTATTTAACATTAATAAGCACTGTTTGAGTTGCAAAGCAATTGCAAATAAATGTGTTTATTTTATTGCATGTACAGCTGTAGTATTGTTTTTGCCATTATTAGCCACCAAGCAATGTATAAGATAGCTGGAAGAAAGCTCAAAAAATTCCACTAGAGCTGGCTGGTGAAGTACAGAAAATGCTTTCTATTTGATTTTGTATTAAAAAGAAATTGGATATCACAAGTCTAAAATGGTGATGCCAGAAAGATATTTTGAGAGAAATCACAGAAGACTGCCTTTAGAGAAAAGACGTCAACAAAAATGAGTGACTGAAATAATGTGGAGTACTTCAGACATGGACAAGAGGTACTAGGGATCAGAAATGAATTATTACGCTTTAAAATGATCCAATAAAAATCGAACTGTAGTGCAGTAATCAGAAAATGTATTGGAAAAGAGATAGGTTATAAAAAGAAAAAGGAGCTTTCAAGTACTGTAGGCTATTAGCTACTACTGAGAAATCTGGAGTTAGGAGATTGTATTTCTAAAAAAATATGCACACAACCAAACATAGCTGAATTTGCTGTTCAATAGGCAGTGAACTATAAAAATTAAAAAGATAGGTTGGCGACAGAATTACACGCTGAAATAAAAATAATCAATGCAACCATCAATAGGAGTTTTGAAATGAACACTATACTGACTACACTGGCTGAACACACAACCACGCAGGCTTCAGGAAGAATGACTCAATTACGTTTTTCCCCACAGGCAAAGATATAAAAGATAGTTGTAGACACATTGAGCACATCAGAGAAAAGCATTTGGGCAGTGCCCCTTGTTGCAGAGGAAGAACTGCAATTCTAAACGGTGAATAATTAGGGACACCCTGGAAGAAATACATTTGGGCTCTGATGCCTTTGGCAGAGCAGCGCTGGCCCCTGCAGCCACTGTGCCCACCTTCGCAAATGCTCACCAGCACATGCTGCTCACAAACCCACACAAAATGGGAGGGAAGGTCTTCCTTTATCGAAGCAATGGAGAAGCACTGGAAAAACTCAGCTGGGAGAGAGGAGGGCTAAGGATTTTTGAAAAAGGCACAATGTGAAGTCTCATTTCTAGTCATATATGCTACCTTATAAATCTGTATCATCTTCCTTGTAAAAGGAAATTCTGGGAAACTTTTTTGGCCTCAACAAAAATTTACAAGTACATAAAAATAAATTTGGAGATTTTCCCTTCACCAGGAGCTTTATTGCTTTACAACAAAAATTCCACCCCCATCTGTGATCAGCAGCATAACCTAAACCTTTCCATGGTAATCAGGAGGTGCAAGCATCCACAAGTTGTTTTGTCATAAAGAAAATAACTGAGAAGTCTCTAGTGCTGAGCTGTAAATCCTGCGTTGCTCATCAGGTCCCACTGACAGTGCACAGCTCACAGGCAGCTCTCTTACTCAACCACTCAAGGAGATTCAAGCAAGATTCAATTCAGCAAATTACATCAGATACTTTCTGATTGTGTAACTGGAGGTACGTTTATACCAAATTATGCAAAAAACATCACTTCCAAGCATGCACTATGACCCTGCCACATCTGCCACAGTAAAATACTTGCTCTAAAGACCTTAGTGTGATTGGGCAATAACAAAGTTTGTGTCTCAAAAGCACTTTGGAGGAAAGTTTGGGGGAAAATTAATCAAATAGGATGTTCTCAAGCCCAAAGTACCACTTGACACTGATGTTGAACAAAGCAATGAGAAGTGCAGACAAGTCTGAATAACACTTACAGTGACTTTGGTATGTATAAAAGGTATCTATCAATTCATAATATACATTTACTCAAAAAAAAATTTAGGCAGAGAGGAAAAAAGTTTAAAAGCTAGATTGAAAGATGAGAGTAAAACCCTTTCAATTAAATGGGAGGGAGGAGTGCTAGGAACCATAATTAATACAATACAGAGTCTAGAAATACCCTTTTGTCCCTTTGTTACCTGCTTTTGAGATCTTTTTACAAAGTTTCCAGCAACAGAGCTGAACAACCTTAACCTGATATCCTAAGCCATCCCCACTTGCAGGTATTTCCTCCCATATGGATATCTTTTAGGTTATGTGGTTTCATGGAATAAAAACCCATCCCCAGCCCCACTTCTGGATCACTCAAGGCAAAGGAACATCCTTACTTTACAACACGTGGTTTGTGGTGCCCCAAGGGCTGCCCCTCTGAGCTGCAAGAACAGCTCCTGGGCAGCAGCTCATGATCAGAAGCTGACATGTGCTGCTCAGCTGAAAGTCAGAGCTGGGAACATGGTAAAAAATCTACACTGCAGATTATCTGGGGTAGAAATTTAAGACAAAGAAAAAAACACTGGTAATATAATTAGTCATCAGAATATGTGAATCTGATTAAAATATTACTTGAAAGCATCTGTAAGGAAAAAGAAGCAGCCTGCAGGAATTATTTAGTGCTCCTGAACCCATATTATAGAGTAACTAATTGCACACATTTCCTCTTACGCTCATGTTACAAAGTATAGAGTAAGGGTATAGAGCTAGATAAGATTAAATAAATAAAATTAATATAGAAAATACTGAATTTTATTTTGTAAGCGCTTTATATGAAAGCAAGTTGAAACAAGCAGCATTCAAATCTGCTTTATGCTGAAAAATTAACTCCAATTTCATATACAGCTTCTCATTCTTAACCTATTTTCTATTGCAGAAATTAGAAATAGGCTAATACACATTTAGTTTACCTTTCACTTTTAGGAGACTATGGAGACTGCAGCCATGGGCCACTATGTTTTTTCTAGATGAAGCAGTCACTATGTTTCTTCTAGATGAAAGCTACTTGCTACTATTAATACTACCCTTTCCTGAGATGGGGACATGCTAATATTTGTAACCCTGAATAATACAGATTTATGCTGATCTTCATCTTACTCCCAAGCCCAAGAGGAAATGAAATACTAACAAATTTGAAAATGTAAGATAATACTTTCTCATGTAATTTAGCACACAATGAATTAAATGGGTAAAAATTAAAAAAAGGTTGGAAAGAATGAACAACCTTTCTCATCCATAAGACAATAATAAATTCTTAGATCTCACATCATCAGGCAAAAATAATAATTAGATTAAACCTTGCTAGACCCTAAAATGATAATTTGTCAGTATTTGTCACTTCTGTATCCATCCTGTACTCATTTGCTGGATCCCTTCTTTTTATTTCACTTACGGTATTACAGTTTGGGATAGTCAGGAGGAGGCCATGAGATGCTCAGAGAGCTGGAGCTAAGGAGACAGGCTTGGGCTGGAGAAGAGAAGGTTCTGGGGAGATCTCAGAGCACCTCCCAGTACCTAAAGGGCTACAAGACAGATGGAGAGGGCACAGAATGATAAGGCAAGAGGGAATGGCTTTAAATTGACAGAGGGGGGATTTAGAGGAGATATTGGGAAGAATTATTTCCTTGTGAGGGTGGTGAGGCCCTGGCACAGGGTGCCCAGAGAAGCTGTGGCTGCCCCACCCCGGAGTGCCCAAGGCCAGGTTGGATGGGCTTGGAGCATCCTGGGAGAGTGGAAGGTGTCCCTGCCCATGGCAGGGGTGGAACAAGATGACCTTCAAGGCTGCCTCCAACCCAAACCATTCTGTGATGTGGCAGGTGTAAATCCTTTTGCTACAGGGACGAAAAAAGCTCCAGTTCTTTTTGCATTCAAAACCATTCTGGCTGACAGCATAAGGAACCAAATGAGAGTAACTTGATCTCATTTATCTAGCAGCCTTAACTGTAATCTTCCACAATCAGAGTTCACAAGTTTTTCCTTAGCCTTATTTTGCACTAATGATATTAAACTTTCAGCTTTAAGCAGAACATCCAAAACTTTGATGAAAAACAGGTTTCAACTGGTAGAAACATCTACATTTTAAGACATATAAGGAAAATTGATTATATTTCAAAATAACTATGAAACTAAACTAAATAATTGCAAAGGACATACATAAAAAATATGACTATAGGTTGTTTCTGAAAATCAGACTGCTGATCTTCTAAAACATTTAAAAATTTAACCAAAAGAGATGAGAAATAAAAAACACTGTAAACTTAATAAAATAACATAAATGAAACATCAGGATAGACATGCTGACTGTTTAGAATGGAACTGTTCCCAGCAACACACTTGTCCAGAGATGTCCTCCTGTAGAATTCACAGGAAATGCTCAACAAGAAAAAAAGTATTTTGTTCAGTGTTTGCCTGGTCTCATAAAGATTGTAAAATGAGAAGTCAGACAATTCTCACCCTTCTGCACTGCAGCACCCTGACAGAAAGCAGACACTTATCTGTCTACCCCATCTCAGTTTTGCGCCCTGTGGCAGCCTAAATAAACTGAGGTCCCAAGAATTGCAGAATCACTGCAAAATATTTTTGCACTGTGAAGTATTTCTGGAGATAATTTTCCTTTGCATTCATACCCAGAATACTGAGAAAATAAAAAGGATTTAAATGAAAGGAGTGATAATTTATATTGCTGCTGGCTCTCAAGGCACATCCACTATACTTGCTGTATCACACAGGGGAGGAAAGCGAAGAGATTTTTTTCCTGAGCCCTAATGCCAATTTACTGATTTCCAGAATAAAAATCAGACCTGACTCTTCCCCTCAAGCTTTCCTCCCTCCCCTTCTCCCCCGCTATGAAAGAAAAAAAAACATTCAGGGAAAAAAATATTACACAATATTGTGCAAATGGACTGATAATTTTTACTATGCTATGGGAAAAGGTCATTTAAATTCTGGAATATAGAAAGTATTCCTGCTACATTCTATACACTGTTTCATTATCTTTAATGTAAGATACTAAATATTGTTATTTGTCTTTAAATTAGTGTTCATTGTACTTAAAAGAGAACCACAAAAAAGGGAATGTTTTAATACCATGTAATGATTTTAATAAACCACATGAAAACTTTAAAGATTAAAATAGCAGACATGCAGATGCAATGCCCTTGTTAGTCAGAAAAAGTAATAAAGATGGTAATTTTAAAAGGCAGAATTTCCCCCATAATACTGACAAAAAAGTCATTAGCTGAATTTCCATACATAAACAATTTCAGAAATGGCTTAAATACTGAGGGCACAAGCTCAAGACTTGCACGATATTGCAGCTGAGGTGATGCTGCAGTGCTTTCAGAAGCATCTCACACTTATCCAAAGCAATTTGGATAACTTACATGCTGCCTCTGAGACAGTAACATTTCCAGAGGAACCACTCTAAGGTCAACAAAAGCATCTTACACTCTGAACAACTGCAGCAGAGCAGCTCCCGTGTCAGTGAATATGCCAATGCTCCCCAAAAGCATTGCTACGTTACTGCAGGGATTCACATCCCTCCTCTCACACCAAGGAGCCTTCTTTGAAACAACAGCAGAAGCAAGCAACATCATGTGAACATTAAAGATCAAAAAACCTCTACAACAAAAGCAACAGAGATCTTTTATTAAGGGAAGGTAAGTGGCCCTTTCCCGTAAAATATCTAAAAGTATCATAAATCAAATATCTGACAAGCTATAGCAAATTACAGAAGTTGGAGGAATTTCATCATGAGGGCTTTTGCATTTTATTGATGAGGCTGCCTTAATCTATTAGGTGCCTTAAATGATCTGATAGGCAGGAATGCACAAACAGAATGGAATCCATGCCACAACAAAAAGGCAAAATAAAGCATACCAGGAAGAAAGAAAAATATTAAATGACACAGAGGGAATGGGATTAAGACCAATATTTACCTTTACATTTTCAAGGCTACTTACGCATATTTAACCTAATGGGTCTACTTGCAAATTAGTAATTGAATTTCTTAATTGCACCATTGTAAATAGAAAGTGACAGGACAGGAGCTAATGGATATACTTCAGCCATCATTATTAGAAACACAATCCTTCATAGAGAGGCAGCCACATGCCCACTTCTCCGAGCATGTATTGCTCTTGTAATGTAGCTGTTGGTAATAATTTCCTGGAGAAATGAGAAAGCCAGAGATCAGCTTAATGCCTGAGCTGTTTACAAAATAACAGTAAATAACAGCAACATTAATCACAATGCTGTCACTTTCTTACATTAAACACAAGACTTTTATGAAGAGCTGAATCCAAGCCTAATTTAAACAGGTGTGAATTCACAGTAGGTCTATTGTCACACACCATAAATTAAATCAGAGCCTTGTCCTTAGCTAAATCCTCCCCATGTCTGCATAACTACAGCATTCACAAAGCTGTGCTTTTCATACTGCATCAGCCATTGTAGTATTTCCTTTACTAATTAAGTATCTTTATCCCTTTAACAGGTACTGAATATGAAGTGCAAAGAACTAAGGTGACTTCTCCAAAACTCACCCATCTGCCCAGCAATCAAAATGAAAAATCCCCAGAGATTTAGGGACAGTCAAAAGCTCTGTTAAATGGATCACTGCTCCCAGGCTATAAAACAAATACTTAGATGAATTACACAAGAATAATCTTACATGTCTCTAGCTCATTAAACTTAGCTTTGCTCTGTAACCTACTAAATTCTCTTCTACATCTACTTATTAATATATGGCTAATATTATTACCCTATCTTTGCAGCCTGATGTTTAAAATGTTTGTTATTATTAGAAGTATTGTTTCAAATAGAATCTGATCCCATACACTCATGTTAAGAACAGAATTTTCCCAACACGTTATGTGGGTAAAAAGGTTTTCAGAGCGGTTTTTCCCCCTCTCTTGCTTTGCTTTTAAAAAGACAAGTATGTTATTAAAAAAAGTCCCCTGACCAGATCTCACAAGCACTCTAATGCTACATTGCATGATCAGTGGTATTTCAGCCTGTATTAAAACCCTAATTTCTTGCCTACAAATCTCAAAGAAGTCCTTGTGAACTGCAGCTAATACCCAATTGTCATAAAATAATTCAGCCAAAGAAACTGAGCAGAAATCTGGATCCAAGAAGAGTCCGCAGTTCACAGTACACTCCTCCAGCACGGAGAATCCTGTGCTCTCCTACTGGTTGTCACTGTGGTGTAGACAAAGAGTAATTAATTGCATAAAAACATCTAAGTAAATGTCAGGAATGAGCCAAACAAGTCAGACTTAAAAGTACATCAAAGCAATCTGACAAAATAAAAATGGTTAAAAATTGTGTTATTGTAGGAATGGCTGAAGTTCCACACTAGCTCCCTGCTGAGATGCAGCAGCTTATAGTAAAAGAGCGGATGGCTGTGCAGATGTGCTAAAAGTGGCTCAAAAATGGATTATGGCATGGCATAAATGCACTTGAGGTCAAATTCATCCTGCATAGACATCCTGTAAAGGAAAACATAAGAACTGAATGAACAACAATGAGGAAGGTTAGATGGACACAAAATGGACTGTGGGCTGCTTTTTAATACATTGCCTAGTGTGGGAGGCAGATCTGTCTCAAGCCCTGTAATTTTAGGGGTCTATCTGGAGATCATGCTTTTTGTAGATGAGGTTTGTATCCTCTTCTTGACCATATACTACAGAAAAATAAACAAACAATTAAATAAATAAATAAATTTGCCAGCTCAGTAACCTGGCAGACAAAAGCACTGAATTTGATGTTCTGACACGCTGCAGTGACAGATACCATTGTACTAGTGAACTGAGGGCAAGTGCAGTCTTCATTAGAATAAAGGAACTACTGTTGATATGACTACTCTGTGGTGTTGCTGTCTGAAATTTAAATTCACATACTGTAGAGTAACATTGTTTAAATTGAGCTATTTATACTATAACAGAGATAAGAAATGATCCCCAAGAAATTGGTCATTCATTTTGTGCAGTCAATATATATTTTGCTTAGCCTCAGGCAAAGCTGAAGGCAGTCTGTGTGCTAATAGGCTATTATTAGTTGCCATTAACTTGACAACAATAAATGAGAATGTTGGTGTTTCATACAATCTGTTTAATGCTGCCAAAACAACCAGAGTGTGTTTTAACAGTGATTATGACAGAGTTGGTGTGTCTACAAAGGAAAACAATCCTCAAATAAATTCTCAACTTGGGCTACCAACAATGAGCAGATAAGTATATATCCTGTGCCAGGGAACTTCAAGCTAGAGCTTAGAATGAATAGGAGAATGTCAAGAAATAGCTAGAAAGAAGAAAATTTTACAAAGTATATTAGCTCCAGATCAATGTAAAACAAAAAAACTGCCTTGAAAACACATCTACTGGAGTCCATTAATTAACTGTCCCAGTATTACCACAAAAAGACCTGTTCTGCATTTGTAGCAAAACATTGTGTTCATAGAGGAAGAAAAAAACTAAACCCATATCCGAAACCCTACTGTCCTTTTCAAAATATGAACAACAATAACAATGGTTTCTCAAATCATGTAATAACTGTACCTTTCTCATTAATTTTACTCCAGTTCCAAATAGCTGCATTCACATACTATTTGGTCAACCCCTCGAAATCCAGAATTCCTAAATGCTTTTAAACAAATTAGAAAGTATCATGGAAACTAATTATTCATGTACTCCAGCAACAGGTCTTATGCACTTTCCCATTTTCATACCAGAATAGTTACTGGCGGGCACAAAAAAGGTAAATGTAGTACTTGTGGCTCTCTGATAAAGCCCTGGCACACAGGACTGCATAGAAACGGGAAGACATGTCATCTCTGACATAATTTAAGTAGAGATTTATTAATTTCTTTAGTCAAAGACTGCTTTGTTGCTGAGTGCCAGTCCAGATGACAAACACACTGCTCTGTGGATCAGGAATCTTGGCTATGAACTTACATGTGAAATAATACATAATATAAACAAATATAGCTTGAACTGCTGTGTTCAAATTTATTCAGACCTTAACTTTCAAGACTGTAATTATTATAATGACTCAGCACCACAGAAAGCACTGATACCTGTTTAGTTGGCCCTGACTGAAGACATCTAAAGAGTTCAAGCAAACTTGTGCTCTCAGTTTCTCTCTCTTCCAACCTGCTCTTGCCCTCACTTTCCTCTCCCAACTATTTAGTTAAAACTGGTACTCAAGCACCTCAAACATGAATCCCTGATTTAAAAATTGTTATAAGGCTTACAAGAAATGAAATATTAAAGCCACATGCAAAAAGACTATCTACACCTGTTTAAATTTATTAAAATCATTCTCAGAGACAAACCCTTAGAAAAAAGCATTCTTTGGTGAGTAAACACAATGTTATGTGTCCCTATCTTAACAACACTTAACACATGGGTCTTTCTACATCTGGGCAGGATGATGAAGGTGCACTATCTATAGTAATTTTCATCTACAGAAGATTACTTATTTAGTGGCACATGTACGACTAAGCAAAATATCATCAACACCCAGCTGAACCACTGCACTCCAGACTGAAATAAACAACTCAGTTACATGCTTAATTTGCTTTCAATACTTCTGCCTCCCAGCACCTTACAAGAGAAATGTGTATTTTTTAGTCTAAATGGCACAAGTATGTACATTCTTTCCACGAAACATTCCCTTTCAACCAATTTCATAGTTATGGGCTGACCAATGCCAGGCAGACCAGATTCAACTCCTTCAGCCACCATCTAAAACCCAGTGTCTTTAGAAAAACACAAACACCCTCCCTCCTCAAGCCCAAAGAAAAACCCCCTATGCAACAAACACTTTACAGAGGAAGGATCCCACAGAAGCAGAAAGCTGGAAGACAGGCAGCCATTGCACACTGGAAATGGGGTGGCATCTAAAAATTAACTGATTCCAGCAACACAATAAAATGTGGTAGCACAGAATGCTTAATCCCCAAAGGAATATTTAATTAGAAACAAGCTGTGCACTAAAATCTCTTTTTTAACCTCAACCAGATAATGTAATGTTTTTGAGCCTATATTGGACATTATCGTTGGTACTGGCAGACATCCAGGTGAAATTACATAATTATGATCTTCACATTTGATAAATTCAAACATGTAAGTATAGAAATGCCATTTATACTGAACTAAACCTTTTTCAGTTGCATTAACCTTATGACTACAGAGGCACTAAAATATGTCGTTGTCAACACTGGAGTGTCAATATTTAATGACATCTAGACCTACCATAACATGCAGCTAGTAAACACAGAAATTAAAGTATCAGCTAAGCTTGTTGATCTTAAGCATGATAAATTTGTTTACTTACTATACTTTGTAAGGAAACAGAGTAGCTTTTAATCAATTTTAATGCAGAGTAAAAAAATACTAATTCCTCACATTACTTAATTAAATACACATTTTTCCCTTCTGTGACACACTAAATCGTAAGAAAAGCAAATGAGTAAAAAAACCCTGAATGAGAATGAATATTTGGAAAACATACACAAAATCCCAGCCCATGTGACCCACAAGCTCACTCTCCATATGCAGAGAAATGCAGAACTGAGACATGACAAAGACCTGTTCAGTCTGTCCTAATGATAAAGACACGTCTTAAGGTGCAGCATTAAGATTAGAGGTAAATAGAGAATTCAGGACTGCAGGTTGTCTTTTGCTAGCCACCTGGCTGAAAAGGCTTAAAACTACACCCAGAAGCCACAGGAGTAACTGTATGCAAAATGTGATATAAATGTACATACATAGATTTTAGAACCTAATTCATAGGCCAGAAAATTCAAATGATAAATGTATTATGACATAACAATGAAGAATGTGGGAAAGTTATTAGTCTCTAGAGAAATTATGTTTTAACAAAATCACAGTTTCATTTTTTGTCTTGTTTTCTGTCTAAACTATAAATACACACAGCAAACAACCCCTTCACCTTACATACCGTACAGTGATCTAATAAGGAAGGGGTAAAAGAGAAAGAAAGCAAGAGGAAAAAAAAATAAAAGAAAAAAGAAAATAAGAGAAGTACAAAAAGAAAGTTTTGAATAAATTACTACTACTACTACTATTGAGTACATTAGATGCATTTCTTTATTACCATTCTCCCCATCAGACTTCCTTTCATGGTCAGTGTCAGTGAGGGACAACGCTGAGTTTGCCCGGCTGGACAAGCAGGAGCTGTGTTCGGATTTGATGCCCCTCACCCACATCCTCAGGGCGTGGTCTGGGGATGCTCCTCCTTCTGTCTCAGTGTCCACATCCGAGCCCACCTCCAGCGGGTAACTGTGCTCAGCTACACCATGGAGGTCAGTCTGATAGCCAGAGCACAGGATATGGGGAGTCTCACAGAATTCCATGTCTGGAAAAAACAAAAGTTCAGAAAAAAACGTAGCAGTGAAAAGCAATATAACTTTGATTTTCTTCTGGAGAATCTGTTTTGAGAATTAACATTGTTCACACTATTAGAAGACTTTTTTTGGTCAGTGACTCACTCTGCTACCTAATCCACTCTAAAGGTAATACAACTAAAACAATATATAGTAAAATACATAGTGCTGCACCATAATTGTGCCTTTATGTCTGATAGAAATATGTATTATAGCTCAAACGTGTGCACACCCACACACTGATAGCTGCACATCAATCTACAACTGAAGTGAGCATCTGCAAACACAGATACTTTCTCACGTTTTGCCAGGAAGGCAACAGTGCTAAATTAATCTCCGTATGTTTTTATCCTAGGGAAAGTATAGCAGATTTGCCAATAAAGAATTTAAAAAATAACATTTTAAATACTTGGTTTACTGTGGAAGACAAAGAAAGGGTACTTACCATTGCCTTGCTCTTTGAGAGTGCTGTCCTTGCATATTCACACCAGTGGGTTTGGGTTCTCCAGTGCTGGTGGCCTACAGGAACCTCCTAGAAGAGCTGTGACTACTAGGACTGTACAAGGGCCATCTCATGACACCAAGCCATCTGAGATTTGAGAGTTGTACAGTGCTACAAGTTATTCTCACTGAACACCGCAGCTGTTGGGCAGCAGAAATCCAAGGACAAACAGAAGGTGGACAGGACCCATAATGTGAATATGCAGAGGAAACATTCTCGAAGAACTATAGGTAAGTAACACACATCAGCAAATTGCAAGTCCCCTTTGAGGTAGCCTCTGCATATTCTCACTTGTGAGAATCCAATTACAAATGCAACTCACAGGGACTATGACAGGGAGTTCTAATTAAATAAGGATTACAGAACTTCACTTCCTAATTGAACATCAGACCTGGGATGCCATCTTGAGAGACTAAATACAGTATCAAATATGCATACAGTATTTCAGTTTCTAGAAAAGAAACATTAGAGACAAGAGTCATTGTTTAAGACTAAGTACAAATACTCTTTTCTACTGTCATCCTAAGCAAAGCTTTAATTTGCCAAACTAATCCACTTACCAGCTAGTGAGAGGAAGGATTCTGATTTTAATCACTCTTCCTGAAATAACAAAAAGCCCTAGTATTTTCTTGAAGGTATCAACCAAAACTTACAAACCAAATGCTAAGATATAAACTGAGGAAATTGTAATTCATCTGTCTCTGTACAGCTTTCTTTTGCCATACAAAAATTCCTGAAGGTCTTGGCTGTAGTCTTGGCTTTGAGCTCAGAGAATGGCAACCTCATTTGTGGAGGGCAAGGAAGAAGGCAGGCAGCAAACAGAAAAGCATGACCATGGCCTCACTTTCCTACAGGAGTCATGGAAGGTCACCCTGTCTTGACTGGTGTTGCTGCATCCCAGCAGCACCAGCCACCACTGCTCCTGCTCCTTTTGGAGCAGCAAGACAGATGAGGAGATGATCCCAAGTGCTCCATCACAACTCTGGTCTTTTCCTCTTGTTCATAGGAGGAGGATGTGGTCTCAGCCCTATCCTCGAGAAGGTGAGATGTGCCCTCGTGAGCCCTGTCCTCCAAGTCTCTCAAATGCACTGAGACTGACTCCAAAGTTTGAGGGAGATGGCTAAGAGAAAACAGCCAAAATATTTGGAAGCAGATGCATAGGGAATATTTGGCATTTGAACTTTCTCTACCTTACAACAGGTGTGATTTCAAGAAACATCACCTGATCCTTCTTCTGCTATAGAAAAGATCTTTGCATATTTTCACCATCTGAGGAACTTCCCCATAATTAAAAATCTTCCTATAACTTCAAGAATCACCTCAGCTGACGCCAGGTCCTCAGGGGACAAGGATGCAGGCATTTTTTTACATGGCTGTCCCTCCAGGCAGATGTCTGCCATTAGCAGCCTGGGGCCCATGTTCTCCCTGTTTGCATTTGCATATGCCATGGGGAAAATTCATCCCAGTAAATCCCACAAAATGCTAATTAGATTACACATTTTTAAGAAGGACAGAATTTACCCTTCAGTCTATATGTTAATTCCCCTTTTTTTTTTTTTTTTTGCAAAAGAGACTTTTTATACTATAACTCATGTTCAACTCAAGTTTAAAACAATCTATTGCCTTAATAGTCTATTTCTTAAGTATACAAGCCTTTGCAGGATTTTAACTCCCACGGGATGAATTTTCTGAAAAGCTTTTACAATGGCAGAAGTGGCTGCTTTTAGTCTGCATATCTAACCTTTTTACCTAAAATACTACATATTTCCACAAGGATATAAAGTTCAAGTAGATTTATGATAGATTCAGTATTACCACAAAGACACAGTCACAAGAGAAATGAGAGGACATTAATACAAAATTCAAGGTTTTGTATGAACAGAGGACAGAGGAAAAAAAAGTGGCAGTTATGAAGATGATGAAAGGATTTTCAACTCTGGACCCTCATGTAACACAACCATTAAAAAACAAGTACTTTATCTCACATTGATACTAATTTGTTTTTTCAAAAAGTAATGCATGAAGAAATATAAAATATCTAATGAGCAATAAAAGGAAAGAAGGCTTGTTTAAAAAAAAAACAAAAATCAACAAACCAACACCATTTCAATCAACAGATCCCTTTCTTTCTACTTCTAAATACAATTTTTTATTAAAAAAAATCTTCAGAGATAAGCAGTTAAAGAGAAGTTGGACAGCCTCTGCTATTTAAGGCTGATATGAGACCTGGGCAGCTGACCAGGCAGTTCTAACAACTCCAGCTTTGCTCACAAACAAAGCCACTGAAAATGCCAGGCAACTCATGAAGGGTTTATTTACTGTGGCATCAATTTAGCCACCAGTACAGTTCAAAACCTACAGTTAGGATTTTCATGCAGATACAAAACACTTATCGTAGAGCATCTTCCATCATATGGTCAGAAGTAACTATGTGCCAGCTACTCTTTCTGCAACTCTTTTAGTTTTTCTGGCACAGGTTAAAAAAAATAATAAAATTACCCTAGTGAAAGACCACAGAGGCTCTTTTCTCCAACCTAGTAATTCTGCAAACTTGGACTTGCAGGACTTGTGCAATCTCCTCACTGTTGCCATCTGACAAAAATTCTGCTAATTTCTACCAATTAACCATGAGTATAAATAAATATTTATTTCAATAAATAAATATTTAAAATACAGAAAAAATGATCCAAACAAAGAAGATAGAAGAAACATAAAACTAGAGTATAAGTAGAGATGAACATGAAGAACCTTCCTTTTCAGTCTTCCTATTCCCTTATGGAAAATTATTTGTATCAATAACAGAATGATAACTATTAATTTAAATTACTTAATTGACCTATGTGTTCAACTAGAGAAAGAGCTAACAGAAAAAAAAAATATTTATAAACTGGAATAGCTTGACATCTTGCAATTAGGTGCCTTTTATGAACCCCATCACATAATTAAGCAATTGCAATTTATTGACTGTAAAAGTCTTTAAACACCACTGATTCACAAATTAGTTTTATTCTTGATTCTTAGTATGAGGTGGTTCTTACTCTGAGAATGCTCCCTGCTCAAACACACACAAAATCAATTCTCTGAACAAAAAAATACAAATTACTCTTTCTACAAATATAAAATTATAAAAGAGACTAAGTGGCACAAAGGCATGGAGAAAAGATCAGTCTTGTAATTTTAAACCCACGATACTTATTTTGGCCTAGTGACCTCTTTCAGACTGGGTTTTTGAAAACACTGGAAATATCAGAGTCTGGGGAGGAGAACAAGGAAGGAACTCCAGAAAGGCAAATAATAAACATTAACCTGAAAAGTGTAATGTTTACGATTGTGTCTGAGTGAGTATATTGGAAATATAAGGGAAACAATATCCCAAACATGGATTTTGTTTAAAAAAAAACAAACATGGGTTGGGATTTTAGTGTTACACCTCAACTTGGTGTATATTTTTTCACACTGAACTTAGTCCAGTGCTTTAATCTGCAGGTGCATTACATGTGTTGCAAAACAAGCAGAAAGGCAGACCAGCTACTCATGGTATAAGAGACTCAGAGACACTGGGAGGGAAGGAGTGAGGAAAAAATGTAAATCAAACGGAGAAAGTGAAGTTTGCCTTCATTTTTGGAAGCGATACATATGCATTCTCCTAAATGAGAAATTTTGAGGGCTATTGAGCACTCTGCTAAATTTCATGTGTTCAACGGCCCTTAAAATTTCTCATTTTTCACCTGAGGACTGTGGTTTACTGGCTGGTTGCTGGACTTGAGAATTAAATGTGCAGAGATCTTAAGCTGCTTCATAAAGGCATTCGTGAAACACAACCTGCTACATGTATTTTTGAATGCTTCTGTATATATGCTTCTCATTTAGTCAAAGATCCTACTTCTTTCCATGTTGAGAGCATACCACATCTTTCCTAGGACAATATAATTCAATGAAATTAAGCTCCAGTAACCATCTGTACAAAAATCATTGAGGAAGAAGCAAAAAATAAATTAATTTTCAAAAACGCATTACACTGGCTAATAATTTGTTTTAGAAATGTCATGTTTATCAGCAATTGCATTATTGCCACAGCCTGGAACTGTTTCTCAGCTAAATATATTTTAATAAATAAAAACTGATATACATATTACACATAAATAACAACCATATAAAATATACCATTTGAATTTTTATACTTCGATAGCAAATGCATTGTATTGTACATCATATTTTGATGTATTTCAACTTTTCCTTGCATTCCCTTATTTATGTAGCATTAACCTCAAGTTACCAGCAGAGATGATAGAAAGTTCAAAAATAACAGCTATAACAACTAAAGGAGGAATAAAAGAGGAATCAGAGTCTGTTACAACACTAAGGAGGGAAATTTGCAGGTTAGGCAGCTAAGGGATTAGGAAAGGAGGCTGCACTTTCACGAAACTCTTTGGCTTGTGAAATTTGTAAGGAAAAAAAGTCTTTATTCTTCAGGTCCTTCCCTAGAGGTACCAGAGGATGAGTTTCCAACCCATGCCTCATGGCAAATATCTTTCTAGTCTCCTCTTCAGACTAATTCTTCAATTGCAAATAAAGAGCACAGAAATAGACTGAATCTCTTAAAATATTCTCATGGAGTCCTCAGATATTAATTTTTTGTTTTTCAAGAGTTTCTCAACTAACAAGATGCCAGAGGAGGCATCTTTGGAGCTACAGTGTGGATGCAGCAGCTCTCATTTCAATTTAGGAAGAAACACTCTCAGTACAATATTGGTTAGAAATTTAATCCTTGAAGTTCAAATACATCTGAATTATTGCTGGCTACAGCATTTCCTACTCCAAAGTGTGGCTTTATGAGGTAAAATACTTCCATTCACAGGATTCTGTTAAAGAGAAATTTCTATTGCAGGTACTCATAAATATCTCTCCTTTAATGAATTTTAGAGTTATAAAACCATAGCAAATTCCAGGAATTAGCATTTAACCTAAATTTCAGATAAAGGAAACCAACTTATTCTCAAATAATGACCACACTAACTCTACCCTACTAAAGACAAGAGGATAAAAAAATATAGTTATCATAGATGAGAAAGAGCCTCAATATCATTTGTGCAGATAAATGGAATTCTTCTAGTATTACAGTTGAAATAGAGTTTGGAACAGCTTGTCTTACAATAGATTAAAGTATAATTTCATTCTCCATATGCAATAATCTATTAAGAAGTTAAGAATTTTCAAGAAAAAAAGTATTTTCTGCTTCCAAAAACTCTATCATAAGAGAAAAGCATTCTAATTTTCTTTCAAGTATTTTAAAGGTTCCTTGGCTCTGTAATATTTTTTCTATTACAAGTTTTGGCATTTACATTTGTGTTTGAGGGAAGCAACAGATAATGAATCCTTTCTTCTTGTGATTAAATTTTCAAAATTAAACCTAGCCATAACTAAAACTTTCATAAAGGGCACGAGAACTATGAATCAAACTATCTCGAGCAGATTAACTAACTTTCCCTTTGAAAGAGTTTCATGTGAGCAAATAGTTTTCCTCCAGATTAACCAGGGGGTGTGAAGCAGTGGGGTACAGTACTGCTACTTCTCATCCAGTGCATTCACAGCTCTCACCAGGCAAAGCTGATGTTGTGATTCTATCTTGTTTTCAACTCTGTATGGCACTTCAGAGAAGAAAGGCTGACAAAATTATTAGAGTGCAAACAGAGTACCAACATTCTTCAAACTGAAATTTCCCCCAGGTTGTTGCTCTATCCCTACAAACTTGAATTAAACTCTGCCATGCTTTTCTGGTAGTAATTTCTGAAAGCAGGTAAATTTAAACCAAAATCCCTTTCATTCAAGCCCCAGTCTTAGATGTCTGTGACACCTAAGCATGACAGCTATTCACTTCCTATAAAAATGAGACAAAGATATGGAAATAATTTATATCAATGGTTTTGATTCTAGTTTATAAAATATATTTAAAATACACTGTTTGTTTCTCAAAATATTGAAATTTCTTCATTTTTAAAATTGCATTTGAACCAGTATCTTTAGATACATGAGCACCAAAATCTTTTTAAAATAAAAGATGTGCAAAGCAGGTATCTTTATAAATTTCACTGTCTCAGTTTTAGAAGGCTACACATGCAAAAATCCAGAACTCTAAACTGAGATTTAATTTTCAGGGCTGTAAATTCAGAAGTTAATTCTATGCAGTCAGTGGGCCAGGGCAGCATTTAGACTTTAGGTCATTGTGACGGTCTCAGAGTAAGCATCTGGCAAGTGCAGAACTTTGTGATGCTGGAAAGACTTTTAGAGAGCTGCTATCAACACCCATTTACCAGAAATCTTCTCCTTTACTGCTGGGACATTCAGGAGACCTGAGGCACTCAGATCATAGACAATGCTCAAAAAGAATCATCAGAGTAACTCAGCTCCTCACCTTAACTTTCACCAGAAACTACAAAGCTCTAATATCATTTTCAAGTAGCTTAAGAGAGTATCAAGGGTACTACTAGCCCTCTTCCTTTGAAGTGACATGAATGGAAGGCAAGCAGCAAAGGGAGCCAGGCTGGAGCAGTGGAAGGTGGTTTTGATGCCCCTGTGCCAGTTTCAGTGAGTGATCAGTAAATGAGTCATTTCAGTGCAGGTGAGTGAATAGCTTCAGCAGCACTGCACTGACCAAGTCCCCTTCTTCTCATTCCAACTAACTGTTAAAAATGCTGAAAATTAGGAAAACATATTTGCAAGGGAGAAGGGATCGCTGAGAGGTCTAAGCACGTAGAGACAAAATCCCTTAAAGGAAGGGGTGCTGCCAGCCACCAGCAGCACCTTGTGTAGTGAGAATGGGAACCAGAGAACAGCACAAGAGCACAAGGAGCAGCAGCTGCTGTCGCTGTGCTGCCGTCCCAGAAGCAAGGAAAACAGGAGCAACACCCTGCCCTGGGCACAAGGAGATGGTCCCAGCAGGAGGCTCTTGCCTTCCATGTCCAATTCAATCTTGACAAATCCCAGCCTGCAGGATTCCAGAGTTGCCTGATGGGCTGGCACAGCAAGCAGACACACACACATTCTGCCAGCCAACCTCTTCAAGTCTTGGGAACCAGCCCCACAAATGCTGCCCATCCTGAAGGTACATCTGATACCTTTCCCAAGCATCCAGCTAAAAAGACTGTCTAATGAAGCCCAAATTTGGAATTTACATCCATTGAATTCTTGGTGGGATGTCTAACACCCACAGAACACTACACCTAATTTTATCATTTTTTCTCTTTAAATAACTGAAATTTGAACCAGTTTTGGCAGTCAACAGCACATCCCCAGCTCAAAGAAGGGCCAAATTAGACCAGTGTGCCCAGGGCTCTTTATGAAGAGAATCAGAATCCTACAGAGCAATGACTGCTGGCCAGACTACCAGACTGAAGTGAAGCATTTTAAAACTATCTCTTAGGTGAGGCTTTCAAGAGATACTGGATTATGCCTCAAAAACAAAACTGGAAATCTAGCTTTGTTCTGTGATTTTGAAAATCAAATCCATGAATTGATTTTTCACTGTTAAAATATTTCATTTCCCCCACGAATTTACTAACAGCTTTTAAGTGTGTAATCACCTTTTCCACTGGAAAAAAACTCAAGTCAGACTGCAAGATGCCCCCTAATAAAACTTGCGGCAACTAAACAGTTTGATTCTGACTTATGTTTGATTAGGGCTGCAGGTATGTGTACTTCTTTTTCCTCTTTTTTTTCCCCAGATTATGCAAAAATTTACATATGAGGGGCATGAACTTAATTTATTAACATCTACTATAAAAGCAGTGTATCTTTGAATTTAAATTGAACTGCTAAGTAAGATTCGGACAAAGAAACTCACCCTTCAGATTAATGTTGGAAGAAGAAAGAGAAAGCACAAGCATGTGCACGAGCTCCTCAGCACTTCCATTCACATCCAATTACATCCTGCTGTCAATCTGACATCAGTGAGAACACAAGGAAGACAACCTGGCACGTCCGTTCCATTTGATCGGCCGACTGGGGACACGGCCTGTCAGCCAAACAGCCCCTCTTCCCCCCACATCTCGAGGGGTTTGTCATCAAATGTTCCATCTGATCAAGAGATGGGAGATTTAACTGCCTTCACATAATTCTGACCACTTCTGCTCCCTCCTTTCCTCAAGTGTTCGGTTGACCAAAGAAATTTCAATAACAGCAGTTCAGACTTAAAGGTCAGCTCTGCTGCAGTTTAATATTAGCACAATTGAATGAAAGTCATTGGGTTTGCATATTGTATTTTTACATATATAATCACAACAACATTTTTCAGCTGTTTAACTAATTTTCTTACAAGATCCTTATTAGATTTTCTGATATTTCCAGACATTCATTCTCCTACACTGTATTTCTAAAGGTGATCATATAAATTATAAAGACCACTACATTCTGTATCTGCAACTGCAAAACAAAAATATTGGAGTTTATACCACCAAAATTCTATCATCAAAGAAAGTCAGCTGAAAGTGGTGGAACCATTCCAGCTGTGTATCCTCAGAAAATAATTTTGGGTAATCTTGCATCACTATCACACAACATCATTATTAGTTAAGTTAAAGAAACACTTCTTAAAACATATACTATCTTAAAATGCACATCATGATTACCAAGGAAAGATGAAAATCTGAGACATTTTTGTCAGTATGATAGTTCTCAATCATACAATGTGGTAGCTACAAGATTTTCCATCTTGAGATTTGGTGTAGAGCTCCTAAAGAGGGAAGTGCCACCATCATTCCAGTGTTGCAGCAAAGGGAATTAAGCATGAGGAAACTCTAAAGATGACCAAAAGACCTCTGTATATTGTCATGAAGTTTAAACAAGTGCAAGATCCCATGATCTGGCTTCAAAACTTATCCAAACTTTGGGAACACAGTCATGACATGGTGAAATGACTCCAGTATCATTAGGAGCAGTTGGTTACAATTTTTACAGCTCTAGACCTCTTTAGTTTGCCTGCCCTTTCTTAATGAGAGCTATAATTGTTTTAAAATACGAAATCACTCCTAAATTGGCACTCATTCTAGCAGCTATTCCAGTCCCTGTCTTTGAAACCTCCAGCCTGAAATTTAACCACATAGTGTTTTAATCTTTCACAAAGACACAGCCATACAACTGATACCTGGGAAATGACAAGGCACTGACTGATTCTGAAATGTGATTTCTCGATGTTGACAATTAGCAGGCAGGCACTTACTCTTTCTAATGCAAACCACAGGCACTGTTGACTATCCACAACTAAAACCAAATCCCCTCCACCATCAAATAAATGGATCCATACGTATTGCTAATGCATAGAAAGATGGTTGGGAAGCTGACTACCTAACATGAGAGAGCTCAAAGTTGTTACCAACTTTGATAGCTGAATCCTGGAAAAGGAAATCAGAAAATGAAACAATTTGTATCTTAACAGATTGAAAGCCACAGGAAAAATTACCTACAGTATTGCACTGCCCATAAAAACTGCTTCTAAAGTTTTCCAGCATCTACCTTTCAGACATTTTATTTGTGGAACAGAAGCTGCACACTGGTGACTCTCTTCATAGCTAACCTTGGGTTCCACAGCTGTGAGCCCGTGAGCTCTCCTTAATTCCTGGTTCTGCAAAGGTGCTCGATAAACGATGCTCAGGAAGAGTCAAAGTTAAGAGCCTGCTCTGCAGCTGAGACTAACCCAAAGAAAATAAATCAAACCCAAATGGCACTAACACATTAACCTACAGTGCCTCTGTAAACTCTGCCATGCCCTGAAGGAAAGCTTGCCATAGGCTGATAAGCAGAGCTCACACTCTGTATTGCCAGAAATACTTTGTGCCTCGTTATTAAAATATTCACACAGTTGGAGGTGAACTAATTGAGGCAGTGGAGACAGTAACACAGAAGGCACTTAAAATGTAATTAAGCCACGATCAGAAAAGGCACACATAAAGGAGAAAGCACTGAAAACAGAGACTCCAGAGAAAACACCAGATTCAAACAAAAATGATAGCAATTGTGTATTAAACCATGTTCAACAATATTTATATGTACTACTAAAAGACTCTGTTCAGAATTCAAACACTAAGGCCACATAAAATCAAGAAAAACCACAATATATAAATATGGCTTAGAGAATCTTTAAGTACTTTAACACATGCCAAGGAGACAGGTGTTTTGAGAGGAAGATGGCCCCACCCTCACCTGAGTAATTCTCAACCATGCTGGAGATCTAAGAAAAGGAATACTATAGGAGCATTCAATGTCTCAATTCTTTTGGTTTTATTCTGTAAAAACACAGTTAACTCTACTGTTGGCTGTTCTGGAAGGACTGCAGCAGCAACTGTTTCCTCAAAACAGAGGAAAAACCCAGCTCACACATGCATATTAAGGAGTGGGGGGAAAAAACCCCAAAACTAAAAGAATTAAAACAAAATGAAATTCACAATTTTAACACATATAGCATATTCTCTTTGTAATAAACACAGTATTTAAGAGATACTTAGTGACAGTTCTCAGAATTGTCTATTTTTCCTTCAGTTTAACTACTTTACAGGGAAAAAAACACAACAGAAATATCTCAGGCTAATACCCAGTTATGCAAGGATTTTTTTTCAGATCAAGAAAAAAGGAACCTTTGTAAAAAAGTTTCTTCTAACAGACAGCTCTATGTGTTAACAACACCTAAAAACCCTTTTCCATTGTTTTTTCCTATAAAATTTGTTTCATGCAAACATGCTGAGTGCAGAGTCTTCACAAAAACCTGTATCCTACAGAATGTACAAGTCACATGTGGATTTTTCCTTTTTTCACATTTTCTCCATTTAGTATTGTCTCATTTCCCTACCAGCTGCTTCACCATTTCCTGAGCTGCACCATCTCGTGCTGTGTCCAATATTAGACACAGCAGTGACAGAGCAAATGGGAAATAAACAGCACAGCTGATCAGGACAACTGGCAAAGGATGCAAGCAGCACATCCAGAAGTGGTTATAAGTGAAAAAGCCCCAAAACATTAGGTTGTAGGAGCTTAAACCACTGATCTTTAAAAACACAGCAAGATCCTTGCTGACTTGGCTCTGATCAGATAGAGAGAACTCTGAGAAACCAGCCTGAGTCCTGTTCCAAAGAGCACATGAACTGAGCACTGAATTAGGAGCAGACATTTTTCACTGCTGGCACTTCCAGTGGAGGGAGGAGGAGGGAAGGTTGGGCTTGAACTCAGAGGGTCTGAACATGAGGGTAATTCAAACCTAAGCAGGATGAACAGTGACTGCCATGTAGCTAAAGAGAAAGTGAATATAGGACAGAGAACTATTTTTGCTAAGCTAATAAAAAGTATTTATTTGAACTATCTTGTCAACAACATACACAGTCAGAAGAGTATTTACACCCTTCAGCTGTCCCCTTCCCTCATCAATTCTGCCTGAATTCAGAATGCTTCAATTCAAAATGAGGAATCAGGTGCTGGGACACACCTGAATGCTGAGTGAGAAGCAGCCTGACAGATGCTCTCCTACTGAATAACTGAAGAGACACTGGCCAGAAGATGTTACAAGTCAGTATTTTCCTGTTTAATACACTTGTCTTCTTCCTTAGACTAGATTGCTGAAATTATAGTGGACAAATTTGTTGAACGGGCTTTGAGGCTAATTTAAAAAAAATAATGATAAAAACATTGTAAAATTGTGCTGCATGTTGTCAAAGACATCAAGTTTGTAAACGCCTCATTTGCAAACAATCTGTTGCTGAACTCTAACCAGTTCAGACACTCACTGATCTCTTACCACTATAATTGTAGCTATTTAACGCTGTTATTCATTTTAATAATAACTATAGCAATAATACTCAGAGCATAGAAAGAAAACAGTATTTCTGTGTATTTTTATCCTTTTGTAGGACTTATTAGCCATTAAAATATATTTTACGCATATAATTCTTCCAAAAAGATCATAAAATTAAACTGAAATATCGGTACTTGCTAGCAACATTATTCCACTCAATTGACAGTTGAGATAAAGCCATTACTACATCAATTTAAGGACTGAGATTTCTTTTAGTAACGACAATCTTGGAGAAAAACTTAAAAATCCTGAAATACAATGTCTGAACACTCAACTGATCACATTGGGTATCTAAACAGGAGCACCAAGGTACAGCCAACAAGCACCTTGTTTGTGGCCGCTGTGCTGTTAGCTCAGGTGAGGGATTTAAGGGAGCACATGCAAAGGTAAGTGGTAGGTGCCTCTCTCTATTTTCTTAAAGCATTGCATAAAGGAAGAGTTTTCTAACCCTTATGATGGCCATTTGACCCAAATCCGATAGCACAGATGATGGAGCATTATTAAAGCATGAAGAATCATAAGCTCTGTGCTGCCAAAACAGTGACAGCAATGATGGGTTGCGTGAGAAGTTTGGTCTGTGTGAGTGGAGCTGTTTGGGGATGACAATAATTACCTGTGAAATGAATATTCATCACATGGGTGAATTCAAGGCTGAATAATATTTCACTGGAGAGTTGGGATAATGTCAGGCAGAAGCTGGCCAAAGCTGACACAGCTCACTTTGTACTGAGGTCTAGTGCAGCTGTATGACACACAGATGGGTGCCAGGAATTCATGAACTGGAGACATAGCCAGCAGCAGGCAGAGCTACCCCCTGTTATAGTTTGTAAATACATGCTGAAAATCAGCTAAATAGTTTTTTATTCCTGAACGTATGCCCACCTCTATGCCAAGAAATACATTACTGCTATCATTTCTGCAAGCAGTAAATAGCTTTGAGCTACCCAATGCCAGGCCTTCCTTTTCTCCTCAACTCCAAAATCTCTGTCAGAGAACACCTTCCTTTTTTAGAGTAATAAAATTTTTCAGAGGCAACCATTTCTAAAGGTACAGTCAGTCTCTGCCAACTTCTTTGTGAGCAGCACAAGCCTCCAGCCAGCTGAACACCTGGCAACTGCCCCAAAAGCACAACAGCCACCACAGAGGGACTGAAGTAGAACACTTTTAATTTTTAATGTTCTCCTTTTTTTAATAGATGTTATCAGACTGGGGGAAAACAAAACAATCAACCAGCCAGCCCAAATGCCCAAGAAACTCCAAAGAGTATGTGTGCCAGAAGTCCCCAAATGCTACCAATGAAGAAGGAAAAGTGTGGGGAGGATACAAGAGATACTTTAAAAAACAATGAAATCTTCAATGGTCTGATCCAGCAGCTAGGGCATAAAGATGCACAAATGATTCCAAAAGTAAGGCTTTTTCTTTTAATTGTCTGAGTGCAGATTAGTTTCCTAAGCATACAATAAAAGTAAACTATTAGCATCCATCCCTGAACACCAGCACTCTACAGATCAATAGCCAAGAATTCAACAATTAACTGCAAACTTTTAAGTAATTGCTGCTACAGTATCAGCTTAAACTCACACCTATGGGCATAATTCTCACTGCTACCAGGAAGAATCATATGCCTGGAATCAGCAGCTCAATTATTCCTTTGAGAATCCTCATGCAAACCAAACCAACCAAATAAATCCTACAAATATTTCCTTTCCAAAGCCACTAATTACACACTTCTGACAAAACAGTACTCAAGGTTATGTATTGACACATGCACAATACATAATCTGTAATGTACTCCTTTGTGTTAAAGCAGAAATATTATTTTGTGATTTAGAGTAGTGTGACTAGTAAAGGCAAAGGACTATTCTCATACAGAATTAGTACTAAAAACAGGCACATGGTTTTTCATACTTTTATCCATAAACTGACACACAAAATTAATTTTCTCCTGTATCTTCACAGCAAAGTTCTACAAAAAAGAAAGTCTTAATCCAAAGACCACAGAAAAATACAAAACTGTGTGTCATATAGTTTCTTCCAGGACTAAAACCACAAATCTTTAAAAATTAATGGATTCATTTATTAAGGAGTTGAATAATTAGGAAAGTAATTTTTAAAATCAATAAAAACCCCAAAGTAGCTGCAAAAATTCCTCAAGCCATGCTTAAACATTGGAGAAGCAATGCAAACCATCATCAGCATATCAGAACACCACCCTGGCACAAGGCATTCTTGAATAAGAATGTTTGAAGTTACTGCATTCAGCTTTAGCTTTACCTGCAGAAACAGCACAAAGCTGAAAGCTCTGCCTGTGCTAACTGGGCAGGTGAAGGGCACACTGTGTCCTTCATCACAGACAGAGTACAGCGTGTTCTGACATTAAACTACACTGTGCTCAATGACATCATGCAAACAGATACTCCAGTCAATTTGTTACTTTGTTTATTTTACTTTTTCCACTAGAAATCACTAAGTATTACTGAACTGGCTCAGAAAATTTGGATACACAGGAAGAGAAATGAAATGCATTTAAAGCAAGCAAGATATTCTTTATGTGGTTGCAGGCACAATGGGAGGATGAATGCTGTTTATGCAGGTGGAAACTGTGCTTTCATCACTATTCTTACACTAAGTAACAGACATGATGATCATCCCAGATATGCTCACATAAATGAAGATTTATCCAGTAAGAACAGGTAGCTATTTCCCTTTTTTCCTATCTCAGTTGAAATGCAAGGATTTTTTTATACCATGCCCTTCTCTCCATGAATTCTGTATTTCCTTTCAGAGAGTGTAAAAGACAAATGAATTTCATAATCCATTCCCAAGTACAAAATGAAAAAAGGAACATCAGCAAGAGGAAATTACTAACACATTTTGCAAGCAACCAAGGTGAATACCTCCGGGGGCAACTATTAGACAACATTTCTAATACTTATCTATTTAAACTATTAGTAATTGACTCCAATTACAAAGAACAACCCCAAGTTTATTCAAAGTTCGCAAGCATGTGCACACACACTTCTGATTTCTGCCTTTCCTTTAATGTTCTCCATTATACAAAAAAATCCATCTCCATATATACAAAAAAATCTCACAAGCCATTTTCTGGCTACTTTTCTGGACTAAACAGTGTAAGGTACATGACTGCTCCTTATAGTAATGCAGGTAGAACTTGTCAATACTCTAGTCAATACTACAAAAATGCCTACTAATAACAGTAGTACTAACAAATACTAGTCGCAACAAATACGAAAACTCCAACAGAAATAATGGGAAGAAGACACTGGGGAGAAGTTATAAAAATAATTCCTGTCTCTATCTGAACAGAGTAATTAATTTTGTTATTTAGTTCCTTTGCAAGGAAAGATCAGCGCAGTTCAAACTGCACTTCAGTGTTTAAAAAGTACCAACAGCAGGAGGTCCAGATTCCTCTCCTTTCCCAGGTATGCAGGAAGGGTGGTTTTGGCACTTCAATCTCAAAGACAGACTCATCTCACTTCCAAGGGCCATGGGCAGCACAATGTGATGCTGATAACAAACTTGAGCTAATAACAGCTTCCTCTACAGCCCTCCCTTGTCATTAAAGCAAAGGGAACACTCCTGGCTCACAGGATTGGGCTTTCCTTGGCACTTCAAAAACCAAGCATGGAGCAAAGCACCTCACATTGATAAAGTCAGTGGCAACACAGAATCCAGCTTGTCAGATACTACTATCTTCAGTTTTGAGAGAGAAAGATAAGGATTTCTAGAATAACCAATTTCTGAGAACAATATTTTGACATTCCAGTTTCTAATGTTCTTTCTTACACGTGAAACTTCTGTAAAGGTCATCAATTCCAGGACATTAATATCACATAAAGTATAGGTTTTTTACAAAATTTACCATTTACATCTGATTAGTCACAGTGCTAGTATTATAATTTGAATTTGCTGGCTTCCTAATAATCTTTTGGTGACTTTCACAGCAACTGTTTGTATTTTGGTATGTGACTTTCCTAGGTCCTCAGACTGTTTTTCCTGGGGTTACAGCTGGAAGCGACTATATCAATGTTACTCAGTATTCACATGTTTTGTTATGTAACTGGTGCTTGGGGGGTAGGGGGCAGTGAAAGGATTGTTTTGCTGGTGTTAAACATTACATTATTCCTCCCATGTTGTTTCAGCCATCTGAGCTAAAGATACTTCATCCAGTTGTAAAGCCTTCCTACAGAGTGACAGTCAGCAGGAAACTGATTTTAAACAGTGTCCAATAAAACTGAAACTTTGAAAAGGGAACCTTAGATTTTAAATCTCATTCACAGTTTATTTCACATAAAGACCTAAGTTCAGAAGAATTTGAGCCTCTTTCTCAGAAGAAAAACTAATTCAAGCTTTATATTGGTTAGGGTACACCCACTCGACTGTTTATCTAGATATGCAGCAATGTCATCGACTCACTGAGCTACTTCTTGACAGTTCTTTATTTTGAGACACACAAAACCTTCTGACAGATACATAAATGAGAAACCCTGGGAAGAAATGTTATTTTGTTTCAGCATCTGCTCTACAAATGAAGATAAGCAAACCAGATTTCTAGTTCCAGAAAATGACAGCTCCTCTTTGTTTCAAAAAGAGTGACATGAAAGACACAGCAAGAGAATGAACATTAAACCAGACTGTGGGGCAGGGGCAGAGTTGTGTGCTGGTTCCCCTGCTCTGACACCCACTTCCTCACTCTGCCTTGATGCTTGTTCCTATCTTGGTTTAACTCTTGACATCTTCTTGGACACTTCTTAAATGTTATAGGAAGAGGCTCTATTAATATAACAAGAACATTTAACAGACACAAGTCCAGGTTTTGACAAACAGAATTCCAAAACATTAGCTCAAAAGTTTAAGCCTCTCCTGTAGATATTCCATCAGTATTTGGCACAGGTTACTGTAATTGCCGTATCTCATAGAATAGTTTGGGCTAGAATGCACCTTGAAGATCATACAGCTCCAACCCCCTGCCACAGGCTGGGATGGTACTCAGGACCTGACCTCAGGACCCCAGCCAACCTGGCCTTGAACACTTCCATGGATGAGAACTCCACAAATACCTTGGTTCCTGTTACACTGCCTGCATAACTCCACCCTTCTGATTTTTACTTTTATAATTTCTGTCATTTGACACCATGGAATACTGGTGATCCAGAGAAGAGTAGAAATTCAGATAGTTTGTATCTGTGCATTGACAAATGGATTGTTAAACTTGTGTAACATTTGGAGAAAGCTTTTTTTATTCTTCAGAGAAGAATTGTTAGCAGGGGATTGGAAATGTACTGTGATCCTTCACTAGTTTATTTCCTCTCTCTGTAGGTTTTTTCCTCACTTTTCCCCTCTCTCAGGTATTCACTTTTTAAATCAGAAGAATTACTTACGAGAACTAAACTATTTTTGATCATATGAGGTATTTTTTTTCACTGAGATGATGGCAGCTGAGACAGCACTGGAAGCAGCGTTACAGGAATGGTGACAGCAGGTTACAAGCTTTTGTAACACCTTTGTGATCTAGGAAGGGAGCACCCACTTCAGCCTCATGGGGAAAGAAGTGTCTGCACATTCCGCTCACTCGTGTATTTTGATTTGATGAAGGGAAGGAAAAGTATTCCCCCTGTGAGATTTCACATGAAGGTACAAACATAGAGTTTTCTCACCCCAGTTATTCCAGGGAGAGAAAATTCCAATTACTTGGCAAATCAAGAAAGAATATCTGGAGGGGGTCTAAACCTAAGTGCTGCTTTTCCTTTCCTTAGAGTTTGCAGATACTCCCCACAGAGCAGAAGGCTGCAGTCCAGGAAGCCACAGGGAACTGCTCATGGCACTGTTTTTCTCTGGGAGACAGTAACACCACCATGATCAGAACACAGCCAGCCAAACAAAGCACAGCACACCAGGAATCCCTATTTGTGCAAGGGAATACAGGAGGAGACAATGCACTAAAGCTTTAGGAGAGTGGAGTCTTTTACTTTGCCTCGTATGTAATTTTTTTTTTTGGACAACATGAAGCTCATAAACACTCAGAGCAGATGGTGTAACATACAGCAACAGGAGATGGAGCTTATTAGCTGTCGCTTCCTTCCGCTAGTCCACAGCCCAGAAATCTGAAAGACCTTTAAATCACCCTCTACTGAGCTGAGTCCCTCTCAGGAAACAGTACAAGGGATAAACTGTGTGCCCTTACACAGACATCACTTCATTATGCTTCAAGTCTGCTCTAAAGCACACAGGTATATAACTAACACGCTTCAGTTCTCAGAAGATTTTCTAAAATTAGCTAAAAAATCCCCCAACATTAAAAGTCTAGGCATCTGGCATTTGTAAAAAAAAAAAAAAAAAAAGAGAAAGAAGATCCTAATAATACAAAATATCTCAACTGTGTTTGCACTAACCATTTCCAGTAACAGCATTTTACCAGAAGTCTTCTATTTTGTAAAAAATTTTCTTCACTAAATCAGAATTTCAAGGAAAGTGCTTGCAAAAATAATTGATTTCATTTGTAACCAGCCTGTTAGTAACTTCCTCTTATAGTACCCAGGAGTACTTCAGTACTCCTGAATAGTACCCAGTGCTTCATTCCACTGTCCTACAAACACCTTTCAGAGCAGCTCAAGGCACAGCTCTGAACAAATGATGCAGCTTAAAGGTTAAAAAAATTCCTTCCTTCATTAACCAATGAATCTCATCATAAAGAAAACACAGGGAACAAGAGAAGTAACTACACCTAGGTGAAGAGTTCCAAACAAACATACTTCTAAAAGGCTGCATAGCAGTATGCACAGTATGCACATTACTGCATAGCAGTAATGTTCTCTTAAGAGCATTTTTTTTTCTTTTGATATTCTTTTTCCTGTCCTTCTCAAAACAAATGGTCTCCCTTTCAGCTACAAACATAAAAATTTATTTTGATAGTCTTTATGAGTAGTAAATGGTTCCCAAATATGTAACTGGCAGGTTGAGTGATAGTGAACTGTAACACCCTGTTCCACTGGCCACCAGGTTACCACTGGAGCTCTTAATACCACTGGTTGTATATACCAACAGGTTACCACTGGACTTCCTTAATAACAAGAGACTTTGAGTGCCCCCAATAAAATTTTCCCCTTCACTAACTGCTCTTTGTGGAAGTTGATGAGCATAGACTTCTAAATTCGCCCAGATAAGTGCTCCAAATCTCTATCAAAACAATGAAAAATCACTCTGCTGGCATTGGTTTCCTCTGGGAGAGCTCCCAAGACCACAGACTTGTGGTTTGTCAGTTTGTTATTCTAGTGTTATACATAACAGATTAAGGGGAGAATCTAACAAAGGCTTTTTTTTTAACCTTTACACACCATTTAAAAATAAGGTAATTGTAACTAAAAGCACATACTACATACAGCCTAGATTCAACTCTCCATGGCCCTGGTACAGACACAAAGCAGATCTGCTGTCCTGAATGGATTTACATAATTCTGGGATCAGAGTAGAATATGGTTATTATGTAAAAAGCTTTTGCTGCTTCACAGTTGACAAAACACCACCATGACATTTTCCTGACAGGACAATTTCCTAGCAGTGCTTGTCAGCATGCCTTTTACTTATGTTTAGGACAACCAGTAAAACTGGTTTTGACTGGTCATTTGATGTTAAGAGTTACATGGGTTTAAATCTTCCTTCCTAGTAAGCAAAAAATGACTGTACTTTAATGCATAGCAAAACAGACCTCCTATTCCTGCACCTCAGAAGTTTTTCCCTTCTAGGGAACGAAAGTGCTTTTAGGCACTGAAACATTTCTGTTGCCTCTGTATCCTCACTGTTGCTGGGATGTATCAGAGGGCAGAAAGGGGAATCGGATGGCAACAGCAGAAAGCTAAAAAAGAGAGGATGAGACAGAAGTGGCCTTAGGCTGCAGAGCTTTCTCACACTGTGACCCAGGACTTTCTGTGAAGTCAGTGGAGTTGATTTGATGAAGACTTTGAACACCTAGCTGGATCTGTTTACCTATTGCTCCTGAAGATAATTTTACATGCTCTTTTCAGAAAACATTAATCATGTCACCAATCTGGAGCTTTTGTCCACAAAAAGGGTTTCCTTACCTCTTAATGGGCTAAAAGCAGAATAGGCCAATTCTTTGTGAGGCAGTCTGTCACTTCCTACAATGCTAGCAGTGCTGATTTGCTCACACAGATTTACCAGAAATTATTTGCTGTTGGATTCTCCTGTGAGGAATAACTCCATTTTGCCTTGCCCATAATGCAGTTCAATATACTTATCTTGCCAGGAAATGAACATTTGTCTAACCAGAAATTTACAGCCATATGCTCATATTGTTAACAATCAATAAACTTTATCATGCCAATGACTCGAACCCAGATGATTATCCTACCAGGAATTCATTCCTCTAAACTAGTGTTTTCTTACAAATCTATAATTAACCTAAAAGCCAGAAAGCTTTTCTGTACTGCCAGTATTTGTAGAGTACAGCTCCTTTTATATTTGCTTTGGTGGAAACAGGGAAAGCTGTGGGAGAAAACAGTTCTAATTATGTAAACATGTCACAAATAAGCTCAAGATGCAATCTACGTATGGTGCATCTCTAAGAACTTTTTTTCCTCACAGCCAGGTCCATCAATGATTTTCCTAGAAGAGCAACATTTCTGACAACTTCTGCCAATTCTACTCCATCTCCTTCAAGGACAAAACATTATGTTTACCAATTCTTCCAAGAATTAATTTACTCTGTTTGCCAATATCTCCAAACTATATGATATTGGGTCTGCCAGAAATTTACTTTGTAAGATGATCTTGCCAGGATGAGATACTGCAGGTTTACATATCTTCAGACAAGCAGGATTCTAAACCTTCCAGTTACTAAGAGAATGTATTTTCAGGTATACACATTGTGTTTAGCACTGACTGTTCTGGAGTCAGTGATGCGTTGTCAGAAGACTTTTGTATCTGCTCACATTGAGTTGTTAAGCCAGTAAAATTTAGTTGGGCTTGAAACAGTTTGTGGTGTTATTTGATAAATCTTGAATTGTCAGGTAACTGCAAGTTTCTGATGCAAGTAACACCAGACACAGTTTTTTTTTTTTTCATATTTTTCCTGCAAAACCAACCAGTTAATATCTCTGAAGTGTAACATTTGAGATACAATTTCAGGAATTGTAAGGAGTAAAAAATACTGACACAGTTAAATATTCTATATTTGGACACTGTTTTCAATGTTTTCTATTTATATGATCACATAAATAGAAATAGGTCTTTCAAACTGACACAAAAAATGCTTTGCAAAACACTAACTGTGCTTTTCCGCAGGATGAACTCTTGAAAGGCTTCCTTTAAGTTCATGTCATGTAAAGTTCTGGTTTAATACAGATTGTCCATATATGCAAACATATAATACCCATGATTTTACATAATTTCAGATTCCTATTGAAATGTTTCATAGAAATAATTCCTCAGTATGGACACTAACAATGAAATAGAGAAACTGTTTATAACAAAAATCTTCACAGAAATGGCTGAGATACAGCAGTATTTTGTGCAACAAATCACATTTTACTCTGAAGCTATTTACTAAATTCAGATGACCGCCCAGTCTAATTTATATAGCCTATCTTGCTTAAGTGGCCAATACAAATTCCTTCAATTTCCATAAATATTTGAAGTGTTGATTCTTCTCACAAAACTAGATCAGTACTCACACCCCTACACTTGTTCCTGTTAAAAGTTTCTCTGTACTAATTATTTTATTCTGACACAGTTTCTTCCCACATTCCATCATTAGAGCTCCTTGGAATGCCATCTCACAGTCATCATTATCACCCCAAGCAGGATTGTTACTGTGTGTCTGTTTCTCATCTATTCTCACACCTTTCCAGGATGAAGTTCATGGGTATTATCCTCACTGTGCACTCTGTTAATTCATCACACTCAGGGTACTATTTCAGCTGTAGTTAGAGAAGAATATTATGCCACTAAAGAAAAGCATTACAGCACTAATTGGGGATACAACCTTTGATGCCCCAGCAGCCTTTATAGGTAGAATTATTTTATGCAAGTCTCCAGCACTGGCATGGTACAGCACTCCTTGCAGAACAGTCCCCTTTGAAAAGGGGATGCTGTGGGGGGTGTGGTTTTGCTTTTTAAATTTCTTTTTCTACCTTTCAAAGATGTGCCAAACATCTAGAAAAAATCTTGTTAAAGATTCTGATGAGGCATTTTAGAAAAGAATAGATTAAAAAAAAATCCATCTACAGTTTTATGGATTCATCCAGATTCATAGTTCAAACCTTAACCTTTTTCCTGATGTTGACTGAGTAACTCCCAAGAACCAACGGGAACTTCCAGGTCCCACACTGTGAAACCTGTGATCCTTTTGGAAATACTTTGATTGCACCAGAACTGCAATCATATCTGCCTGAAATCTGAAATTTTACACTCAGCTTTACAAACTCTTTTGCTCTTTGAATTTTGAGCACCACCAGTTTTATATTTCAAATCTGCGCTGCTTGCCAGGCCAAATATTCAGGTTCAATTTGTGGCAGAGAAAAAGCATGATTTAAATTACTAGAAAGATGTCAGGATGAATTCCTGTGAAGCCAAATGGATACACTTGGCAGTGCCATTATAATATCAGTTATTCCAAACTGAATTCCTTACATAAAACAAAAGAAAACTGTGATGTAGTACAGGTTCAACTCCGTCATTACAAATCAGTGCACATGAATAGGATTTTAAAAAAGTTTTGAGGTGAATAACACAGTGTTAAATAATAATATACTGACCTACACAATTCAGGGAAGAGGTAAGGAAATATTTAAGAGCTGCCCTGCATATTGGCGAAGTACTCTTAGAAGCTTAAGTAATTTTTCTAGAAACATGGACATCAAGCCTCATCCTGCAGTCTGAAGCAGTAAAAGACTGTCTTTAGTCCAAAAAGAAAAATACCAATGTTTGAAAAATAGAAGATCTGAAAATTTATATAGTATCTCATAAAAATTAATTTGAATGGAAAAATCTTAGGGCATATAACTTCAATAAAATAATTACACAACATGAGTGCAAAATACCTCCTGGTCTGCACATGCACATAACTGATTCCTTACAGGTCACTCCTGAACAACTGAACTAAGTTCATGCCTGACAACGTCTTACAGAAATGCACACTAATTTGGCTATTTCTCCAAAATTATTAATGTGATTGCTTTCAGAGGCAATGTTCTGGAAGAATAAGTTCAACATGACACAGAGGCTGGTTCCTGATGCCTACAGTAGTGATTGCCAGCCTTTTAGATGTGCCCAAGCCAGTGATGCTGCAGCTGACAGGAGTATCAATAGCAGCACAGCACTGCAGACCCAGCAGTGCCACTCGAGCCCAGGTCCATGCTGAGGCTTTGCTCCCACAGCCACAGGTACAAAAAACAAGGAAGCTGCTCTAAGGAGTGCTACAGGAATGTCTGCAGCATCCAGAGGTACAACAATACAGCCATGTCTCAGTTAATTAAATTCTCATAGCATGTTCAAAATAAGGTCACAAACAACAAACAAATCTGTTTTCTAAACAATCCTCTGTTGAAATCTACGTTCATGGCTTTTTCTTCCCAAAACCAGGAGTTTTGTAACTCTTTGGAGGGAATATATGCACACAGATGGAGGCAGCCAAGTATTATTACTCCCATGAATTACAGGTACTTTCAGACAACACCACTATTATGGGTGTAACTTTGAAGCAGAATATCTGCAGTAAAAAACAAAAATGCTGCAACAGCTATGTAGCACAGCTGTTCCAAACTTCACATTAATTTACACATCACAGAGAAGACAAATTTTCCATCTTCAAAAAGCCTATTTTTCATTTCCTTGTAGAAAAATATAATTACTTTTATCTTCAGAAGATTGAAGAAGGCTTTTCTGAGTAAGCAGCAAGGGCTTTGGGGGCAGGATCTGTGTGTGATGTGGCTTGTTTGACGATTTTGGGTTTTTTTGTTTGTTTTTAAATAAATACCTTAAGTTTTAGCTGAGAAGTACCGGCCTCACTCGTAATATAACCACTTCCTTGAAGAGCAGGGAGTGACTGGCCCCAGAACCCTGCTGCTGTTACCTTTAAGGGGACAGAACTCATTGCTTCTGACACACTGATTCTTACAAATATTCTCCTTGTCCCACCATCCTGCCTGGACTAGGAACAGAGCTGAAAGCAGCAGATTAGCCCCTTCTGTGCTCACTGTGTACAGAAGCAGCACGTGGGTTTACAGAGTACGTCAGGAAACGCTGCAGTAAATTCTGCTCATTCCTTCCATTTCTTTAGTCTTAAGTCTTTAGCTGCTATCTCTAATCAAAGAGAAGCTTTTCCTAACTTAGTTCAACTACCATCACTGCTCAAATATTTGTCATGCAAAAGGCTAAAACAGAAACTTAACTCTTGGATTTTTTTTCTTACAATACACTAATTAACTTCAGTTTTAAATTACTCAATTATTTATATGATTAGAAATGTTAAGAGAATTGTTTTATCTGAATTAATTCACAGGCTTTGTAAGCTTATGCAGAGATAGCCTGCAGCCTAAACGTTGATTTTATAGCAAAATGCACCCAACATATGCAAAGGCAGTAAATAATTAATCACTCAACATTACTAAGAAGAGTAGCTCCTACTAAAGAAAATATTTGTCTGTAGCTAGCATGTGATGATTTCTAGAATGCCAGTCAGTCCATCCTTTAAATGTACTATAAATAAATAAATAAATAACTTTCTCTTCAATAAAAAAAAAAATCCTAAATCTCTGATATTACAGTATGATTAAAACTAGGTAAAAAGTGGGTTGATACTATGAGCCTTTGAGAACAAAATGTTTGCTCAACTCCTAATATTGTTTCATAGTGCATAATCAGGAAGTAATAATCATAATTAGCAGATAAATTATTTACCTTGTGTGGACTGGTCAATGGCTTTTCTTTTTCTGCTATGACTGTTATAGTTAAGTCTTAGCTCTTGGCTATATTCATTCAGAGTTTCTCTTGAGTCATAAGATTGCCTTTGCTTTCCACCATCTTCACTTTCATCTGAAGAACTTGTGTAGGTTAGATCCACCTCATGTTTAACTTTTGACAGTGGCTGGTAGGGTTTGCAGTCCATCTGCTCCATCTCTGATTAAATAGGCTCAAAGTCATGAAAACAAGCAACTGGAATGCCTTAAGGAAACAGTCCTAGGAGAAAACAACAAGAATAATTCATTTCAGACATACTATATCCTTACAGGTCAAAAAGATCTGCTTTTTATTTATACAAACCAATTAAATTTCATTAATATCACTTTAATCCAGGAAAGAAACTGAACAAGTCATATTACTCTTTGGGCTTTTAAAAATAGAATTAAAATAGCAACTACTTGAAGGAAAAAAATCAAAACCAATCTTAAGCACTTTTCTATAGGACCAAGCAATAACTGTATTTTACATGTAAAATATATTACAAAAACTTATACTTGGTATCAAAGCTAAGATGGAACAGTTACTATTTCTCTAAAAGGATGCATATTCATCTTAAGTGAAAATAACATTTTATATGTTTGAAAATAGGATGTCTAGAAAGCAGAAAGTTCACTCTTTTTAAGTATTCTCCTGTGAGAATTACATCTCATCAAGAATAAAAAGACTTTAGACATTAGACACCACATTTTTTAAAAATAAAAGCATACCACATTGTTATGCAATTCTTCAGAAAACACTATTTCCTTTTAGATTTTGAGGACATTTCAACAGGAAGAAGCTTCTATCTTGCAGTACAACCCCTTTTCTTCCCCTCCATCTCCCATCTGAATTTTTACCCACAAGGGGGCTTATACAAACCCTCAATGGAAACTTCCAAACTGCATCTTGAGTTTTGTGTTTGTATTTGTATAATGATGTTCAAATACAATATCCTTAAAATCATGTGCACTGCAGCTGCAAGTGCAACTGGGGCACTTGTCTATCCTGGCCTTCATTAAGCTGTTTCCATCACTAAATTTAAGACAAACTCTGGGATCGAATAACAGGGATTATGGCACAGCTTTTACAGCAGCATGGCTCACAAACCTAAACTCTGTTCAGTTTGTTAATTTCTGTTGTTTTGTTTTTAGATTAGCAGATATTAGTAACTTAGAAAAACAAATGTAACAAAAAAAGGTGCCTGTAAGCATTATTTCTAGAAGACAAAAAGACCCCCATGGAAATTCAAAGATATTTTGCTTAATTAGAAAGCAGTTTCTCACAGCTTCTTCATGATTTTAAGATCAGCAGTAGATGGAAATGAGTTTAACACTCAGTTTGATATCAGCCCATTTCCTGTCTGCCACAAGGTCTTTAACCCCACATACTGCCAGCTGTGAGCATAAAAACACAATCTCCAAAAGCAAAACAGAAAAAGTGAAAACACACAAAAGGTGAACATAAAAACCCCACAGAAAGCACTTCTGAGAGAGTTAAAGGGATGGCCAACTTCTGAAACTGTCTGAATGTTTGAGACACACCTGTTGGTACTGCACAGCGCTCCAGAACTCCATCTCCTGCTTGTGTGTCCTCCCAATACTTTTGAAAGGATTAATTTCCTGAGCAGGAGTGGAAAACACCCCACATAATGTGAAGAGGGAATAAGGCTTCTAACATTATAACAGAAAAACAAAACCCAGACCCTCAGAACCCTTAGAGGGAAGGAGTCAGACAGACCATTACCACAGAAGAAACACTGCGGAGCGCATGCCTTGCTTTCTTCGCTTTTTCCAGGTTTCAGGAGGTTATCTGGAGAAAGAGGTTGAAGGCATGTCTTTGCTTGAAGCACTAAATCTCATGAAGTTATGTCCAGCCCTTTAAACTGAACAGCCCTTCAGAAGGCATGAACATGGAACAGCCCTTCAGAAACTAACGGCACCTGGATAAAGAGGTCTAGTATCAAGAAAACCCCAAACAAAAAACAACTCATACATCCTACTCAAAGTGGGCTTGAAAGCACCTAAGTCAATAAAAAACTCTTCAAGAGAGAGACAGAATCAAAACTATGAACCAAGGAGCTGCCAGACAGAAAGGCCAGCTGAGAGAACACCATGGGGCTGCAGCCCTGAACAGGGACTTGCGCAGTGGGTTGACTACACTGTACCCAGCTGGTGATAAGATGCTTCTGTACAAGTTCCTACTAAGTAATACTTGCTTCTCCAAAGCTATTTGCTTAAATAATTTACTGTTATTTCCCAAGATTGCCTATTATTGAACAGTGAGTCGCTTTAATAGCGACAGAAGAACGCAAAGGGGCCGTGACTCGCAAGCTCAGAGTTGGCTTAAAAGATGAACTGACGACTCTGTAGAAATGGTTACTGACAGGAAAAAGCCTTCCAATATATCCTGTCTGACAGAATAAATGGAGACAAAGCTACAGAAGCCAGAGGAAAACAAGGAGAAATTAAGGGCCTCTATTAACAAGATGCAGTAGAGAAGAAATAAATTTTGCCAGGAAGGCAACAAGTGCAAGCAGCCTAGGACACAGGCAGTGCATCCTGCTTTCAAAAGTGCAAAACCATCAATCTGACAAATTTGGCTCATTACTCAAACAAACAAAAAAACCCACAAACCGAAACACAGAAGTTTCCCCTAAAAGATGCTGTGCATCTATTTTGAGAGAGGTTTCAAGTGATTTTTTTTTAACAAGTAATAAAAAATTATTAGGATGCACAGAGACCTGTACAACTTAAGTTGAAGTAAAAAACTACTTAAGGAAGATTTATTTGTATTCTTTTAAAACAAGGTTTAATAACCGAAGTCTTTAGTTTGTGAGGACTGTTTGTAGCAGGAATATATTTAATCATCTTAACCAAGGCAGCAGACAGATGAAGTAATTTAATGCAAGCAATTAATATTAATTACATATTCCCTATATTCTCTTTCACTATGGTACTTTCACTGTGCTGCCTTTTTATGTAAAGGATGTGCATTTTTTCAATTGTAAACTAATGAAATATGCCCTTAAAAGCTGTAATTTTCTTATGCCTTGTTATATAAGGACAATGATGATTAAATAATATGACCAACTTCTGAATGCCCCAACACCCAACTGTCCCTGCTCAGGGATGCCACTGCTGCCATTGCTGCATGTGCCCACATTTGCAGCAGCAGGGGACAAGGCCCTGGCACACATGTTGGCCACAGCTCAGCTTTTCCCAGTGTAGCTCTGACCAAGCCACATCAGCACCAGGCTGGAATCCCCATTGTCTTCAGTGTGCTCTGCACAGACCAGAAAGACCCAGCAGGAAGATTTATACCCTTTGTGGTGGAAGGATATGGACACAGATATAATGCAGACACATCCCAACTCACCTACTCATTCACCACCTGAAGGAAGAAACCCTTCAGCTCACCTGCCCAACTCTTCCCTCCCCACACCAACCCCATTTTACCACAGCCACTGAAAACTCAGCTAATAACTAAAGGCTCACACAAGGACTAAAGATACAGAACCAGAGCATGGCATGTCACAGCAAACTCTGGCTTCCTTCCACACAGGGACCAAGCTTGTGCTTCCTTTATTTCTGCTTAGGGCATTAGTGTCTCAAACACACAGGCACCTGGGCCTGACATGAGAAAGTGACAGGTGATAAATAATTTTCAAAAACTGGAAAATACTTCATAAAAATTTTCATCAAAAAATGCTTTTATGCATTAGAAACACATGATTTAAAACAGATCAAATATTCACACTTTTCTGCAGTAAGGGATTCAGTTAAATTAAACAAATGATGGCATGGTACAATAACATGAATTTAAACACTGGCAATCAAATACTTAAATTTTATTTCATATTTTGTTTGGAAAAATACAATATAGTAAGCAACTCAAAATGCTGAAATAAGGTAGAAGTATGAAGAATATTACCTGGATGTTAACACAGGCTCCTTCAAATAACTGGCCCTCAAGTAACTAAAGAGAGCACCTAGCCAATCAATATCACGTTGACCTTGTCAGCAAAATGATAAAGTCTCATAAAAGCTTACAGTTCCTGTAAGTGACCTTTCTATAAGTGTCTCATGCTCTCCTCCTCACATGTAGCACTTTTTTGCCCTTTCCATTATTGCTTTGTTATTAAAAAGTTTCACAAAATACGTAATAAAAATACAAAAGAAAAATATTGTGTTTATTATATACATATAAATATGTGAAATATATATTTAGGCACTGAATAGCAGGTAATTGTGAATCATATTTTAAAAAAAATATCATATACATCTTACAGTCAATTTTGTAGAAGAATGAACAACTAATAACTTAAATTCACAATGAAATACCATTGCAAAAAGTTCTATTGGATAGGAAAATACCACTCTTGAAGTAATGGAACTAACACAGACATATGTAGATTTTTATGTATGGTTTGTGCAACCTTCTAAGTGCACATTGTACTTGTTATCAGAAACTATTTTCACCTTTCCCTTACATCAAGAGCCTCTCCCCTCAGCCCCCTACTTCCCTGTTCTGCTCAGATCAGCCCTCCTGCTCCAGAGCTGGGGTAACTGGCTATGAGAAAGGCTGAGCCAAGGCTGTTTGCAGTGCCCATCAATGGGTATTTGAGAACAAACCTCCCCCTGTGCATTTACACTGCACAGAGACTCTGCACTCCAGTACAGCAGTGCCCCAGAGATCACGTTACTGTAATAGTGCTTTTTATAAATTCTTAATAGGCTGCTCTGATAGGGTGCCCATTTAATGAACAAATTTCTGCAGTGATTACCCACCATCAGCCCCATCAAATCACCAGTGGCATACCCAGTTGGTTTCCACTAAGTCCAGAATTATTTAGAGAGGTCAGGTTATGGTTGCTAATGAGTATCATGTAGCTGAACAGGGTCCTCCAGAAGCCCACAAGATCAAAAACATGAAAAAGTGTAACCTTTGTTGGCCTCAGCTAATCATTATGTTTAATACTCAGACATTCCAGACTATTTAGAATTAAAATGTAATTGCAATTATAATGCTAAAATATAACCAGGGAACGGTGCTCTTTCTCTCCTATATTTCTTTCCTTTCAACAAGTACCCTTATCTGAAAGCTACCGTTTGCTTATTGCCTTTTCAGCCCAGTAGTTTCTGAAAATGAACTGCTAAGCAGCAATATCAGCTCTGGACTGCTGAAGGCAAAAAGAAAAGCACCTTTATTCTGCAGGTCTTTCTGAAATACAAAACTGTAAAATATGAAAGGCAAAACAGAGCAAACACTCTTGAATTAAACCTTTGAGAAATGCAATACCAAGAAGAAAAGTAAAAACATTCTGACCTTGTACATACCTTCAAAAAATTTACCCCTCAAATATTTGTCTAGAGATTATAAACAAAGAAAGTCCCTTTAAATTCAGTCTTACAGAACACAGCAAGGAAGATACCAGTTAAAGGAGCTGAGCAGCATTATAGGAGGAAGAAATGATGTTTCTATGTGACACACCGAATTAGATATTATGAAGAAAAATAGAAAATCTGCCTAAGTCTAGAGGATGGAAGCAGATAATACTTTTCAATGGAAGGAAGAATCTAATACTAAAATCAAGAAAAAATGCAATACCTAGAAGATTGACTGAAGAAACAGAATTGAAAAAAAAAAAAACAAACCAAAACCTACCAAAATTGACATGAACATTTTCTGTGGTTCATGAAGTATTACCACATCAAAAGATGTTTGAAAATGACATAAGGATGTATGGATCAGTAGGTACAACACGTCCAGTGTTTATCAGGGAATGAGTGAGATTGCAAAATGTTGAGACATCGTGGTATTCCTGCAGGTGGACTACACAGCACCTCTTAAGAAGAACAGATGCACAGATAAAAGACTACAATCTTAGAATATGTTTTTTCACATATTGTTCTAAATCACACATGTAGATGCAAACCAGAGTTTTCAGGGCCATGCTATGGGTTTAACACACTCCCTAAAGAATGTACTCTTTTAACTTTTGGATGGATTACACTGGCTCATACATATACATGTCATTGTGATAGATGCAAGTAGAATAAGGTTCATTTTCACATTTAATGATCTTCATTTAAAATTTGTCAAAGTCTAATTTAATTCTAGTAATTCAAAGTGTTGTCCATTACATCTCAAGTTTCAGAGAGCAAACACTGCAGAATAAAATTGTGAAGAAAGTCAGGTTGTTGCAGTATTTTGTGGCATATGGCAAGACTGAAAGTGATCTTAAAAACATACGTTATGTCAGCTACTCAACTGTGCTACAGAATTCTTGTCCAATACGTGCCCTTCACTTTACTTGGAGAATTGCCACTGACTGTAAGAATCACACAAGTCCCTAATGTTTTCTTTTGGAAACTCATCATCTGATGTTACTGAGATTCAAGGACAAAAGCTCAAGTTCCACTTCTGAGCTACAAAGTATATTCAGGATTCAGGGTGATATATCCTGGACAGGTTCAGAGTATCTCTAGAACACAAAGTCTTTCTGAAGAGTTGTACTTCAGAAAATATAATTCCTAATTATACTGCAGAGTAACTCGTATTGTTACCATTTTTTCATTTAAAAAAATTGAAACACTGAACAGTCTCCAACCATCTCAACACTTCAACTAAGAATGCTAAAGAACGTGAAGTCTGGGCTTAAGTAAAACTAGCCAAGTGATTAATATGTACAGATTTGGTCCCTAACACATGGTTAAGTCCCTTACTGCCTCTTCAACTTAATTCCTAACTGTATGGCAAGGACAATACAGGGAAAGAGAGGAAGGCAATCCGGCCTCTATGGAAGTGTAGTTTGAGACTACAGGAATAGATGCTTCAATACAGGTCTCCCAAAACTGGTTGTTTCCTCCAAGGAGGAAGTGTGAACAAAGCTGTAAATTTCTTAGTAAAAGACACATTTTAAGAAGATAATAGAACTGAAGAAAAGGAATGCTCCCCCTCACATTCAAGAATGCCTGGGACAACTGAACTCTCTTGGGCTGTACAGGTAATTTCCAATACACCCCAGGCACTTCCTTATACTAAACACATCCACATGAAGTGTTGAAAGGCTTGCCAGTGGAAGCTCAGCTTGTTCTCCACTGTTGTAATTACTGCTCTGTTGACAAGAACATATTTTTGCATTGTAACGACCTAAAATTAGAATACTCCACTTCGTAGTTGAGTTCTATGAAAATACACTTGAATGCTGGTGTCTTTTGAACTAAAGAGGTAAATACTGACAAAATATTTATATCTATACCTGTATGTGTGTATATATACATAGCAACACTGCTCTAATTTATCTAACAATAATACAATAGTGAGGTATACATGCACTTGTGCATATGCAGGTAGGAAAAATGGAATGTTTGTTTCATCTAGGAGTAACTTTGGAAGGTACACTGTTTTAAAATACAAATATTACTTGCCAAGTGCCAGTGTATGTGACAAGAAAATTGAATGTGCTTTGGTTATTTTTTGATAATGCAAATTGGCATAGCCATCAAATTGAGATAATTATTGTCTCTTTTCCAACTGTGTGCCTAATTAAGAAGACCCAGTAAGGCTTAATTAGCAAAAAAGCAATTGTTAAAATCAGGTTTAGCTGCTCAGAGATTACAAAAATTGAAAATTACATGTTATGTATAGATACCATTAATTTTTTGAGACACCAATTTAAATTTTGTATCACAATAAGCTTAGCACATGAGAATAATTTACAACACATGGATACCATGGAACATCTAAACCATAATTCAAGTATTAGATTTCCACTGATACTAGGATGCCTTGGCAATGGTGTTTAAAAACATTCAGCTGACAATTTTTTCTTCATCTTCACTTCCCCTGTTTTTAATTAGAATAATGGAAGTCTTGTTTAAGCAAACTAGACATTCACCAGAGTATTTATAGACTACCAAATCATATGAACAAGTCTCATTATTGTCACATTTGACGAGATGAAAGATTTCATCAGCTGACATCACAATAAATAATTTTTCCTGGTAGCTTTTTTCCCCCCCATGGCATTAGGAGTTGTTGTGGTAGATCTCATGGGACCTTGGCAATTTTCATTTCGCTTTGCAAAATCAAAAAAAGCACCAATTAAAATCTCTGAAACAAAATGCTGACACCAGCTCCCCTGCTCCAGGTGAAGTTTCTTAACAGAACATATTATCTTAAACATTATCAGCATCTCTTTAGCATTGTCCACTTCTCAGATTTGATGTGGCTTATTCATATTTCAATTCATGACCTTTTTGGGGCAATTTACTTTTGCTACATTCTAGGATTTCTAGAAGCAGTAGTGATTCAGCAACTTGTTTTATTTCCAGCAGAGGCTCACAATGTTGGTGCACTTACAGAAGGCATAAGATCTATAGCTTAATGTCTTGCAAGATTCTCAATTATCACAGCAGTGTGAAGATCTTGTATGAAACCACCACTATTTACTGCACACAAAAAGTGAACTTCTCAGTCTTGTCCAAAATAGTTTTCCTTACTTCTGTTCTTCTAACTCTGGGAAGAAACACAATCAAGTATTATGCAGTTCTGACATCACCCACTAAGTTAAAACTTGAAAAGCTTTTCAAGCATTTCAAGTACTTTCTGCAGGAAGACCTGACTACTGCCTGACCACAGGACCAACATCTGCTTCACCTTCATCTGAAGCATCACTCCGGTTGCTATTCGTGTGAGTGACACCATCATGCCTGAGAAGTGATCTTTCTGTTCCTTTTCTTCTTGCTTTGATGTCTGTCAAAGTACTCAGTGTCTTCAAGTGCCATTGTTCTGACAAGCAGACCCTCCCAGTAGACTTGTACTATATCCTGTGACTCCCAGAACTGCTATTATTTGAGCTGGTGTCAGATTGATTTTCTTTCTGTTCATGATAGTGCTATGATCTTGCACAGTTGAAATTACTGCTGATTTATGCCTTGATGCAACCCCTTGAGAACTGGCTTGTATCAGCATGTCACCTATGAAAAGGTACATTTGAATCCTTTGAGATCTTTTTAGTGGAACCTTTGTTCTCATTTCAATAGAGAATCCTTTGTAATGAATGTTTGCTAGAAATTTCTCCTGCAAGTACCAAGAGTCTTCTGTAGTGCAAACTGGAAGTACATCATGCATCCACCCATTTTCACCAGTCCGTGAAGCCTTCTTGGCAGAGATAATTTTAAGTTGCCCATCCAAAACTTCAGTTTTTGCAAATTGATTATACCATTTAATTTGGTACTCTACGAAGAAAATGCAGGTTGGGCTGGCACTGAAGAATGGGGATATTTCTCAGCTGTATTCCCAAAGGCTCAGCTACATCTGGGAATGTAACAGACTACAAATACAAGCATGCCTCTAGTGTGTTTGTGGAAGACTACTGCCTTTTATAGCCAGGCCTTCTTTTATTTAGACTTTAGAACAGCAAAGATAATTATTGTTTAAGCACTGTTCCCATTTTTACATATTCTGCCTATTAGCATCACAGTTTTCACACTCCTGTCACAAGTAGCCTCTTGACTACATCTTTGCAAGCTATTTTTCAAAAATATAGGGAAATAGTGTCTTCTGTAGAAATACACTAACAGGGAGGCACTGATCTTACATTTAAACAATTCTAACATGGTAAAATGCAGTTGGAATTATCTTCCTGCTCTTACCATCAGTCTCTGAAATGCTAATTAATTTTTTTCTTTTTTTACTGTTGGTAGAGCTGTTTGCCCATGCCTTCTTTCAGTGCAAGTCATTCTGGTACAGATACTGTCCTTTCTCCCTGTTTAGGCTGCACTATCCCCAGAATCCTTTTCAAGAGGGAATGAAGCAGCCATTTTGTTTTTAGAAACTGGTATTCTGCAATAACCAATTCCAGTTCAAAAGTAAAGGGGACTTTGCTGCAACTTCTTCTTTCCACTAAGCAAGAAACTAAATTGAGGTGTGTAAAAATCAAGCAGTCCTATTCTTCTGAGTGTTGGCAGGAAGAGGAATCTTCAAAAAAAAAATCAATAGCCTCTGAACCCCAGTGACTGCCAAGAGAGAACAGCGTGACTACAACCACACCACAGGTACATAAAATTGGAAAAATTAAACCATGCCACACTTCTGTTTTTCAATTAAGTGCTCAAAATTCTCAGCTACTTAAGCTCTTCTACTTCAAATACGTTACTACCACTATGACCACCCTTCTTGGCAAGAACACGGGCTCCTTAGCACCTGTACAATGATTCCTTTTAGCTTCCTTTCTTCAGCTGAGAAGTCACAGCAAGGAGACAGAAGGATGAGACTAAAATGTGACTCTCGTCTGTTGCTTTTATATATGTGTACACACACAGGCACACATATCTTCTATGCTAGCTGCATTAAAAAAAAAAAGAATCATTATCCTTGTGGATAACAATTTTGCCCCTGCTAATTCTATTTACATTGGGAGCACTGCAGTGTACTTTTAATGTGAAGCTGTGTTTCTCTCATGAGCAAGGAAAATGTCACTTTCCTTTCCCAAAGCACCAAAAGACTCCTTTCACTGTCACAGAACACAATCGTATGTTAGAGCTCTGCTGTCTCTTTCCAGCCAACAAGGCAAGAAAATGACCTTTCTTTAACCTATGGATGAATTGCATTATGTTTGGTTCAGTGGATATCCTTTTTTATATTCTCCCACATCAAATACATCCACATACTGAGGTTATGAAATGGGCACCTGCCTTTCACATCTGCCAGTGATTTCATTTTTTCCAAAAATTTGCTTTCAGTTTAGGAGGGGTGTTAACTCTCATCTCCTATTTCATATCCTAGTTCGCAACATTTGTAAATACCTGAAAACACTCAAAGCTGCAAGGACACTCTGCCAGCAGAATCTGGTTATTGGCTGCTGCATTTTGCCCAATGACACAATCATGTCAAAGGTCAGGAGGAAATCTGCCACCCACACTCACTCACTGTGTGCCATACTGTGACCCTGTGCAGAATGACAATGCTCTGAAACAGTCCCCATCTTTCTTCCCCATTCTGTGAAGCAACCTGAATTTCTGGTCTGTCTTCATTTATGGGCAGGCTGGTAATGAAAGGACATTCCCAGAACAGGTATCTCAACTGTGCTTTGGTTTAAATGCACAAGATGCTAGGAAGGAGCAGAAAAATGCAGCTGTGACATTAATAAAGTAAGCCAGTGCTGATCTGCACAAGACAGCAAGTCAGCAGGGGAGGATTTGTGAACATGATGCTGAATGATAAATATCATTCTGAAGAAAATTGTGCCATAGAGCTTCACAGAGTATTTAGAATATTTTTAAAATTAAAAAAGTTCAGAGACAAAAGAAAACCATGAAAATCATTACTTACACACATAACTCATATTGCAAGTAGCCACCTAAATAAGCTTCTCTAGAAAACATTTGGCAACACTGCTGATCTGGAGGCAATTCTAAATACACATTTCAGTGCTTTTAGGTGTAGAGGAGCTCCAAGGTTCAGCAATTTGTTATATGACAAGCTTTATGTCAACTGTTATTAAAGACGACTCATATTAATATAAGTGCTCTTATTCTTCTTCCATAAGAAGAAAAGTTCTGTAGCCTAAGGATACCTTCCTAAATGCTCCCATTTTACCAGCACTCTGTTGTAAATGGAGACGTGCACCAGAGACAGGCTGGAAACATACATTAACCTTGTGAAGATCATCATTCTCTTAAAAGCTTATGTCTGATTTTCTGCTATTACGTTACACTGAAAATGGGAAGTACCCAACGTTCAAAACAAAATGAAACAGTAATTTCTTGTTCTATAGTCAAAGAAATCTCTGTACACAGTCAAAGACCAGTTTAAGACCTTTTCGGAATTCACTGTGAAGTAAGGATAGGATCTCCATTAAAAAAAGACATGCGAAATGTCTGCACTAATTCCTCTGAAGCAGACCAAATAAAATACAGTTTCATGCGTACTTACAGCAGCCTGCGAAATTAAGGAACGGAAGTGCACTGTTCAAGATGAAACAAATAAAAAACCCCAGCTAACCAACCAACCACAACAAAAAACCACAACCAAAGCAAATGAAAAACAACCCTCAACCCCACCCAAATTACTGCAGCTGCACAGTGTGATCCTCTTCATACAAGGACAAGTCTGCAGATACTCCCAGAGCATAAGTTCTGACACAATCACTTATTAAGCACTCTGCTCTTGAGTGGTGGTACTTGTTTGTGGTTTTTACAAACACATGTAAAACTTCTGGCTTCAAAAATACTGTAAGTAGAAGAATTTTAAACTATGCAAATTTTTTACCTCCTAGAAAAATCAGAAATTCCTTACACACGTAGAATCTACTTGCATTCTTATAGCATATCCTTATAAAGTTACAAAGAACTCAAATCTGTAGTCTAAACTGTAAACACTAGCAGAAAAATTTGATACCAAAATCGTCAACAAAAGGCCTATTTCTCATTTCAGCTCCAATAATCCCAAACATCATTAATAGACTTTCAGCTGTTTTCATCAGATTTGAAGACCTAATCACAGTTAAATAAAAATCTAACTCCTGTTGCTACTCCTACACATAATTCCTACAAGAGTCAACCTTGAATTACATGTGGTGATGCTGCTGCCAGACAACCAAGGACAGAAATGAAGTGGTTTTGGTTCATTTACTGTTCTATGGGGGCTTTTCTGACAACAGCAGAATCTGGTCACAGGGTGACATCCCAGCTGGAGAACTTGATAGGGGAAACAATCACCAGTGGCTTCAGCTGATCTATATTAGCTGATCCATTCCCATTGTAGGGAATGGGTCATTGAATGAGACTAACAGAACAAGCATAATTAAAAAAAAAATGAAAGAAAACAGTGAACTTGTTACTGGAAATTGCTGAAAAATTGGAGGAAGGAAAAAAGACTAACAGAAAAGAGAATTAGTTTCAATTTTATTTCTGCAGTTAATAGAATATAAAAAAAAGAAAGCTAAAACCAACCAAAAAAATAATTAAGCTATCAGCTTTTATGTAACCAATATCACTGCCTAGTAATTCAATTACACCACTCAATTCCTTTAAATAAATTTAAAGATGAGCACACAGAGAGAACTGGACCAAGTATTCCAAGGCTCACCAGAACCATTTGCAGGTATTACTACATTCAATACCATGATGGCCAGTGGGTTATTTCTGACAGAAGAACACAGAAGTATTTATATTTTGATTTCCCCCAGTTTAATTAGGACATTTTAAAAAAGTTGTTTTGCTTTTAATTTATACATTAATACATTTATTAGTCTTCAACAGCGTTATTTCAATTGATCTCCAAGGTCAGTTCCATAGCCCAGGCATTTTTTTCTTACTCAAACCCTACATTTGAAAAGCCAGCTCTCAACAACACATCCACGTGCGTGACTTGCTGTGAAACCTTCTCGTTTAACACCTAAAGCTGCAGAGATCGAATCACTGCTTCCCTTCAGCCCTTGTGAAACTTTTTTGTCAAGTGAAGTACCAGGAGTCTTGTAAAATCTTGTAAATTACCAAGGTCTTTTGGTCTTTAAAATGACAAATCCTAAGTCTCTTGCTTAAATATAGTGTCAAGAAGTTGGTAGGTGTTCACAACACTGCAACACCAGTACCTCAGCAAAACCAAGAAATGAACAAATAAACTATGCTCTACTTTAGTGAGGAACAAAAGAAATTTTTATACATTACAGAGAAAACACAAATAGCAGCTGCACTAACCAGACACCACCCTGTTGGAATGTGAATGCTGTCTCAGGGTTTTGTAATTTACTTTGGAAAAATTAGCTCATTAAGATTGAAAAACTGAAAAGTTACAGAATTAAGGTCATCCTCAATATTATCCTCTTAAACATTTTAATGTGAATTCTGAGGAAATAGAGTGAAACTGCTGGAGCTGCAATCCTCACCACTTCATTGACTTTTAAAATTAGAAATACTTTCCTGATTTTTTTATTTTCTGGGGTGGGAACACACATTCTTCTAAATTTGAATTACTTCCAAAAATTTACATGCATTTCTCTAAAACTCAATGGGAGCTGCACCAACACACAGTAGCATAAATGAGTTTAAACACAAATTTCATGGATTTAGCAATGTAATCTCGTGATTTCTGCTCTGCAGTTCAAATAAGAGAACCACTACACTGGGAGAAACACTGAAAAAAAAGTCTTATTAGCAGCTTGAGAAGGTCCATTTTACAACCACAGATGTTTTGAGGCTAAACTACTTCAATAACTTGGCTTTAAATCAACTTAAGCCGCATTACAGTTCAGAAGTAATTCAGATAACAAACTATTAGGTGAGTTTGGAAATAAAAATCCTCCTTGATCCATTCAGTAGAATGAAAGCAAGAGACAAGTGAATACTTCAGCGAAAGTGCATGGCACACAAAATGTTAAACAGTGGTTTAAGTATTCATTACTTTTTCTCGATAACATTCAAATATTGATGCACACTGATCACAAATTAATCAGTTGACCAAAACACCAGGTAAATTTATCTCCCTGATGAGTTTAAATATGAAAGAAAGCATGAGAAATTGAATTCTTTTATCATAAATATCTTGGCTGAATTTGGAATGTAATCAACATTATCATATTTACTGAAAGTTAAAGACTTAAATTAATGAGTACCATGTGTTTATCTACCAAATTTCAACTTGCTAATCTAGTATGATCATCATTTTCCAAGTCAAATGGTTATGAGAAATGCTCAATGAATGTTTAATAATAATCAAATGACTTTTTGCAGCAAAACAAACAACCCAAACTTAACACAGAATACATTTTCAGTAGCACATGAAAATAGGAAACAGATCTGCCAGAGATACTGGTGTTCATAATAAAAAGTACCCATTAGGATAAATGTGTGCATTTCCTGCGATGACGGGATAAGAAAGCAACACATTTGGTGATCTGTGGCCGAACTGAGAGATATTAGTTTGGATTTTAGCTAATGGATACTAATACTCAAATTTAAAAAAAAGTTAAAAGGCAATAATAAATATATTTCTGAAAAGTTATCTGAAACATGAAACATTCGTGTAAGAAGTGAAGCATTCTGTCTAAGAGAAGTATCCTGCTTGGAAAACATGAATTGATTGAGAAAAAGCCTGAGTAATGATAGCAAAATACGAAGAAATTTCACTGCCAATTCCCACTGACAGCATCAGCAACGTGGGGATATTGGTCCTGCACAGCCTGGATCACGTGGTCCTTTTTCTCAGGTCCGTATTTTTTCTAAAAGCATAAACTGTAGAAATAAAGAACAGTACTCCTGACTGTCACACTTCTCAGTTCAGTATCCAGACCTTTATATTCCCAACCCATGAAAGACATTTCTGATTAAGCCACGTTAAGCAGGGAACTCCACAGTTGGTTTAGATTTTGTAATTCAGAGTTCTTTTAGCAGGATTAGGTTGATCTCAGCAGAGATGCACAGATTCCTGAGAAGTTAAGGTCTCCCGGATTTAAAACAAATAAATGAAGGAGTCCAAGTTAATAATCAGAAAAACCTAATCAGATTAAGGTTGTGAACTCTGGACTACCACAGTGTTTTCCAACAGCTTGGTGTGCTTAATACACAAATGGATAACTCAATACAAAGCATTTCTATAAAATATTTCCTTGCAAGACACTAAGCCTATCATTTTGGCAAAGGAAACAAACATCCCTGCTAAATCTAATACGATATTTAACCAAGATCTTTAGGCAAGCTATCAAGGCTGCATTTAAAAATAACATTAGAGCCCATCAAAAAATTCTTCCCATGTTATCTATTCTCTGAATCAATTTTTATGAAACATTTAAAAGAAAATATTCAATATATTTCAAGAAAATATGCCTTCTCCTTTATCTAGCCTGAGAAAAATGGGACTAAATAGCACAGAGCCATTTCAAACCACCATTTCATTAGAAGTGGCTTGGTTCACATCAAGAATGATGTAACTGCCTTATTAGCAAAGGTCATCCTCATAGTCCAATATTATTTGGTACATTCTACTTGTCAGTTAAGCTTGGATGAACACATACAGTTAACAGATTGAACAAGTTGTGCAGATGTTTCCTATCAACTCCAGACAAATGAGAGATAGGTAAGGACATATTCTTCACAACTACAAGGAGAAATTAAAAGTCTGACATGGAATTCAACTTAGTTTGCAGCTAGGAAAGTGCACTTTCCTTTCACAAAAAATAAGCTATTAATACATGGCATTTGCGCTAAAGTTTCAGAGACACCTAAATAGTCCAAACTGATGTATCCATTTATTTTGCAATAAATACATAAAACTACAGATTCCCAAATTTTTAAGTATGACTCTTCTAAGATCATGATCCCTGTTTGGCTTTCTACACCTCTGAATAATCTTTTCTGATTGTCCCACTGCTTTACTCCATGTGCAGCTTAACATGCAGTGTCTTCTTGTTTACCCCCAGCTAAAGTGAACGTTTGGAACATGGGATAATGCTCCAAATTTCAGCCCTCACAGTCTGCAATAGAGAGTAATTTCTATTCCTGCTTCATCTGAATCACAGCATTGTTAAGGTTGGAAAAAGCTCTCCGATCTTCTAGTCCATCCATTAACCCAACACTGACATGTTCACCATTAAACCATGTCCCCAAATGCCACATCTACATACTTTTGGAACACTTCTAAGGATTGGGATTCCATAATTTCCCTGGGCAGCCTATTTCAAATGACTGACCATCATTTCAGCTAAGAATTTTTCCTAATATCCAATTTAAACCTTCACTGGTGCCACTTCAGGCCTCTTGGCCCATTACTTGTTGCTTGGAAATAAGAAACCAGACTCCAGCTGGCTCCATGCTCCTGTCAGGCAGCTATAGAGAGAGCAATAAAGTTCTCTCTGAGCCTGCTTTTCCTCAGGCTGATTCCCCACAGTTCTCTCAGCTGCTCCTCAGACTTGTGCTCCAGACCCTTCCCCAGTTCCAGTGTCCTTCTCTGGACACTGAAGGAAAAAAGTGACAGGAACTCTTCTGCACTAGCCCTGAGATTTCCCTCAGCCCTCTGCAGAACAGCACTCTCAGCCAAGACATCCCAGGCTGGATTAATTTGCAGCAAAGCAATATGCAGGAAATTAAACTGTGTTTGTCATGGAAGATAAAACATGCTCATCCATTTTACTGCACACCTCCATAATATGAAAGTTTATCCAAGAGCTAATACTGATAAATACTGAAAAGAACCCTAATTTAGAACAAATGTTGATTGCTTGAAAGAATGACACACAACTGAACACATACATGTGACTTTATGGCCATGCTGACAATATTTCATTAGTCAATGTTTTTCCCCAACTATAACGCAGCACTCACATTTATCCATTACGTTTTCATGGAAATACTCTGAAGATACATTGGACAACTTCTAATTAATTTTAACTTTTCTTCTAAGACAAGAACAAACCCATTTTTCTTCAGAACAAGACAGTTGTCTAAATAAAAAGCTGTCTAGACAGCTTTTTATTCTCCAATAATACTTATATTTCACCACAAGTAACAAATTTAATGCCAATGCATATGTTTAATTTCTAAATAAAAGTGTATCACCTCTCCAGTACAATCAATAGGGAGCTCCTTGATTTTGAGAATATTTTTGAAAAACAGTTTATGCAGTTGTAAATGTATAAATATTGCCTTAATTTTCCACTGTTCATTCTATCCCCATGAAAATTAGAGATAAACTTGAAAAGTGCAGACCAGACACACTCACTCCTTCGTTCATCAAAGAACTGCCACTAACAATGGGATCATACATCTAAGTCATACAAAAGCATCGGCAGCTTTAGATTCCTTTGATAACATTTATCCTTTGTTGGTTTCTGAACAGCACCCATGACTTTATAACACTGTGGTATTATCAAAGCCTGTAAGACCTATTCTACCACAAATAATACACATTGTTCATGCCAGTCTCATCAGAAGGAAGAGACCTTCGCTATGTTTGGGAAAATATATTATAAACATCTACATGAAGTTTAAATTTCTATCAATAGGTGGCAACACTGTTATGCGTAACATATGAAGCACATGTTTATGTACGTGCATGTGCCCAGACAATTTCTGTACCCCTCTAGCACATTTTGCCCACGTTGCTTCGTTTTGCTTTAAATGTCACCTTACACCGTTTTCCAACAATGTAAAAGCAATTTACTTGGTGTGCTTTTTATAGAACATATGTATGGATTAACAGGATATTTGAATTATTTTAGTAATTCTCCCTGACAGACTGCAAACTGTGCTAGTTGGATTAGGAGGCTAATGTGTACATTTGGTGTATGATCAATATGATACCATGGTTGCTCCTTGGGGACCAATAGATTTTTCAGGAAGATGAGGAGTTGCTCTTTCTCCTTGTGAGGCCCACATGGCTGCCATGGTACTTATAGATTTTTAGGGGTATTGAACTTTTTGCTTGTTTGTCATCACAAACTAATTTTATGTTGCAATGTGCAGCAGTAAAATCCCAGTTTTTTGAATATGAAACTTTAAACATGGTGATCTGTTTAGTGTGTCCTATGTTTAGTCTCACATCTCAAACATGTTGGACACGTGAAGGGGAAAAAAGGATTCTGGTTGGTCATTTAAAATTGCTGCTTCACTGATGCTCCTGAGCTACTGTCAGGGCATGAGACACACTCGAGGTCAGAGGAGCTGCCACAGGTAATGAGAAACAGAATCTGCCCCTCCTGCCCCATCCTGAGCTAGAGCCATGAGCAGGTGTCCCCTGGCAGATCACACTATGCTCACCAGTCAGTGAAACCAGAGCTTTGTTAAAGCTGAGGTATCTTCACACCAGCTCAAAGCACAATGGAATCATTAATTCACTTTCCAAATATGTTTTTGTAAGCTTCTATCACACCGAACAAGAATAGCTCTGGAAGGCCTAGTGCTACTAAACCTACATTTCTATATATGCTGTTAGTCTACAGAGAAAAGCTAAACCTTCAAAGAGGCAGGATTATACAATGAGATAGCAGCACAAAACACACAGATAGACTTTTGTTATTTTCTGAAGTACATTCATCTCCATTTTCAGTAGCAGCTTTTTTTTTAACTAAAGAAAAATCCAACTGTGTATTCCCAACTGATAAGAAATGAATTTGGGTGTCAATGCAACAGGAAAGCTGTAGGAATTTTGATAAAAGCTCTTTCTGGTGGGGGGAAAAAAGGCATCAAAAAGGTTATGTTGGACAATATTTCAGGTACCATAGTTACAGCTGCCCAGAGAAGGCTTCCTGTGTTACCGCTCTTTGGATGTTCCATGAATTTTCAGTTTAACAGCAATGTCACGTGCTGGGTTGGGTTCAGATATCATAAATGCAATTTACAGATTACTTGGATAACATTCAAAGTGATAACATAATTTAAACTATTCCAAGTGTTTTGAGGAGAGTTAAAGTCAATCAGGACTAATATTTAAAAACTGCACAAACTCTTCTATATATCTATGTACATAAATACTGTTGTGTCTCAATACACACACATAGACACAGCACAGTTATTCTTATGGGAAGCACCATCTTTGCAGTGCCACCAAAATTCCATGGGAATAGCAGTGTTATTCTAAGAGAAGTCAATAAACAAACAGAATATATGTTTTTATTGATAGCACAATGTAACCATCTCCAGGTTAAACAAACTGAACTCAAAATATGCATATGTACATGTGGCAGCAATAGTTAGATTTAAAACAGCAGTCATTACTTATCTTGTCAGTTATATTTCCAGCTGGTGGGAAATGTTTGGTTTATTTAAAAAAACAAGCACTTTCAGATTTAAATTTTTTCCTCCCTCTCTCTCTGCTTTCTCCTTATTCACTTGTTTTTTAAACATGGCTATACATGATGCACATCCTGAGATTGCAGCATTTCAATAACAGTAAATCAGGCTGCTGTGCTTACTGAAGTTATTTTCATGTTTGCAGATGATGAAAAATGATGTCTCTAGGACTGCAATCCACACTACTTTGTGAAGGCAAACACATAGCCTTGGTACTGCAGTAAGCTTTGGGAAAATACATTTGTCATAGGGAAACCATGGGATTTCTTGCAGTCAGAAAGGCTGCAAAATTCCTCCTATTCCTTGTGGAATCAATTCAGATTTATACAGTTTTAGGCTGGCCATTTGTTTATTTACTGCCTCCTGGGCAAAACACTGTGCCAAGAATCAGTATTCAGAATGAGACTCATGTACATTTTCCTCACATAGACATATTTGTGTTCTATTCATCTATCTCACCCTCACAGTATAGGCAGATCAACATATCTATTTACACCTTCCCAGAGAGCTGTTACTGGTGATTTATGAAAAACATGCAGTAACTACTTATTAAGGTAACCCTAACAGGTTTATCATTCCTAAAAGCCAACTCAATTCACCATATGTTTGTAACTATTTACCCCATCCTCTCTGTTTAAGTTCTTCCCTGCAGAGTAATAATTACATAACCCAGTGATAAAAGAAAAGTAGAAAAAATATTGCCAGTATCTATGCAGAAATGCTCAAACTGCATGTAATTCATCAGCATCATAAATCAAATAAGAATACTTCTATAGACAAAATCTTCACACAGAAAGAATCACATAGATGTGCTGCCTGTAATCTGCTCATTAGTTTACAGAAGAATCTGAAGTTTAAGTCTGCTACAAACCTACACAATGTCTCAAATGCTAGCTGTTGCTTTCTAGCTTTTAGTTGTCTGAAAATGTACAAAATATTGTATCATTAGACAGCTCTTTATAGGCAATGTACCTGAAGATGCTCATGAGAGTTATTCTAGAAACAAAAATGGCAGTAATTTACACTAAAAAAAAAAAAAAAAAAAAAAAAAAAAAAAAAAAAAAAGGAAGCAAAACTCAGTAGATTGAGCTTTTTTTCCTAGAGTATTCCAGGAACTGATCAGATCTGCTGTGTCTCCATTTCTGCAAGTTGCCCACACGTTTTAGGGGGGAGAAGATGGGCAAAACAACTCTGCAAGTCTGCCATTGATTTTATAGACATAAAAGTTGTTAGGTAGTTCAGAGATACAGAAATTGCTAAAAGAATTTGGCAAACCAAATATCCTTGGAGGGGAAAATCTTGATTTGCATAACCATTTTTAGGCTGACTTAATGAAGAGAAAAATTGAAAAATTTCCTCAAAAATATCATATTATGAAGTATAGAAGAAACATCACACAATGGGAAGCCCTGGCAGAACAATTCTAGTAAATATATTTTGGCTCCACTGAAAAATGTAAAATGTTTTCCTCCAAAAGCCTTGCCATACACCTCAGAAATGCCTCATCCTTCACTGATGCACAGCCATCTCTAACGGGAAAGGCAGTTTTACTTAACAGTGGGTAAAAACACCTCCCTCCTTTTAAAAGTAAAGAGGAAGGACAACATACCCAGTAAGTTAACTTAGTTTATACTAAATATATTAATTTTGCAGAAACCACAAAGTGTGTTTTCTGAATGCTTCTAACAAAAAGTGTGACATAGACAATGATCATGTAAAATACACATAAATCCTAAAAATATGCATATGACACTCACATGTGTATGTGCAAGGGCAGGCTTAGAGAACAGGTCTGGAAATAGAACATTAATTATCATACCTTGAACAGAAATAGCAGTGTGAAGTATAATCATCCTAAAATAACACATCCTGGGGGGTGGGGGGAGGAACAGAATTACTCTGTAAAAATGAATATATCTTGCAATGGCACACAGTATTTCCAGTGCTAACTCCAGAATGAATTCCTTACAAAAATGCCATCAACAATCTTGCTATAGTAACTCCCTGGAGTTAAAGGATGTGGCAGCTCAGATTTTGCAGAGACAGATCTCTTGAGGGGAAGGGGGAGCAAGGGGTGTTGAAAAAAAAAAAGAAGCAGTATTTCTGTGCAGTTTCTAATATGCTGAAGTGATTCCATGCTGACATAACTGACTTGCCCTCTTAGTCCTTTTCAATTTGATTAGGATAGCAAGGTCTGCTTTTACATGGTGCTTAGAAACAATCACAGCTAGAGTTCATTTGATGCACCTTGCATGCCAGATTGTCAAAGGCACTAAAAGTTTAATTGACAATAAAGATAATATCATTGCCTTACATTTATATGGCCCCTTTCACACAGAAGGATCCCAGAGGCACTGTTGACTTCCAGGTACCACTGGACTGGAAATGTGATTGCTGTTTGCTGCCACAGAGCAAAAGAGCTACAACAGAGCACACAAAATGAAATCACTACCCACAAGTTCAGAATTCTCCTCTATTCACTCTCCCCACCCAGACAGCCTTGTTCCTAGTTAACAACCAGCTTGATTTAGACAAGCAAAAGTAAGATTTAACATTCACCCCTTTTCAATCTCCATTCATTCTCATTGATAGCTAGAAGAGAATCCAGGTTTGAAAGATACTCCAGCACCGCCTCACCATAATTTGACTACCCAGGTGCTCTGAAGCATACATACTGAGATGAAGAGATTTTCAGGCACCAGAGTGACAACCTGGCCTTGGTTTCACAGGACCTGGGTGAATTAAAGGCTGCCCCTGATCTCACCACTGTGGTGTCTGAAGAGGATGGCAGAGCCACAGCACCTCAGTTCCCTCCCAACTCAACCTGTCCTTGTGCAGTGGAGAGCTGCAGCTTAACTCCACTGATCACAAAAAATTTGAAAAAGCTTCTCAAAAGCACAGAACCTCTCCACCTACAAAAAAAAAAAAAAAAAAAAAAAGGGGAAAAAAAAACTAAACACA